>JAWWLZ010000042.1:31067821-31080863 GCA_035041345.1 Poliocrania exsul | reverse complement strand
CGTACAGACTGGGGAATGAGATGCTGGAAAGCAGTGCCATGGAAAGGGACCTGGGGGTCCTGGTTGATGGCAAGTTGGATATGAGTCAGCAGTGCCCTGGCAGCCAGGAGGGCCAACCGTGTCCTGGGGGGCATCAGGCAAAGAAAGTTTAGTTGTTCTGTTTTTGAGGTTTTTTTTCAGGTGGAGAGATTACTGTGCTTTTATATTATTTTTATTTGTAAGATATTAATTTATGGGCCAGGTGTTAATACCTTTGCATTGTATGGTAATCTGTGGTTCTGAGTTTTAGAAGACTATTTGCTCTGTAAAGAACTCCTTGGTGAAATTAGATTTTGACCAAAGTTTTTTGCATTATTTATGTTCACTTTTGTAATATTTTTGCCATGATAATGAAATCTCAGGGGTATGCAGCTTTTCAAAGGGATGCTAATACTAGGTCTTGTTTCATAGCAAAAGTCGCCTATTTGGTGTAAATTATGAAGATTGAGGTTTGAAAAGTGTATTTAAACAAGATTTACAGTGTAACTTGCACTAAATAAATCCACCTAGAGCCTTCTGAAGGTAGAAATTATCTTTCATATCCCCACTGTTATTGTTGGGGAAGGATAAAGCAAAATATAAACTCATGAGGATATCCACTATTTAATCTTAGTTGTGAATTTTCCAGTTTAATGGACTGATTTTCTAAATAGAATATAAAATACAGTAGATACAGAGAAAGATTTAAATGTGTTTCTGTGTTCAGATAGACTATCCTTCAGCCTTTTTATTGACTTGCAGTAATATCAATGAAAAATTTATTCTGCAGAATTTAGCACCATAGACTAGATTAGCAAAAAGTTGTGAAATGATAGTCACTGGTACTTCTGAGCATGTCTGGCAAGCAGCCAGAAGAGATCACTGTATTACACATCAAAAGAACTGTAAAGGATTTAGCCAGATCAGTAATTTAGATGCAGCTGGGGTGAAGCCTCCAGCTGCACAGTTGCTGTTCTCTAAGTGTCTTCTGGCAGTGGATGTCTACTGGATCTTTCTCAAAAAATACGATAAGAATATTTGACTGTAATCAGAATACCACCAATAAAAATCTTTTTCACATTTGAGAGCACTTGAAACAGTGTTTTTTTCACCAGTATTTCTCTCTTTCTGTTGATGTTTTATTAGCCATCCTGAAGGAGTACAACATGAATACATTCCATTCCACCTGCATCTCCTACCCATGTTAACACTTTTTTTTTCCTAAATATTCACATTAAAGCTCTTAACAAGTCAGTGAGAGGAAGATGCCTGGCTACACTGCGCTTTTGGCAGTATTACTCACAACCTTGGGCCTGGGACCCCCATTTGAAAAGGACACGGGCCAGATGGATTTAATCCACTGTGATGCATAATTGGTGTTTGCATGAGCAGCTTGCTTGAAAAATGTAAATTTTTGCCTTGCAAGCATAATAGGACTTACATCATAAGCATAGTAGATTTCTGTGCACATATACTTATGAAAAATGCCCAAGGCCTTTCTTGCTAATAAGTATCAAATTTAGAGAGTATGGATATGCATATTTGGAAACACAGGTTTACCTCCCTAAGGACATTTTACTGTGAAAATGCAAATGCCCACTGACTTTAAGTACTGTGTAGCTTAATATCAGCTGAACATTGGCAGTAAGAATCCTTTTGGGCTTTTAGGGGTAACACTTTTAGATTTGGAAAAAAGCCCATTACAGAAATTATTCAGAATCAGAATCTAAATATTTTCTTTAGAAGAACAACTAAATCCATACAGTAATACCAAGCAAATAAGAATCATTATTTACTAACATTTGCAAGTTTGTCATCGGTATTAAATCAAATTTGTCATCTATATTCAATGTATTGAGGAGGGGGGTTTTTGTCTTTAGGCTTTTATTTCATGAAATGCCATTTTTCATAGTTTGTAGTTTATTTTATCATCATAAGGATCTTACAGTGATTCTCCTCTCAGCTCCACAAAATGGTTGCATAAAATGAGTAATCAATTAGCAAGTAAAGCTTTGCACAGGAAGCTATTGACAAATGTCTATGAGATGTGTTTTCAATTCTTTGAAATTCTTATAAGTCAAATCAGGTTAGGTACCACTGATGAAACCTTTGAAATACAAGATTCTCTCTTCATCTTTTAATTAAGGGATTTAGGAAAGTTAATAAGTAAAATAAAAATAGCAATACCACAAAAAAAAAAAAAAGTAGGTTTTCACATTACTTCTCCTTTTCTCTTTGAAACTTTTCAGCTTCTCAGATGATTTAATTTCTTTCACTCTGACAAATAAATTGATGTGTCCCAATCAACTAATAGGTTTTATTTCCAAACGTCTTATGGAATTTTTTATCGCCTGTACGACTTTCCCATCAGAAGCATGAACATCTTTGCCATGAAGTATTTGGCTCCAGTAAGTGATTGATATTTCACATACAAATATCTCATTGATATTTGTAGATATATTTAATGTTTTTCAAATGACTATACTTTCGTTATCATACTATGCCCATGTTATTATATATGACCATCTTATTTAAGTTTTTCCACAAGAGAAGAAAACATGAAGATAGAAAGAATTACCTATTTACATAATGTACATAATTAAGGTATGGAAGTTAGCTGTTCACTTTGTTAAAATCTGTAGGTGGATATTTCTAACTCCAGATTTCTACAAATAGTAAACTGTGTCTGATTGAAGCAGACATTAATGAGCATGGTATGCATGTTAGAAGGCAGTTAAATGCCACCCTGATGCCCAATCCCATCAGATCTCAGAAGCTAAGCAGAATCAGGCCCATTTAGTACTTGGATGGGAGACCACCTAGGAATACCGGGGGCTGCAGGTTCTAGTCCTGAGGACTTCACTGTCACCGTCCAAGCTCACTCAGCTGTGGCAGATGAACCTTAGGAGCAAAGGGTGGGGCCAGTTCCGCATGCACTGTGCCTCACCTAAAAAATCCACTGCACAGGCTCGAAAGGCACACCCACGTGGGTAGAGCCCTCCCAAATCTTCATTTGCAAAGCCTGGCCATGATGATGATGCATGTTTGAAACTTCAAGTTAGTATTTGGCAGAATAAATGACAGTGTATACTGAGATGTAGGCTTTATTTGTGTGATGCACAGAATACATTTGTGTGCCTATCACCCAGCTTTAGTAGAAATAAAGATAATTAAACTAAAGAGACAAAAACAATGTAGTGTAAGAAGACAGAACAGTATCTACAATCCTTAAGTCAGCTTTCCAGAAGAGGAGCCAGCTCTGACCTCCGCACGTCTCTGAAACAGAGGTGGAATTTCCTGATATCACCTCGAAAAAACAATATTACTATCACTTAATTAACTTTGCCAACTATCTTTGAGGAAAGTGAGATGATATGCTTACAATTCCTAGCAAGAACTGGTAGATTTTCTTGACACGTTTCTTTAAACTGAAGATCAGAGTAGCTGAGCACTTCTCCACTACAGAGCTGTTTTTGCAAAGAATTGGAATTTGCTGTGTTTATCAGCCTCTCCTTCAATGTCTTCAGTTTGCATCTCCACTTTGATGAAACACGTGCACAGCAAAAAAAAAAAAAAGTTTGTTATATAGATTGGATTTCATTTAGGTTCACTGACAGAAACAGTAATATGTTTTTATAAAGCAGTATTTGACTTGGGGAGTTATTTCAATGTAAGCATCATAGTTTAGCCTTTTAATTTTTTTCATCTTCACCACTTACACCTGCAATGTGTGCACAGAATAGAGTTAGGGCAGTGCAAAGCTGAGGTCTATCTGTAGGTATCTTTTGGTACAGGAACATGTCATAGTCATCACAGCTTTTCAGTTCACTTTTTCATTGGCTCTGTGAAGCAAATTTCTGAACACAAGCAGACTGGGACAGTTGAAATTCAGGATGCACCAAAGTAGAACTGACACAATGATCTAGAAGCAGAGCAGAACTGAATTATCTTCTACCTTCACTGTTGTATATATGTATAAGATTGCTGTTCAGTTATCTTTCAAGGTGATTTGTTAGCAGTGAAAGAACCTCAATGAATCTCAAAGAACAGGCCTACCTTTTACAAAACATATTTACAGTCTTTAATTAGAAACAGATTTCCTTTCCTCACTGTATGCATCTTGCCATCTGAATGGTAAGTATTTTGAAACAGTGTCAGTCTTTCACCACCCATCAGTGGAGCTGTTTTCTTCTGTTTTCCTCCATTTCCGTCTGACAGCTCTGCACATTAGTCATAACAGCATTTCTAAAAGTTAATCAGTTTCACAAGTAATTAAATAGAAAGAATAGGTAGGAATATTCCCACAGAAATTAGGTGTACTAACTGCCTAGTTTTGTCAAAAATATACTGAGTCTAGTTAGCATGGTATTTATCAATTACTGTGGATATATTTCATGTCACCCACTGATAACTGCATGTAGTTTCTAGCATTGCAACCAAAGATAAACTATACCTCACAGGGAACCTATAGTCAAAGGATTAGCATAGTTTTAACTACAAAGTCCTCTTCAAAGAGGCTTGTATCTCAGCACTGGTTTTGTCAGTTCCTACGTTGCAGGAAAGAGGAAATACTGATAAATTTCCTTTTAAAGTTTGTTTCTGTTGGATAACTTTCCTATAACTGTAAAATATATATGGCATAAAAAACCAGCCAACATTCTTTAACAAAACTATTTTATTTCAAATCACCTAATATTTTAAAAGAAATAGCACAAAAATTATATATTTTGCTTTCCAGGCCAATACATAACCATCTCTCAATTACTGATCATTTGTGGGACAGAAGAAAAAGGTGAAACCAACTCTTCTGTGAGAACTCGTGTGTAACTAATAGCATAACTTCATGTCAATGTACCTGCAGGTAGCTTCACAAGCAGAAATTACTTTTCAATTCCACTGAAAATGCATGAGCTAGAAGAGAGTTCATCTATTTATTCAAAGCTACTGCAGCTCTGCAAAACTGTCATGAGTAGCAAGCAAAGTTTTTCATACAGGTATGTTTCCCCTTGGAGTTTAACTTCATTGACCACTAAAAGGTAAGTGGAAAAGAAAACAAGGTAGATTAATTTCCCTGTGACAGATATTATTTTTCCTGTGTAATAGTGGCATGATAGTAACTTTGTCTCTGGAAGACAACTGCCCACTGCTTTATTCATCAGACCATGTAATAGGAAAGTGGGGAATGAAGTCCTTATTTTCTTATCTCCTCTTCTTGCAGTAAATGTACATGACTAGATAGATCTGTGGAAATTTTTTCATTAGAATATAATTGAAGGGCAAGTCAGACTTTTTACCATATTTGTTTTAGTAGGAATACTCTCATTTGTTGTATGACATTTTTCCTGTTTAAATTACCAGTGTACTGAACTGAAAGATTGCTAAAGCATCATTCCAAATGGTGGGTACCTACTCAGTGTTCAAAGCAATATAAACAAGACAATGAGAGTGACTGCCTTTAAGACCTTGAAAACCAAAAATTAGTTAAAAAAACATGGATAGATGCCTACAGACAACTGAAAAGGTTATGGTAAAGCAGTATTTATTAGCATGATGTATCCATAAGCTAAGGACTATTTAGAAAATTGACCACAAAACCAAGCATTAGTTTGAGACTTCGTTGAGACTGAAGCGTTTGTCACTGGAATAAGGTAATTTCTTCCATACTCCTCCCTTGAGGACTCCTAGAGTGCTGGAAGTGGGGCTGGAACCTGGAGCTTTAAGTCCTTGAACCTCATAGTTTTTACAAGTAAGCCACTTCAAGAGTGATAACACAATCAATGCTGGCTCCTCAGCCCTGTATGAGATCATGTCAAGAGTCTCCTGAAGCCACAGACTTCAGAAGTATAAAAGATTAAATTCATTGAGCAGCAGTATACTGCAGTTAGGTAACACTGTATTTCCAGTTTTTTTCTTAGGAGTTTTCCACTTCTAGTTTAAACTGAAGTTAAATAAAACTAGTGCTTGCATTCAGGAAATAAGAATCCTCACAAGTAAGAGACCTTGTTTTTCTGACAATTTTCATCCAGCTAAGAGTTGTCAAGACTCTTCGTAGACATCATATCAAGAGCGGGCATTTATTTGGTTGTTTTGAAGTAATTTTTATAGAATGAATAAAAAAATATGGAAGAAAACATGAAAAATGTATTCAAAAATCCAGTAAGCAGTAGGAGAAACAGATCTTATGGAATCAGTTGGAAATCAATCTTTGTACAGTGAATGAGAAATTAAAATTAAATTTCCAAGTCCCATGGTAATCATAGGTCACATTTCATAGTAGAATAATCCTTTTGGGTTTAAATTTCTTAGGTCTTAATGGAAACTTGCTTTCAAGGTGGCTGCATGTTAATCCCTCATTTAAGTCTTAATATGTGTATCATACCTAGGGTAGGTCCTGTGTAATTATTTCTGAAAATCCAAGCTATGATTTATGTATCAGAAAAGCTAAGAGTAAAAATAAGGAAAAAATTTTAACCTGTCTGATATATCCTTGAACATCGATAGATGCAGCCATACATGTGTGTGCACACACAGACACCCATCCACACACAGGTTTTGATGTACAAAGTTCAGTAGGATTAAAAGGAAATCCTCCATCTCTGTCATGTAAAGAGACAATCATCAAGGGATTGTGCTAAAAAAACCAATGAAATGAGAATCTCTGCTAGTCCGTTTTCCTAATTTTTAAAATATAATATACAGTCCAGGCTTACCTGTTGATGTAAAGGTAATATTTTAACCTAGCTGAATTTGGTTCATATCTTACATGTGCATATCTTACATATGGAATAGATCCTGCTGCCTGCTTTCGGTAATGCCTACCAATGATTTGAGACATTCTTATGCACTGAATACAGTAAATTCTGTGGGGCAAAACAGGCACAAGATTTCAGATTAGTTTTGAATGCTCATTTGCCATTTCTTACTTGAAGTCTAGGTCTAATCTTTGCAGTATATAGAATAAACTCTCTAAAGGAGAGAAAATTCTTTTAAAATTCTCTCCTCTTAAATCCATTTTTAGTAAGATAATCATAGGGGAAAAAGACATTACTGCAGTTTTAAGATTATATTTACAAATGTATGCTGATGCTTTTGTTTTCTCTGTTGCATTTTACATCTTTCACTGTAACAGTTGACAAACCACCTTTGGTCTACATTTCATCTTGGTATAAGACTCGTGTCAATTCTGTTACTGACTTCTTAGAAGAGTAAAAAAAAGTTATTACATATGTGATTAATTTCCTTATACTCTCTTCTATCTGTCTTTCAAGTAATGGCAAATAACATACTTGGGTCCTCATTTAACACCAGTTTTGGACTCTGCAGTACTTTGAACACTTAGTAGTATTAAACAATGAAGAAGAGAGCATAAAACCTCACGATCAGTCAAGGGGATATATGAGCAGTCAATGCACTGTACCTGTGTTAGTTTGAATATATGTGACTGTGGACAGGAAAAGGGATTACTCTTGTGTAAGTGGGAGTCAGAGAAGAAGAAAAAAGAAAGTATGTTTACCACTTTGAACTAAAGGCAGAGAAAAGAAATTTTTAGAAAGGGAAATTGTAAAACTTGAGAGTATGGTTATAAAAAAACATCAGTGACTGTGATTTTTTTTGAAAATGTGCTAGATTCTCTCCTGTCTTCCTTCAAAGGCAATGCTAATCCTAAAAGGTCAAAAAATATGAATATGAAACACCAGTGTGCAAGAAAATCTTTAAAATACATAGGCTGGATCATGTCATATTCTCAGTAACACATGCAAGGTGAAACAAGAGTCTCAGTGGGGGCCAGATTCCTGATGCTTATGCTGAACAGCAGAAAGAATGAACCTAACTGTGAAGTATGAAATAAGGAGCATCTCTGAAAGAGCAACAGTGTTGGATGAGGTAAATAAAACATGATGACACTTGTCTAGACAACCACTGGTGCTGAATTAATTGTGAATGTCAATCTTAGAATGCACTGTTGCATTATCCAAGCATCATCTCACCATGCTTACCTTCTGAAGTGTTTCTTTTTGCATCCACAGTGTCACATACAGCAGCAGAAATTTGCAGCTGTGCTATTTTAGCAGAATGAAAGCAGTGTTCTTTGTCCATTCTGACATCATAGTCCTCTAGGGAAACCCGAAGTTTGGCAGTTGTGTAAAGATGGTCTTTAGGAAGGACTTTTTCATGTATAGCCAGGTCAGTGATTTTTCTATCAGTAAAAGCATTCATAGGAAACTAATGCAATGTTCCTAGAAGTAGAATCCTAAATGGAAACTATTCCTGCAACCATTTTAAAACTGGTGCTCTGATGTTCGGAGATGTAGTTAGGCTGTTAGAGAAGAGGAAACAAAAAAATTCATAAGGACTGTCAAGAGGGTTGTATCACAAATACTACCATTCTACCAATTATTTATAAGTTTGGATCACCAGAAGTGGAAAAAGGATTTATACCTCTAATATTCTGGATCAGTGACATAGACACAGCCTTGTGGGTAAAAGGAAGCATCATACCTTTATTTTCACTCTGCTTTTGCTGGGAAAGGCTGGGAGAAATAATCATCTCCTGGAGCAGTAAGTTCCCACTACAATATACTACCACCTTCCCAAGACAGGGTTTGATTTCTCTCTTCTTAAATCACCTCCCTGTGTATGGACAAAATGCATAAATGACTATTCGCAGATATCTTGCATGAGAAGCCTGAGATCTGCACTGTTGGACATAGTTTCAACCAGAAATTAGATTCCTAAAAATGGAGTTTGTGTAGTTTATTTATTTCCTCTTCCTATTTCAGTTCTTTGCTATTGTCATGGTTCAACCCCATCTAAAAACCAGGTACCACCCAGTCACTTACTTAGCCTCAATGGGACAGGTAAGAGAACTGGAAGAGTAAAAGAAAAAAATAAAACATGAGTTGAGGTAAACGCAGTGTAATAGGTAAAGCAAAAGCTGCACATACAAGCAAAGCAAAACAAGGAATTCATCCACTACTTCCCATGGTCAGTGCTTGATCACACATAATGGTGCCTCGGCAAGACAAATACCATCACTCAAAATGTATGATACTTCTTCCTTCTTTCCCAGCTGTGTACTCTAAGCATGACACCATATGGTCTGGAATATCAGTTGGGTCAGTTGGGGTCAACTGTCACAGCTGTGCCCCCTCCCAGCTTCTTGTGTACCTTCAGCAACTTCGCTGGTGGGATAGGGTGAGAATCAGAAAAGGCCCTGACTAGATAAGCACTGCTCGACAGTAATAAAAACATTTCTGTATTAACTGTTTTCATCACAAATCCAAAATATATTCCTGCAATAGCTACTATGAAGAAAATTAACTCTTTCCTAGCCCAAACCAACCCTTTCTTTACCCCTTATTCCATACCATTTGCATCAGGTAAATGGTACATCTAATCTCGTTTTATTCTGTCCAATACTTGCTCATTAACCACCACATCACTTTCACATCATTTGATGTACTAAGTAGATATCCTTCCCTTAGTCAATATACGACTCTTGTAAAATGTAAAAAAACATTCCCATTCAGTTATTCATTTAGCCCATTGGGCTCCATCACTTATGGTGGTCACAGTTATTCTCACTATCAACCATCAGTGCCTAAACTATTGAATAAGGAGAGCTAATTGTCAACGTAAATTGGTGACTATATTGGATGTCTGCCAGGCCTACATGAGATTTAAATGTGACCTTCTGGGATACTCATCTTTTTAGCACCTGTGTCTGCATTCTACTTCATGGCAGTCTATGAGTAGTTTACTCATAGACACATTAAATCTTCTGGGAATTGATATACTAAATTCTAATGTAAAAGTAACTGATTCCAACCAATGAATACCAGCTTCATATGATGAAGAGGAAAAGCATAGGATAGGATCTTTTGACCAAAAAAAAGATTATTTGAGCAGTGACAGAAAGCAAATATGTTCCTAAACGCATTGTTCATAGAGAAGTTGAGCAAAAAAGAGGTTACACTTTCTGAATAACTTATTACAGAAAAACATTCACTCAAATCCATCTACATTAAGGCTCCTAATTTTTTTCAGGACCTGTGACAAATGGCTTCAGATCATTTAAGTCATGCCTGGATGCCACTGTAAAACCTCCAGCAACATTCAGCTGAAGTGGGAAGAAGTGTAAATACTCTAGCTGCGATATCAAAAAGCAATCATGATTCTCATTGAAACAAGTTGAGCTCTTTCAAAGAATCTTAACCAGCACTCCTCAGACAGATCATCTCACTGGAGATGATCAACAGCAAGTCCTCTACTGTTTAGTCTCTGAACAGATCATTTTAAAAGGAATTATTTGTAGATTAAATTAAAAGTATAAACATTAAGACTTTTTTCTTGTAAGAAATTCCATTGTTTTGTTTTGTAAGTCTAACCACTAATTCCTTTGTTTTGTGCTCAAAAATGCCTAGTAGGGGACAATTGGATTACTGGTGAGACAGCACAGACTCCACAATAAAAAACCCCAAACAACAGTACTAGTAGCAACTATTCTGTATGTGTTTTCTACTCTGTGTTCAAAAAGGGTTCCTCTTACACTCTTTGAAAATATATTCCTCTGTGGCAGCTTTAGGGTAGCCAAGGAACTCAATATACATACCAGGTTCACTGGCAGAGGAAAACAATGAACTTCAAAAATAGCCTATAGAGTTTGTGCTTGCATATAAATACTGCAAATAATCATAAAATATTCTTCATTAGGAAGAGTTGGTGACAAAATCACCTCATTATGGGTCTTCTAATAGGTAAAAAAAAAATGAAAGAGATTTTAAAATAGTGAAAGCTTTTTGACTTGTAGCAGCCAGATGTAGCACACCTAATAAATAAACAAAGGTTCTGTGACAAGTACTGTTTTGTTTTCAATTAAAATTGTCTCTTAAATAAAAAAAAAATCACATGTAAATCTTTAACAATGGTAACTGAAAAAAAAAATAGTAAAACTCATGCACAAAAGAAATATAAGATGGGTTTGGAAAAGAAAGTAAGTCAGAAAAAAATTTCTAAAAACAATGTTTATCTATTGATGCTCTTTATTTCATTTTGAAAAGTAGAATTATTTTCTTCTGAGGCTGAAATAAAGTCTTAACATGAGCATATATGCAGTGTCTTTATGGATGAGTCATAGGCAAGAAGAGAATTTAGAGAATTATGCTAATTTCTTTGGGATATTTTCAGGATGGATGACCATTTCAGGATAAAAAAGAATCTTCACGTAGACAAAAGCACATCTGCTCTGAAATGTTCTTGCTTGAGAATGCATCTTCTGTTAGGAATTTTAAAAGATCTGAACTAAATTTGCCTTGAATTCAAATGACCTATGAATATCTTCAAAAGGACCTTTCAACATACATCTTAAATGTGTATATTTTGCTTATTACCATCAGTTCTAACCAAAAGTTATATAGAAGCATGAGGATACTTTAGAAAATATTCTTCCACTATTATTTCCAGACATAGTTATAAGTACACATGTTCTAATTCACCCAGAAAATCACATTGTTTATTCACAATGGAGCCACAGTACCTGAGCAGCCCATGTTTTGAAGTATTGCTATCAGAATTTTTTCATGTTTATCTGCTTTCATAGAACAATGATTATAAAAATAATATTATAGAGTGACCTGAACAATGCAACAGTAACAACCTTCCTAGTGTTTTGTGTGACTAAATCTGTAACTCAGCATTGTTTGAATTAGAATATGAAGCGTTATTGTCCTAGTTCAGAAAGCCAGGATCAGTTTATCACTGTGTGGATGTGACCAAAGCTGTGTATTCTAAAACCCTCTATGTCATTTCTCATGAACTGTTAACAATGGACCATTTGCAGCAGCTGTCCAGGGCACACCCAACGCCTCAGGATGTGAGCTGGGTGTTAAAGAAGCCTGTGAGATAGGAGCTGTGATAACTCACCTCCAGGAAGTCATTAGCACTTTCACATCCAGCCTGAGGGGGTGTGTCTGCTCATGGGCCATCAGCAATTCCAAAGTACCCCATGACCCACAGAGTTAGATCAACCATTGTGGAACTCCCTGCCCTGGGAGAGGTACTGGGTGTTCCCACCTGAATTTGAGGGTATATAATCTCGGGGGTTTTGGGGACTAGGTACTGTTTGTCAGATCCAGAGACTAGACTGTGACCACCACTCTTCACCAGACTGCGACCATCATCTGCACTAACAGGTCCTTCACTTTCTTTTACTTTGGACTTGGGAGAACCACGTGGGTCTCAGCATAGGAGCTAACAAACACCATTGTGTTTGTGCCCCAGGGTGCTGGGTTATATGTCTGGGTTTTGTTCATTAAAATCAATTCCTCTTTGTGCAATTGCATTTATTATAATATCATTATTAAATTGTAACTTTGACTTATAATCTCTTTTGTGTTGGGTTCATTTCTCCTGCCAATTTACCTTTAAACCAGCACAACCATAAAAGATATATTTGTGCCACACCATGAATGAGCTGTTGCATTCCTCTCTATACGCCTTAAAAAATACCTGCTCCAAATGGCAGTTCGTATTGGATAAGGACTAATCTTAATTGTACTAATGGACTTTGAAGTGTAAGCCAGGAACCTTCAGAACTAAAACAGAAAATTTTTTACCAGAAACTAAAAAGCCATTTCTTCAGATTAAGACACAAAACAGTGCTTTCTCCTACATGAAACTGTGTAGAGGCAGTTCTAGTCTTATAGATGTGTTGACCTTGGCTGGACTGTAGGTGCCCATCAAACCATTCTATCACTCCCCTCCTCAGTAGGAGTTGAAGGGGACAAAATAAGATGGAAAGAAGCTAATGGCTTGAGATAAAGTGTGCAGTGTTGAAGGGAAGGGAGAGGGGTCTCTGCTTTCCCCTAGTCCGAGGGGGTGCAGAGAAGGGAGACAGAGATCAGGAGTCCAGGCAGTCCAGGCAAGAGAGAGTTTATTGGAACAATTCACCAGGTATTATAAGATCTCAGGGGGAAGATACCAGATCTGGGGCTGGATTGGGTGAAAATTTAGGAAGGGGCAGGGT
>JAWWLZ010000042.1:31033364-31050193 GCA_035041345.1 Poliocrania exsul | reverse complement strand
ATTCACTAAAATCCTACAGTGTTACAGTGTTACATTTACTGTGTTCCTAAAATCTACAAAATATGAAAATTAAAAAAATCAAAAATCCCTTCGGCATCAAAGGGAAGATCAAATAAAGTTTGACATTTCTCTACTAAACTTTTAATCATCTGAATACCTCAGATCTGTCCTCTCGGAACTAAAAAAATCACTTAGGTATTCTGTCTGCTCTATTCCAGTACTTTGTCCAGTTTCACTTCTCATAAAAGCCAACTCTGTAAATATATCTGCACCATAAAAGAGTTTACTAACCTGAAGTTTCTCTTTCACCAATATTTCTCTCACAGTCCTGACCAGAGTCTCCTGGAGTCTCTGCCCACACCAGTTATCCCAGGAACTCTATTTAACCTCAAGCTGGAGCATACCAGAAAAGTGGTAGGCTCCAGCTCAGTTATAGCCAGGTCATGAGTTCTGTTGATATTGATCCTAACCTATAGACTGGTTTTTCAGCTCTGCCTTGTCACAGTTCAGCAGCCACCCAGTTTCTGTATCTCATCTTAACGCTGACCTTCAGGCAGACAATGGCTTGATCTTGGACCTGCCTCACTACCATTAAATATCCTCTTGTTAGGATTCTTGGTTGGACCTGACCACTGTCTCCAGGTCTGTCCTGCCACTTTGCGTAAGTATTTTGGGCTGCGCCCTCACTTGTAAATCCTCTAGCCTAGAAGTAATGTGAAATTTCTGTTCCTTTGCTATGTTGGTCCATGGTTCTCCCAACAGCTTCCTCCTTCCAAAATACTTGTTGCATCCCAGACCTACTTCAATATAAGATCAATCTTCTCCTTATCATCTTCATATAGAAACATAAAATATGTTGAAGTATTGCTTCTGTTGAAATATTTTGTCTCTCTTCTTCCAGACATTTGGAAATGTGTTTCCTGACTATTCTTAGAAGGTGTTATTATATAAATTACAGTCCTGCTTCACATATTGGGAAGCAAATAAAAGAAGAAAGATTTCGTATCTGGTTCTCTGATTTTATTTGAATAATTTCTTTGGCAATTCATGTTTGAATTTGTCACATGACAGTAGGGGCGTATACTCATTCCTTAGGGGAGATTTTCTCAACCCACAGAGATTTATTTGTCTGTTAGTGCCCCAGGGCATGTAAGTCCATCCAGGTCTGTCAGGTATCCCACACAGAAACCATTCACCAATCAGATTCAAAGTAGATGATCTTTAAGTTCCCTTCCAGCCCAAAGGATTCTATGCAGTGACAGGATAAGGGAGAATGGCTTTAAATGGAGAGTAGGTTTTGATTAGATGTTAAGAAGAAATTCTTCAATATAAGAATGATGAGACACTGGAAGAGGTTTCCAGAGACACTGTGGATGCTCCATTCCTGAAGGTGTCACTGCATGACCTTATAACAAGTCCATATGTACAAGATGGGATATCTTTTAGTATAATTTCTTACTATGAACTATGAACTATGAATCTAAATTTCTCCAAATACATGGATCTTCCAATACATTTTCCACTTCTCTATGCTTATTATAATGATAGCAAATGATCTTACTTACATGCACTTGGCCATTGCTTCAGTTAGCTACTTGATTTTTTCTCATTTTTCTCTGTCTAGTTTCTTATAACTTGCTTACTTCCTGAGTGCTGTTTCTGCTGGATGCCAATTGCTCATGGTAAACTGTTTGCCTAAAAATAAAATGATTGCACATCTGCAAACCAACTGTATTTTTCCTGGAATATTTTCTAGAGTGTGATATTGTTTGTGTAACAATACGAACCACAAATTATCCATTGCTAGTGTACCCTGTCCTGTCACTTTGCCTCTGAATTTTGATATTCTCTCCATTTTTGCTACATATTGTTAATTTCCCTCAGTATATGTTTCTAGGGAATGACTTGACCTCAGTGGGATTGAATTACTAGAGTTTTAATTTGATGTATTATGCCACATGTATTTATTTATGGCTTGCAATTATACCTTGCATTTCAAATCATCATTCTCAGTGCTCAAATGTCCCCAATATACTCTATATCTAAGTTCAGAAGCTGTGCTAGTTTTACAATTGCTTTATAAGAACAGCTCCCCAATACCTTAATTTCTGCAGCTCCAAACAAACCTACTTCAGGGTTCAGCATATCTTGCTATTGTCATCATTGCTGATGTTATCACTTCATCTTTTATGGTTTCAATAGTGATGGTTCCCAGCATTTCATCAACAAACAAAGCTCAGAGTTCCTCATCTAAGAAGCATTTTTGAGCTGTATCTGGATAATTTAGAAAATCTATTATGATAAATATTTTACATGGAAGCAGCTGTAGTATTATAATTTTGATTACCATTAAATTTCAAATATACCTTCTAGAATTGAACCAGAAACAGGCAGAGAAGATGCAGAGGAAAACATACTCAAAATAAAATAAAAAAATGCTCTGTAGAACAGTATTCAAGTACATAGAAATTGATTTTCTGATGAATATTGTGATTTTTTTTACTAGCTTCCACTGAATATTTTATATTTAGAACATTAAATATAATATTCCGTTCCTCAATAATTTTATTTCTACAATCATATTGTATTATCAGGTATATGTTTCAATTACATAGACAGCATTTTTATGACATATTCTTGAATAGTTTGAAAGTGGTTTTGTCAGAATTTGGGAAAAACAATGGATAAAGGTAGAATTAAAATCTTTAAGTACATTTATTTTATTTGCAAGAGGAAGGATAAGTAGGAGGCAGTCCTGTGAGAAGAACCAAGTAAAGGAACACAGTTTCTCCCATGATTATGTAGGAGTGAATGATGTAGCAATACTAACTTCAATTCAATCAAGGTCCAAGTTATTCTTAGGTAGGTTTTGCAGGTTTCTTTCTTTTTAATAATGGGCAGAGAATGGAAATTTTTGGTTACAAATATTGTTTTATTGTGCATTCTTTTTGGGTAACTTCTGCATCATGATTTTTTCCTCTGGCTGAGTAGTAGAGTTTGGAATTTGGCTTCAGTTCTTGAAGAATAGGTGCACAAACACTGTTTAGGTATAAATACTTTGTACACTGTTTAGGGTAGAAGAAAATATATTTTCTTAAACAGTATTGACTTTTGAATTGTGACTGGAAATCAAATCAGTATGCACATATTTAGATTATTAATTTCATATAAAGGTGGGTTTGTGTTTGCAAACAGATTTCTCTCCTCTCATTTTTCTGGTATTAAAAATATGGTTAGTCTTCCATTTTTTTCTTCCTTGATTGTAGGACTTCTGTGCTCCCCATTAATTTTTAAGCATTCTTTGTGCTTCCAGTGGAAAGTTGATCCAACAGCATGAAGGGTACAGTCCTTCACTTTTTGTTTCTAGTAATTAATATATATACCTTGATTATGCCCAAACACCATGGTCTAGAACAAATATGATTAATTGATCTGGACAGGCAACACTGAATTTGGATATAGTCCACTGAGAAGACTGTGCATCCTGCTACCTTGTAAGATTTCTCAGATCCAGACTTTGTTCAGCAGTCACACTGAAGCAGGACCAAAATAAATCATTGAAGAGTCTCTAAGCCAACAGATATCATTAGACTTGAAGTTACAAGCTTAGACAGATGTCCTGAGACTGCAGTACACATCCATCTGTAGTCAGTGAGAATGAAGAAAAAAAATGTACTCGTATCTCTACAGTGAATAAAGATCGATTTCAAAAGCCAAGGCACTTTGGTCCACTTCTTTTGAGGAGCTTTGGCATGGCCTTATGCAGTGGATCTAGACCTGTGTTTCGTGGTTCCAAATGATATACAAATTGTAATCCAGGAGGAACTATTTAGAAATCTATATCTCACAGATGGCAGCCATTCAGTACCACCTTCATATTCAGAAAGTGTGAAGAGGAAGGAGGGAAAGATGATTTTTATCCTTTCATGACTTTATGGCTGCAGAATAGCCAGCTGAAAGATTTTAACAACTGTCAGATTTTTTTCTCCCTGGAAAATCTTACAAGAAATAAAAGCTCAAATAACTTTGGATTTGAAGTTCTTTCAGTAATGTGAGCACTGGAAGGCCTGCCAAGTCAGTACTTTCATGGCATTTTTATTTGGTTGCAGAACAAAGAAACTCGAAGCATAGATATGCATATGAGATTAAATGTAGATTTTGTCCTTCAGGTTACAATTTCAATGCCTTTGAATTTCACCCAATCAGCATTCCTGATTTTCAGAGCCTTTTCTTGTAACCTTCCTGTGACAGTTTCCTGACATCTCTTGCTGTCATCCACATTCAATCAAGGTACAGAGACAGTGCTTGTAATTCATAGTTTAATTTGATTCTTTTGAAAGTTAACTCTGATGCTGGCTCTCAGAAGTGACTGGCAAATTAGGCAAAGTACAGGAAGAGCTGAAACAAACAATAATTGGAACATTTGAATTTCAATAATTTTTATTTTGTTCTATTTGATTTGTTGCCCTCATTTACAGAGTCAGACAATATATCCGTTAAATTTGATTCTTTATTCCCCTTCTAAGTTCACATATTAAGAAAGCTTCAGAACGCCCCTTCATACCTTGATTGCAGAATGGACAAATTCACTAACACATTACAATAAATAAATTTATTAGGTTTTCTTCTTGTCTTTTTGCTATGAGTGTTATCTGTCCAATAACCATGTTTTGTGCTGTGAAGGAAGATACACACAGGTACCCCCAAAAATTCCAAGGCAGTGGGAAGAATCCAAGAAAGTTTATTCTGAAGTCGAGAATGCTAAAAATTTACAAAAGAAGCTACACCAGCTGCAAAAAATAGTGGGCCTGGGGAAAGACAAACCTCCCACGCCTTCTTTGGGTTTTATTAGTTCATTTTAGTTCTTATATATGATTTAGTGTTAATTCCATTTGAGAAGGGAATGTAAATAGATGTATAAGCCTTTTTGAACCTTGCATATTTTCTCAAGGATCTCTTTTTTAGATTGCTGAGAAAAACCCAGGCTCTACTGTAAATGCTCCTAAGTCAATACTTTCACAAAGTGAAATTGTTTTTTTGTTTGTTTGGTTTTTTTAGTGACTCATGGAACACTAGGACTTCTAAATTTCAGTTGGGGAATATATTAGCATATGTAGTGCCTGCCAGATTTTTTTTTCTGGAACTTCATAGTAAACAAGGTTTTTTTTAAGTAAGTTCTTCATACTTCATATTGAATGGTTTTATAAGAAGAAGATGAGATACATGGGCAAGTGAGACAATAGTTGAGAAGTTTTCTTTTTAACCCTGAGCCTTTTTATCATCAGCCTGCCTCACCATCTCTAAAATCAATTGACAATATTAACTAATTAATACCATTAATAGACATAGGACAAAAGATACAGTACACAAACTTTCCAAGGGGAATTTTCTGTCTTTCTGTACTCTTCAGTATTCAGTTTCCTAGGTATAGTAGTAAAGCTGAAACAAGTATGCAGCCATGAAAAAGTCAAGCTGCTAATTTGAATAAAATTTAGTGTTCAATTTTAAAATGTAGAAGGGACCACGATATGGTCTTCATTGAAACTAATAATGTTTCTTCACAAAGATTTCTTAATCTCTTCAAATTTAATAGACAGGATTAGTGAAAGGGCTTCAGAAAAGTTCATCTTCTGTAAAAATTTGCAAATAACAGAAAATTGTTGAAATTTTTCATTTTCCCCATGTTCGATGGCTGAAATCTTGGTATTTTTTAAATTAGTGAGATCAGAATTTCAGCAGTAAGTTATGAGATTGCTGAAAAAAACATCTCTAGCACACAGATATATTTTGGAGTTATCCACATACCTACACTAAACTATTGTCATAGGTTATAAGATTCCATTCAATCAATATTTAGGAGTTTACATATTTGAATTTTTATTTAAAATTTCACAAATATTTTTCTACTAAAACTCTGTGAATTTGTTCAAAAGGCTGTTTAGAACTACAGACTGTAATTAGTACTGGCAAATTTTATAATGAGAGAACAAGCTTTGCACCTCTGCAGGTCTTACTGGTTTTGCAGTATTCCTGAGTTTATACTTATTCAATACTATTGTTAGCACACATAGGCAGAGTAAGATGTAGCAGCCATGCATTATTTAAAAGTCATGCCTTGACAAGTGATGACAGTTGAACATGACAGCTTTGGAGATTCTTATTTGTTAAAATTTCACCATAAACCCTTCTCAGACTTCTTCCAAAATTCCTGTTAAATGATAGTTTGAGGCAGCTCAGCAACAGTACTTTATTCTTTTAAACTGGAAAATTCCTCCCCAAACCATCTGGGCTGGCAGGTGTTCATCATCAGATCTAAGTTGCTATGTGACAAGAGATTACTTATGCTAATTAGTCATGTAGCATAAAACTCCAATTTTGCTCATTTGAAACAACTTATGTTTGTAAGGGCATATTATCAGTACCTATAAAGCTTAAGATGTAAGACTAGAGTTAATAATGTGAGAAAAATTGAAAACAGGGGCTACTCATATGTATACAACCTCTCAGGTTTTCTGATCCATGAAGAGAAGCTTAATATGAATGATGTGTTAGTGTTTACCTCTGTGACTCAAACTAAGTCACAAGGCCAGCTCAATCATTTGATTTAACTCACAGAAGTTAGGAGCATCTCTCTGAGTTGGAGCTATTATAGTGCTGAGTTTTGACCCTGAGAAGCTTCCTTATGCTTTCAGGCCCAGGACAGAAGAAGATAGGAAATACTATGCAGTTCAAATATCCCAGTTATTATTTTTTCATTATTTGTATTATACCCAGAAGCTTAAGCTAAGGTTAACAGAGCATTCAGTAGTCAACTTTAAAAAGACCAAATAGACATACTACAGAATTTCCCACATTGAAGTTGGAACAAGTAAGGGATAAAATTGAGACAGTCCAAAACCAGCTTAATTTGAAACAAATTCAGGCAATATACTCTCTAACTGTGGCAGCATTCTAAGTAAAAGACTATGCCAATTTTGAATCAAAAACTTCCCTGCGGCCTGGCTCATAAATACTCTGTTGCATATAACCGTTCAATTACTTAATGTCTTTATAAACATCAAAAATCAAAGGTAGATGGGAAGAGGTATTGAAGCTCTGATTATGTCTCTACCCAGTTGAAGACCACTGAAAAGGGACTGAGTTCATTCTAGAAAACATTTGTCCGGTAATGATGATTTCATTCAAATGTGTGATAACCAGAGGAGGAAGCATAATTGATAGTTAGATTGAATGGTCCTAGTGTCCAGGATAACATACGCATATTTTTCTTCAATGCAATAAGTGGAAGGACTTCTAAGAGACAAGAGTTCAGGATTCCTCAGGCCACTGGGATAAAGTCAAAAAGGGTCTTGCTTATTCTTTTTTTTTTTTTTTTAACCCCCGTCAATCTCCAAAAACTTGCAGAAGCACCTTTGACAGGGAAAAGGCAGTTTGTCGCAGCCTTACCCATAAGTGGCCAACAATACTATAAGTGAGGCTTTGCATTATCTCTGGCCAATGGAGTCTCTATCACCCTCAGCTAATACCAGTTTCTCTGAGTTTTTTTCAAATACTCAAAACCAGGATATTTTTCTCTTCAAGGTTCTTATGCCTACTCTGAAACCCAGCTAAGAGATTCCTAAGGAGCAGCCCTTAATCAGCTGTCAAGGCATCAGAGTTTGCCATAGATATATTCTTTACCTACACTTTTTCATTGTCTGGTGGTAGCTGCTCTGTGCTAAGCCTGCAAGAGCACTGAATCACTCTTTGAAGATCCTGTTGCGTGTTAGAGAATGAGTCTTACATAGCTGAGGTCATGCTGTCTTTTAGACAAAGATCATGAAATGACGTCAGATCCAGTGACAGCATCTTGATCTCCTGAGGTCATGCATTCCAGGTTTGTAATTAGTTCAAACAGCATAACAAGATTTTTTTTTTTTTTTTTTGCAGTTACATGGTTTTTGGGGGGTTTGGTTCTTTTTATGCTATTTCATTGTTGCCCTGTTGATCTTTGGTGTACTCTACAAAACTTGTGTGGGCTAACTCCAAGAAAGAGACTCCAGGGAGTAGGGTCTTCCCCAATGACTAATACTTGATTATATCTATTGTAGGCTTAATCAGTATATAGAGGCTCAGATTATATTTTCCATTCTCTTGATGGCACACAGACACCTTGACAATAAAGCATTAAAATAAAATATTAAAAATTACTGTATTTAATGTGACAGACCAACTAATGATGAGCACGAAAATGCATAAGACTTTTAATTCATAGTGCTAGTAAGCCACAGGCAGCTTTCCGCAGAGGCAGTAATTTTTAATGTGGAATTTATGTGTGTATTGTCTTGTTTTTCCTGATTTGATACAACCACCTCCTTTTTTTCTTTTTTTTAATCAGATGAGTCCTTGTTGTCATTTGAAACAATTGCAGAATACTTCAAATCTGAAAATGAAATATTACTGCTATCAAATCTTCACTCAACACTGCAGGCCAGTATTCACTTAAGATCCTACTGGGGAACCTTAACCTTCTGCAGCTCTGTCTGCTTTGGCAAGTCACAGGACTAACAGAAGTGGATCTTCAAGAATGAATCACATTATGCCAAACACTTGTAATCCATATGTGCTATGAATGTTTAAATAGGGCTGTTAGAAATAGTACTTTTTTTTCAAAAAGTTCTAACACTTGACTGTGGGTATAATTTTGGATGTTAGTACATTCTTCAGTTTTCATTGTCTCAAAATACTAAATGGCTCAAAACTGCAATTACCACTGAAAAGTGAAACTATTGGAATTTTTGCAGAGACTCTCTATTTCAGGTTGAAAAGCAATGGTTCCTCCCACCTCCTGATCCTTAAAGTTCCCATAATTAAAAAAAAATTAAAAAGAATTAAAGAAAAAACAAAAAATCAAACAAAATAAAAACAAAAACAACAACCAAACCCGAAGAAGCTGACCTGAAAGGGATTCACTACTTTCCCTGTAGCAAAAACTTTTGTGGCAAGATATGATGTAGTATAAAATGTTCCACTCTATTGTTGAATGGAATAATTTGCCTGGAATCATTAAATTCTTATTCACTCGTGCAGAAAGCAACTGAGAAACCTGCTGATTCAAGGGTAATTTGGTTATTTTATAGACATCATTCAGCCATTTAAGGACAAGGAAAATATGGTGCTGTCTTGATGTAGCGGGCACGAAAACAGGCATTTAATTTTCTGGTGGCACAAACTTACAAATTGAGAAGGAAAAAATGTAAAAATAACCCAAATTTATCCTAACATTTTTTATTGAACCAAATACTCAATGCTTTTCTATATAAGGTTAGTGAAATATAATAAATTGTAGAGATATTTTGAGATTTACATATATTATTGATGAGTACCTTCTAATTTTAATTCATTGGTGAGATTGATAGTTATCCCACTGGCATTTATGCCATGTGCTTTTTGTGCTTATTTTGTTTGTTCACAAGAGTATCTAAGGAAGAAATTTTTATCTGCAATTTGTACATGTCACAGTACAAACACTGGATTTGTCATTATATACCTGCCTTGGGTGGTCTGAAATGCAGGTGTTACAACAGGAGAAGAAAGTCATTTTTCCAAGCCACTGAACAATCAATTAAAATGAGTAAGGAGGAGGAGGAATAGGAGAAGTATCTTTCTCACACAAGGATCTTTTGTTCAGCAAACAAAAAGTCCACTGTGTAGCTGGATAATAAGACAATTTGAAAGATCAGACATTGCTCAACATGAATCCTGTATCACAGCACTCATGCTGACACAAGGTAATGTGCCTACTGAATACTCTGACTAGTCAAAGAGCTAATGCAAAGGAGAAATAACACAAACAATTCTTTGCTCAAGAAGAAGAACTAAAACCAGAAAGAAAGGTGGAAAGGGAGTCATAGAAACAGAATAACACTACTTCTGACTTGTGCAACACTCTTCCAATAATAGGAAGGCTGTTGAATACTTTATCGCATTGTTCTACTCTGTTCTCATTAGCATCTCATCAGCATCTCATCTTCGGAAGTGCAGGTCACTTAATTCCCAAATAGTAATTTTAAAAATGTTTCTAACTTTTAAACAAAGTTTTTAGGTTAGAATGACCACCTTTACAATTTACTTTCAGAGTTTTGAATAACCTTCATTGCAAGCACAAAAATGAAAAGAAATACTGTCTTTTCTATTGCCCTTTTAGATGTCTTTAGGCAAACATCTTCTCTGTTTGTTAGATCAAAGTTAGATGCAGCCATGAAGTTGAGATGCTATGTATGCCCAAAAATAACCTGTCCAGACAGCTGTCAGAAAAAGAACTAAAAAGAAAAACTGATTCTGTAATAATGAATATATAACCTGGGGCTTTTATTCAATCTTTATTTCTACCAACATAGAAGAAAACAGTGTGTATGTGCACACACACATACAAAACCATGTAAGGTAGGAAGAAAGAGCACAGTGTGTATGTGCACACACACATACAAAACCATGTAAGCTAGGAAGAAAGAGCAGGTGCTGAAAGTTACAGCCCCAAGAAGGTTGATCTAGGTGCTGTGGTGGATGTCAAAAAGCATCAGCAGGGCACAGAACACTGGTTTTGCAAAATTAAGAGATTGACGAAATGAGAAGGGGAGTCAGAAACAAAATAATTGATCTAATAGAAAGTAAGAAACAAACAAACAAATGATCAAAACAAAAGTATCCAGAGCAAGAACCTGATAAATAATTATGAAACTGGACTCTTCTCTGGCAAGAGATAACATCAGTTCAATCTCAACCAATTTTACTTACTTTCTGTATAGAAGCTTAGGAAATATTGTGTCCTGTAGTCATTGATATTGAAGTCACACATAGTGTGTTACTTGGCACTTTTGAGTCAGTCACACAGTAAATCAGACTTGTTTTTCATTCTTCTTCCATTTCTCATGTCCTTAAAATACCTATTGGTGAGCAGACTAGTCAGTCAGCTAGTGTGACTGCGGATAAGAGATTGTTCCCTCAGCTGGTGGCCCTCACTGGAATGGATCACAGTCCCTGCTCTTCAGAGAGGAGGAAACATTGTGCCAACATGGCATTCCCTGCTACAAGGGCTGTCATGTACAGTGACCATACCAACGTTAAGAAAGCTGCCTCACCACACTCACCCTCAGAAATGGCAGTAGTGTGATGTGCCTAGTAAAGGAGAAGCACCTCAACCCATGTCAAAGCACAGGGGACAGAAGGTGCACTGGAGGTGTCGTTGCAAAGCTACCAAGAGCTTGTGCTTTGCCTTCTGATTACAGAATCACAGAATGGGTAAAATTACCAATAGGGTCATGTAGTTCAACGTCCCTGGTCTAGTAGTGCCTTCCTAGAGCACATTGCACAGGATTGTGTCCAGATGGTTCTTGAATATCTCAGTGAAGGAGATTCCACAACTTCTCTGGGCAATCTGTTCCAGTGCACAGTCACAAAATAAAAAAGTTCTTCCTCATTTTGGCTCTTGTCCTATTGCTTGGCATCACTGAAAAGACTCTTCTCTAGCCTTTTGTCACCCTCGCTTGAGATTCTTATTTACATTGATAAGATCCATTATCAGTCACCTTTTCTCCAAGCTTCCCTCAGCCTTTTCCTCATGAGAGAGATGGTTCAGTTCCCTAATCATCTTTGTTGCCCTGAGCCCCATGTCTCCCTTGTAATGTAGAGCCCAGAGTTGGACACAGGACTCCAAATGTGGCCTCACTAGGGCTAAGTAGAGGGGCAGGATCACCTCCCTTGGCCTGCTGTCAATGCTCTTCCTAATGCACCCCAGGATAGTTGGCCTTCTTGGCCACAAGAACACTCTGCTGGCTCACGGACAGCTTATTGTCCATCAGGACTCCCGGGTCCTTCTCTGCAGAGCTGCTTTCCAGCAGGTCAGTCCTGGTCCATGGGGTTATTCCTCCCCAGGTGCAGGACCCTGCATTTGCTGTTGTTGAACTTCAGGCAGTTTTTTTCTGTCCATCTCTACAGCCTGTTTAGGTCCCTCTGAAAGGGTGCACAGCACTCTGGGGTGTTGACCACTCCTCCCAGCTTTGTGTCATCAGCATTCCTGGAAGAGATCTGAGCCTTCTTTGCTGTTCAAAGCAGCCTAGATCCTTCTGTGGTTGAACTTAAACAGAGTGCTCTCCCTACATGGTAACTGAGCAAGGTAACAGCCATGCATTTCCAATAAGAATTGAGAATTTCCGTAGCAGTGAAAACTTGTCTTGGACCTTCCTCGTTGTCCTATGAACTCCTGTGATTCTTCAAAAATGCAGAAGGCCTGAGTCACAGATCAGACCCACACTCGTCCTTATATATTGATATAAATATCAATGCTCTGAATATTTGCCTCAAAAGATGCTGACAGAATTTTACAATATTCTTCACAGGAAAAAAAAAAAAAGCCTTAGCCATACAAATATCCTGTCAAAGCCTTTCCCTTAATTGAATTACTAATAGGAAAGTGCTTAATGCTCATTAGGACTTTTTTTCTTTTTTTTTCTTTTTTTAATAAAGTTACTGAAATCCTGTTGCTAAGCTAATAAGTAAATGTTTTTCCTTACTGCACAGCTTCAGCTTCTTACCAGTTTGGATTTTTACACGGAAAATGAGCATGATAATTCCAACTTACTTTCTACCAACCTGATACACTGAACTCTTACATATGGCATGCCTCAGCAATTAGTACAATGCCCAAATGTAATGAGTTTACTGGTACAGTATCTGAGTTCCACCTCCAGTGACTTATGTAATTAACTGAATAAAATAAACCAAGCATACTTTGTAGACGCAGAAGCGTTATGGCAGTAATGAAATGAAAGCTCAAACATTGTTTGCTTCAGCTATATGTTCTCCCTCTGCAATATTTCCTCTCTTTCTGTGAATAATGAGGTAAACATAAGAGAGTAAGAATTTAAACAGAAGGGTTTTATGTATGGGCAGATGTATAGGATTTGTGTGGCAGTGTTCTGGTAGCAGGGCTATAGGGGTGCCTTCTCCAAGAAGCTTCTGAAAGTTTTCTCCATGTCCAGCACAACCAATGCCAGCTGGCTCCAAGATGGACCTGTCACTGGCCAAAGCCGAGCCAAGCCCATCAGTAATGGTAGTAATGCCTCTGTGATGCCATATCTAAGAAGTGGTTTGAGTCAGGTAGAAGTTACTACACAAAAGTAGTTGTGGCCAGAGAGAAGCAGAGTAAAAATATGTCAGAGAAACAACTTTGTAGACACCAAGGTCATTGAAGAAGGAGGGGGAGTCTTATGCCAGAGCAGGTGAAAGCCAAAAAGAAGGCTGTGGGAAGGCTTGCTGTGTGCAGCCCATGCTGGAGCAGACTCCTGACAGGATCTGTGGCCCATGAAGACAGGAGCCCATACTGGAGGAGGTTTGCTGGCAAGACTTGTGACTCCATGAGGGACCAGACCAGAGAGTTCCTGAAGAACAGCATCCCATGGAAGGAACCCACACTGGAGCAGTTTATGAAGAACTGTAACCCATGGACATTACTCATATTGGAGAAGTTCACAGAGGACTGTCTCCTATGGAAGGGACCCCACACTAGAGTAGGAAGCATATGATGAACTGACCATAACCCTCATTACCCACCATCCATGCACTGCTGGAAGGGAGGAGGTAGAGAATCAAGAATAAGATTAAGCCCAGGAAGGATGAAGGGTGGGAGGAAAGTGTTTGTACTATTTACTTCTCACTATCCTGCTCTGATTTTGATTGGTATTAAATGCAACTAATTTCCCTACGTTTAGTCTGGTTTGTCCATGATGGTAATGGGAGAGTGCTCTTCCCTGCCCGTATCTCTACTCATGAAGCTTTCATTATATTTTCTCCCCTCTGTCCATTTGAAGAGGGGAGTAATAGAGGGGCTTTTGTGGGTATGTGGTGTTCAACAAGGTTCAGACCACCAAAGTAACATATGAGGGATATACCTAAGGAGGACTTCAACAATGCAAATAGGCAAATTTGGAAGTGTTCAGGGTCAGATCGGCAGTGGATTTGATCAACCTAAATTGGTCAAATATGTCCCTACCAATGACAGGGTGACTGCACTAGTTAATTTTTAAAGGTCCCTTTCAACCCAAATAGTTCTATGATTCTGTGATAAAGGATTTGATCTTTATGATGCCTGAATGAAATAGTTTATACTCCTGCACTCACTTTCTTGCTTAAGTTTCTTCCAAAGTATGCTGTTCCTTGGCTGATCAGCTAAGGAGATAATGTTTTCTCTGTGAGAATAAATCTACCTGGAGAGCAGGGCAACAGGATAAATTGGGTAGAGTAGTGCTGACAGCTAAAACAAATTTATGATCCTCTCCATGACACAAAGAAATACCTATATTCTGTAGCAAGCTGAGCAAGATAAGATCCCTTCAAAACTCCTTTTTTTTAAACTCACAACAGATTTTTTTATTTTTTTAAAATCTTTGAACTCACTGCAATAATAAAGCACTCAAGAAAAAAATAAACAATAACTTGACCCTTCTGCCCCTCAACCAGAAAAAGCACTGCTGTTTTCTTCGGATGAAAGAAAAACTGAATAAAAGTGGGAGTATACTACAAGTTGACACTTTGCAATACTCAAAACCAGGTAATGGGACAATAAGCCCTCTACAAGATGATAATGGATACATTGTAATGATAATACCAGTAAGTTGCATTTTGCAATAATGTATCTTCTTGTACAGATGATACTATTAAAACTCCCCTGTGCTCTTTCTCCTTCATATGAAAAATGGATAGTAAACATTAAGGAGTGCTTCTGTCTTATATCTTGATTCTCTGCTTGAAAGATACCACTTTTAGGCAAAGAAAGGTTCAAAAGCCTGTTGTTGACAAATGAAATAAAATCAGTAGGAGTTCAGGCCTTCATACTCAAACCCTTGTTAGTTCTGTAGCAGTATTAGTGCATGTGCACACGTACACACAAAGTCCAAAAATCCATCCACATCAAAAAATAAAAAAAATCCCCACCAACTAAGCCCAACAAACTTAGACATGATTTACTGTATTATTTAATTTCATTCATTTCTTGATTTGGGTGCAGTTTTGTGCTGAAGTACATCAGACAAACTTCCTTAGTACATAAAATTTGTGCAATTTACCATGGCTGATCCTCTGTATGACAGCAAAGAAAAATCTATGTTGGTTCTTACTGTCATTACCTACTCTTCTAAAGGAGCAGCTGCCAGCCAAGCAGCTGTAGATTGTAGCTGAAGCCATGCTCTCCATTGCGACTCAGTGCCTGGATGACGGCAAGTCCAAGGTAAACCACAGATGTGCAGGGGGCTCATGCTTATGCCATAGCCATGACTCATCTGACATTGCTGCATTAACATCAGAACTGAATAGCCTTGCAATTGAGATGAAAAAATGGACCGAAAAGCTACAGGTGGTGTTCTTGTAGTAACTGAGGTAACTAAATAACCCAAGAGTAAAAAGAAATTGAATATTCCAGAAATCTGTACAGGTATTTTAAGTTGCTCACAGCTTGACTGAAGTACAACAACTCCATTGAAAGTTAAATGTAACATTTCCAAGGATTTTTAACACCTGTTTTCATGTTACCTGCTGGCTCCCATGGAACTGGTCCCCTGTCTGCAGTACTCAGTGTAGCCAAAATAAAAAAAAAAAAAATAGGAAGCATTTCCCAAATAAGCAGCAAATGCCAAGAAGAATTGGGGAGAGGAAAGTCTAAACTTTGCTCCTCAAAGGGGAAGCCCACATAGAATTTGACAGTCAGCAAAATCCCTTCCCATGCTGCCTGTGCCTAGGGGAGGGTTGTGAATCTGAATGTTTTCATGCTGTCATTGTTCACTGCATTTCCTAGTAGTTCACCACAAGCTATCCTCAGCAGTTACTCAGAAGGTGAACAACTGAAGTCCTAAATCTTTTGTTTTCATCCTACATAATATAAGGAGATTGTCTCTCTAAAAAAAACCCCCAAACAAACAAAAAACATAAAACCAAAACCAACAACAAAACAAAACAAAAAAACCCAACAAAACAAAAACCACACAAAACAAACAAACAAAAAAAAAACACAAAAACAAAGCAACAACAACAAAAAATCAACAAAAAACCCCCAACCTTCCAGAGCCAGATATTAACAAAACTAGCTCTTAGCCCTGGCAGTGCTTTATTTAATAAGAGAAAATGAAGTCTTAATCCATATTCTTTTCTCAAAGTGCTGCATGGCAGGAGAATGAGGGACAATGAGCACAAGACAAAAGAGGAGAGCTTGGATCTAGACACCAGAAAACATTTTTCACCATGACAGGAGGCCAGTGAGGTCTCTGGCCTTTGAAATTTTCACTACCTGTCTCAGTAAAGCCCAGAGCAACATGATCTGAACTGGGAGCTGGTGGTCACTATGCCCCAAAGCCAGAAGCTCCTGTGGTCTGGCTTTGGTGAGGGCTGCCCATGGAAGCGGCAGGGCAGGACCTCAGAGCCTGAGCTTGTCCCACTGCCCTAGCCAGCAGCAGGGCAGCTGCTATTTAGTAAAACAATTATATGCCATTTCCAGGGTTTTTTCAAATTATGGATTATTTTTTGCTTGCTAGAAACTTTTTTCTTGCTTAGTAATCTATAAAGTTGTGTCTTGCAATGTATTCTGATTAAAAGTTCTAGGGTCTAAATTCCCACAAAAATAAATCTGCTCATAGAAATAATTTCCATGTTGTGGTCTAATAATAATAATTTTGAATACCCATGCTGTTTCAGAAGCCTGTCACTATAACAAAAAAACAAAAACAAACCAGTTTTAATTTTCTCCACTGATCTTGACTATGTACACTATAAAATCTGTGACATCAAATTAAGGTAATGGAAAA
>JAWWLZ010000042.1:31019917-31033264 GCA_035041345.1 Poliocrania exsul | reverse complement strand
ACCAGTTTTAATTTTCTCCACTGATCTTGACTATGTACACTATAAAATCTGTGACATCAAATTAAGGTAATGGAAAAATGCAGGATGAATTCCATGTAAACATTTTGCAATAAAGACAAAACTGTTCAATGAGATTAACAATAACGTTTGTCTATAAACAATAGTAAGTTAATATTTACCACAATTTTCTGCACTATTGAAAACCATATTATTAAGATGAAAATTCCAGAAATTTTTTATTTGTTTTGTTTTGAGCTTTAAAGAGCAACTTTCAAGCAGATGAATTGGAATTCATGCATCCAATACCAGGTCATTGCCTGGAAGAAAAAAAAAAAAGAGAGAAAGAGAGAGAGAGAAAGGATGATCCTGTAGTTATAGCAGCATGTCTACTGAGCATGCACATAATATTAATCTTTATAGAAAAGGCACAAAATTATTAATTAGGTGACTTACAAAAGTCAAAATTTTTCAGTGAAGTGAAACTGTATACAGTAACTGCTTACATGCAAAATGCAAAGGGGTTTTTTTTCCAGACACTTTTTGATCTGAGAGCTCCCCTGTTTTCTGCACACCTGGCTGTGGTGCATGAACCTGCATGTTTGAACGTGACTTTTGTCTAAGCATCAGTGAATTCTAAAGACTATAGGAAGAACCCAAACGTCACTTGAATTCATACGCTGACAACTTTTTCTCATGTCTATGACACAAACAGGAATGAGGCATTCATGAATGGAAGCACAATTTCTTGCTGCTACCTAGTCTACACACTCTAGTGATTAGATCCTCAAAGTAGTATGTATTTATTTCCCTAATTGAAATGAAGAGTTCTAAAATTATATTTCTGTAATTTCTATATTTCTTACAAAACCCTTAGTAGCTGGATAGCTTTCTCATCAGGAAACACTTTGAAAAACTGAAGATTCATTTGTAGACTACTGACTGTTTTCACTGTTACTATGCACAAGTCCTCAAGTACTTCTGCCATTTACATTGTATGAAACAAAAACAGCAACAACAACAAAATACTGGCAGACCAAAATCTAAGAGTCCCTTTGGCATGGGAATATTTAATATAAAGTATAGATTTTTATTTTTCATCTATTGCTTACAGGACAAGGATTCAGCATCTCAACAAATACACAAGAGAGATAAAACATTCTCAGCCCCTTGATAGTCTTTCTGCTGGAAGCTAAAGAGCTTCCCTAGGAAGCAAAACTTTGAATTCTCGTTTCCCCTGGAACACTGAATGGAGGTATCATTCTCCTTAATGATCTTTTAGATAACAGTTTAAGAAAACCAACCAAACCAAACCAAACCAAACCAAACCAAACCCAAAAAACCAAAACCCACCCAAATGCCTATCACTGTCATCAGAAAAAAAAAGAAATTCAGGTAAGTTCTGACTAACAATCCTGAACATCGATCCTGCAATGTCCCATTGGTCCTTCTTCACCCTGGGCTTCTAGGTGATGGGTTGTTCAAAACGTCACTATTTATACATTTTTTCAAACAAAGGAATTAATGCTCATTGGCTGTACAGTTCTCTTATTCCATTGGTTATATTATCCCCTCTCTTCTAATGCTAATTAGTCCTTTTAAGTTGGTGGGTTTCTTGAGTTAGTGGGCCACGATCTCCCCCTGCCAGAATTACCTTTTACACGGTCAGAGCCGATTTCAGCACAGTTGGCTTTCCTTGTGGATTCTTTGTGTCCATTATCATTATCATTATCCATTATCTTCTCCTCCAGCTATGTTTACCCCCTCGAGGCCTGAGATAACACTTGGACAATAGTGCCATTTTTATCTCATCACAGTGCCTTAACTTACAGTCCAAGTTCGAGGTATCCTTGGAAACATATTTGGGAGTGGGGAGGGAAACAGCCAAGACTGGCATCAGTGGTTGCAGACAAGCAGTTGCTTCCTTACACAATTTACCGCAGCGAGATTCCTGTGGTAAATGTTTGAGACAGGCAAATGTAATCTTTAAGTCCTTACAGTCTCCAATCCAGGTTTCATGCCGCCACCTTTCCTTACTTCCACACATTGCCTAGATCTGACGGGATCACAATCCAGATCAATAAAGCTGCAGGGCACATAAATATCTCTTTAACATCTACTAAAGTGATTTATTGTAAGAGTCTAAAAAGGCTACTGATCCCAGATATGGAGGTAAAAATGAGTCATTTATTGAAATGCAACACGCAATTTAAAGGTATAGGGGCCAGCATATGTTAATAAGGAGGATGGATTATGGTAACATATGTTAACTAGGGGATTATAGCAGTTTTGGCTAGGTTTCACAAATAGTTAATATTTTCTATAACAAGGATTTACATGAGGGGAAGAAAACAAAGGGTTTCAACATGAATTGATAACATTTATCTTAAAATCCATCTCTATCTTGGAGCTGGACACAGCTAATAAGCATGGCTGAACATCAACTGGCCTTGTCCTTAGCGATGGGATTTCATCTCAGCCTCTGTTAACCAAAGCTTACTGTTTAAGCTTGTCAGTTCTTTTTGCTGCTGGGAGCTGAATTTTGATCCTTACACTTTATTTTTTCATAGTAACACTGAATTTTGCAAATGTAAGTCTTAAGGTTCTGCAGATGCTCCATAGCACAAAATAAGGTTCTACTCACATGATGGAACTTAACTAATATTCTCTCAAACTGGAAAAATAAGAAAACATGGTCTTTAGTATTTGTCTGAGTAACCATTCCCAGTGTTAAGAGCACATAAGACTGTCAGGACAAACTGCACCTGTACTCTGGAATGCTCTAAGAGTATCATTACTGCATGATCAGGACGATATATAGTTTTCTCTATATTTCCTAAATAAAGAGTGTGGACAGATGATGAGTTTATGTATATCACAAAGCTACAGGTACCTAGCCTGTCTACATAATATAGTATTTCTGGATTAGTAACCAGTTTATGACCAGTTCAATTAATTTTCACATTATAAATAGCATCTTTCTTCTGTATGTGAGGGATGTAAGAGGATATGACTGTGAAGTTGACTGAAATTTCATTTTCATCTATATGGAGAATGTAGTGAGAAGGTGGAAGATAAATGTTTTACATAGGAATTACTTGCACACAACTGTAGGGTTTATTAGTGGTGAAAAAAATTCATAAAAGATTCTCAGAGACAGAAGACATACCTAAGACTATATCTCTTAAAGGAGATTTCTAGTTTCCATCACAGATTAAAATAATTTTTTCTGAAGCCAGGAGTGAGCAAGTCAAATCAATGATCATTGCATGCTGGGACTTTGCTGTGCTTGGGGTTGCCAAGTTCAGTAGTCTGATAGAGGCGAGGTTGCCACAACCCCATGACTGTAGAGCCAGAAGGCAACAAAGATAAGCATGTACTCCAAATAGCTGCATGCGCACAAACACACATATACAACATACACAAATGACCAAACACATAGATCAGCATCAACTTACACACTCAGCACTCATGAAAGCAGAGTCAGCACCAATGGCCTCATCCTGTTGCCCTCTCTGACTGAGCAGGATTAAGGTTCATCTCTATTAAATACATTGATGTTATATAAAATGGACCCTCCAGGGCTCAGACATACAGTCTGCCCAATAAAAAGCCCAGCTGCTGGAATCTGGGACTGAGGAGGTGCCAGGGACCCAGTCCTGCTCCTGGTACACATACATGCACACAAACAAGCTGTGGATTCTCCAGTCATGGGTTCAGATGCTGCCTGTCTGGTAACAGGTCCTTCATCTTCACTCGTCCCAGGTGCCTCCTGCACTGCCTCCAGCACATGTGCGCGCGCACACACACACACACACACACACACACACACAAACACACACACAGAGGTGAATGAATCTCTGTCAAACTCCAGACCCCATGGCCTCTCCAGTAACTGCCTTGGACCTCACAATTGTTTCAGTAGCCATGGCAGAGACCCCTTTTCTTTCCAGTATCCAGCCTAGATAATGTGACTACTCTTGATTTCCATCTGGCAATGCACACACTAACATATGTATTCTCACACAAAATGCACACACAAACAGTGTCTGCAGGTGCTGGCACCACAGACACATACACCCCCAGCTATGAGTGTTTCAGCACCCCATGAGATCAGACTGTGGTTAACAGAAGCACAGTCTGTATAAGCACTTGAAAAATGGTGGCTTGAAACCTCCATTTTTCTTCCATTCTTCCAAACTGAGGAAAATCTAAATATAAGTGAATCTGTAAAGGTCTCATAGAGAATTCCATTTTTTTAACAGATTTGAGATCACGTTATTGTTTCACAAATTAAGTTGACTAACAAGTACAGATGTGTGTCTTACCCTTTACACACAGTCTCCTCAGATTAGTTAGAAGAAGAAATATAATTTTTAAATGTAATATTCTTTTCCTATCTTGAAAGTGATTTTCTCAAGCCCATTAAATGTGGCAGGTAAGACTGCATTTCCCAAAGTAAATAAAGATTTTATATTTGAGAGTGTATGTGGAACCCTCCTGAGACAGAAAAGAGTGCTACTAGAAATACTAACATTCTTTTTGTCTCTATTTACATTAGCCCCTTACTTGAAGTATCAGATCAGAACTGATATTTTCTGTAGTTTTGCTAGCTAGGATTTCTTTTTTCCAGTATTTGATGCCCTCCCTCCCCCCCGTTTTCTTTTTTTCTTTTTCCATTTCTAGGAATTTTTATAAACTTTTCACTTCTGGCTGCCTTATATATTTACTTATATGTCATAATTTATTCTGTAAGTGTATTCTGTTCTTACTAAGAATTAAAAGTTTTCAAACTCCATGATATACATAGGATGCCAAGCAATTTTAGTTTCCTTTCGGTTCCTTGTCAAGGCCGACCTAATCTTGTGCTTACTAATTATGTGTCTTTTATCACAAAACAAAAGTACACCTTTGAAGTGAGACTCCATGACCCAATTAAGTAGATTCCTTTCAAAACACACAGGATACAGCAAGTTCTCATTTATTAACTCTTCGATAGTTGTCCTGTCTAGATTATCAGTACATTTCCTCAATTACAGCTACTTTAATTTTTAAAAATGTTAGGAACTGGATTAGCACTCCCAGCCTAGCTGGAATATGTGGGCTGACTGTCCAGCTGTATCATCTGTTGCTGAGTTTAAAAAAACATAAAGAGAACAAAACATAGTCAGTGAAGGGTCAGCTCAAAGTCCAGGTCTAAATGTTCCTAGCCATGATTGCTTTAATTGGCTTTATCAACAGAAATTTTCTCCGTAAACAATGTATTCTTTGTCTAAGACACAGCCAGCAACACTGTCAGAAAATGTACATATTTTTCTCTTACAATGTAATAGTGATGAATGAATTCTAGCTTGATTTTTTTTTTGAGCATTTTTACTTTCTGTATTTTTAATTTCCCTATTTTATTATTTGTAATAAGGTAAGGACTCTACAGACATCCCTTTCCCTGATAAAGCTATGGGGAATAGTTATCCTGACAAAAAATAGTAGAACTTCATCTTAATACTTCAACAGGAATAAGTCAAATCATATCATATCACATCACATCATATCATAACTTCCTCTCAGCCTGCTTTATTGGGAATATTAGTATTGAATCTAGCTAAGGCCAAGAAAAAAAGTAAGAGTTGAAACATTACATTCTTCAATAGATACTGAACAATGTAAATGTTACTACATAATTTCCATAGTCAGTAATGATATAGGGAAAAATACACCCAGACCAGACTTCTGTTATCTCATTGGTGCTGGTGATCACTGTATTCTGAAATCCATTAGACCATTCCTGATGGGAGTGAAAACAGTTCAGGAAGACTGTTCTTTGAAAAAGATCATCAGGATCAGGGATCTGTGAAAAATAAATGTATGAATCTCAGCCTGATCTAGCCCTACTGCAGGGTAAACTGGGTTTATAATACTAGCTTTTCCTTCTTGTTAAAAAATAGATAATTTTTTTGTTGTTGTTGCTGATTGACAAAACAATTTTTTATTATTTTTTAGTGAAATCTTTGAAGAAAAAATAAATTTTGGAAGTAGAAAATGAGTCAGGGAGAGAGAGAGAGGGAGAGAGGGAGAGGGAGAGGGAGGAGGGAGAGGGAGAGGTATTATTCCCCAGTCACAGAGTGCATGAAGATAGGTATCTTGAAAAAAGTAAGTAATCTCATTTTATTTAGAGCTCTGAGGACAGCAGAAATCCCCCTCTGGAATTAATGACAACAAAGAGACAAGTGACTTGATGTGTTAAATGGCTGAGGTATCAAATACAAACAGTATACTAGTAGAGAGATATTTTCAAGTAGTGTGAAACCAGTTCAGTAGCACAATACATACCTAAATACCATTATGGTTTTATTTAATAGAACTACAACATCAGAGCTATCATGTAGCCAATGCCTTTTGTAGTGAAAATATTGAATTTAGTTATTGAGCTCATGGAGACTAAGATCTCCATTTATTTTCTTGGAATGCTTTCTACTATGACTTCCTCAGACTTCATAAAACCTGTGCTTTAACCTTTGTTCTTTTTCTTGCTAGCTGAGTGTAATTATTCTTCAGGAAAGAAACTTAAGAAAACCCCAAAAAACAAAAACCAAAAGAAATACGCTGTGCTTGTGCTGTGCAAAATTATAGTAATAGTGTTGGTTTATATCAGACAAGGACCTGAGTTCTCAAATACCACTACTTAATTGAGTGTTATGAATACAATTTTACTCAAATCTATTTTTACTTAACACACACATTCTTTTTTTTTCTGTATATATTCAATCACTTTCACAGTTTAGACATGTGACACATCAAATCTTCTCATTTTTCTCCAAATTATTCATGGCATATACACAGCTCTTATCACCAGGCTTGGAGTGCTCTATATGATGTATGACTTAAACAGTGAGCTTCTCAAATGGTCAAATATGAGTTAATGTAGCTCTTTATATACCAGTTAAATGCCATTTAATTCTGGGATGGTAATCCACTAATAAAATGTTTTTTATAACTACATTAATAGCAAAAGAAGGAGCAAGGACAACCACTATTCTTTATTGGATGTGGCAGGGAATATAGTTACCAAAGAAAAGGAAAAGGCTGAGGTACTTAACACCTTCTTTGCTTCAGTTTTCAACAATAAGACAGGGAGCAGAGTAGCCATCTTGTAATCCAGGAGGAAGCAGTTAGTCACCTGCTGAGACACTTGAATCCTCACAAATCTATGGGACCAGATGGGAGTGATCACTAGGGTGATGAGGGAGAAGATGGAAGAGCTCACCAAGCTGCTTTCCATCATTTATCATCAGTCCTGGCTCATCAGGGAAGTTCCAGATTACTGGAAGTTGGCCAGTGTGATGCTCATCCATGCAAAGGGGTGGAAGGAAGATCTGGGAAACTACAGGCTTGTCAGCCTGACCTCAGTGTCTGGCAAGGTTATGGAGCAGATCCTCTTGGGTGAGAACACACAGCACCTACAGAACAGACAAGGGAATAAGACTCAGCCAGCACAGGGTTAGGAGGGGCAGGTCCTCAGCCTGGACAAAAGGAGACTCAGGGGAGACCTTATTGCTCTCTACAACTACCTGAAAGGAGTTGTAGCCAGGCAGGGGTCAGTCTCTTCTCCCAGGCAACCAGCAGTAGGGCAAGAGGGCACAGTCTTAAGCTGCATCAGGGGAGGTTTAGGTTTGATGTTAGGAAGTCATTCCTCACAGAAAGGGTGATTCAGTATTGGAATGGGCTATCCAGGGAGGTGGTGAAGTCACCACCCCTGGAGGTTTTTAAGAAAAGTCTGGATGTGGCACTTAGTTCTAGTTGATAAGGTGGTGTTAGGTCCTAGGTTGGACTTGATGATCTCAGAGGTCTTTTCCACCCTAGTTTGTTCTGTGACTCTGTGATCCTGTTTTTAAAATTATTTCTTGCATTCTGTCAACAATTTATTTTTCCATCAGTGAGGAATACAAATATCTGGCAGAAATGAACCAAGAAATTTCATGGAAAAGCATGTGGCACTGGGTTGCAAAGAAGCTGTTTCTAGATGAGAGTCATGATGGTGATATTTTCCATAATGCTGTGGAAATAATAGAAAGAGGATTGCTTCCTTTGCAAAGGTATATACTGCAATGCAATGGGCAGCACATCACATCAGGTTGAGAGAGCAGATCAGATAGCTGTAGATGGACATAAAATTGAAAATTCTCAGATCATTGCATAAAGAATTGCTTTGGCAAATTAACTTCATTTCTGATGAACTTCAATTCTTTTTTTATTTTATTTAATGGGTACAATTTGCTGTACTTTGTACTTCTTCAAACTATTTTAGAAGGTGTAGAGCCCCAATTGGGTTTCTTACAGGAAGATTTGCTTCACTCTTTAAAGGCTTAAAACTAAATTTCTATTTTCCCCAGCTCAATTCTAAGCTGCAGTCTTGAAATTTGAGAAGGCCAAAGATACCTTTCATTTCTTTTGTGAAAGTATGGATTTCATGAACAGAGCAGAAAGTATGCTTTTTGACTTTACATAGCTTTGATTGCCAGAATATTTCAGGGCCATTCCTTTAATGTTCTCAGTAGATTCTTTTGATGACTCAGATTATAAGGATAGTTCTCATTTACTGATCCTGCAAGCAGATGAGGTTTTTAACACTTTCATATATGCTCTCTTTCTTAATAATATTCCTAACAAAAGAGCTTAAGTAGATGAAATATAAAATAGACAGTTAATTATGAACATAGAAAAACTGGCTGAATTAAATGAGGATTGTTCCCTATGAGCAGGAAAGCTTTAAAAGTTGAAATATGAATCTTTTTAAATAATTAATGTTTTAAAATTGAAATTAATCAAATGGAAATTCAGCTGACTGTTACCTGGAGACCTCCATAGAAACTGTATAGTCAGTACAGCAGCCTCCTATGGAACTTCATGCATACATGTCAGGGAAAATGAAAGTGAAGAGATAAAAGCTGTATTCAGAATAGAAATTTTAAATTATTTGATTGGGACGAGAATTTTTTGTTTTACTGTTGAGTGAAAACTTGACTGACTCTTTTTATAACCCTATTTTCATTATATATAAAAGAGATTGAGTAAATAGCTCTGAGAAGTATTTGCTTCCTGAAGCAATTTTTTTTCTTTTGCCTTCAGGGACATTGACAAGCTATTGAACATTAAATAAACTGGAAATTTACAAGCTATTGAATGTTAAATAAAATGTGTACACAAATGTGATAAAACAACTTTTAAAAACGTGTGCATTATTTTTCTATTTGCATTAATTTTATATATATATGTCTCTGTGTGTATATATATATATATGTTTGTGTGTGTATTTATACGTATACATGTGTGTGTGTGTACATATATATATGTGTGTGTATGTATGTATAGATGCTCCTGGAAATTAATTTAAAACCACAATTCACTGCAATCGCAGTCAGTGTCCAGAACTGCTACGTGCATAACAAGTGATAGATTTCAATGGTAAGATTTACCCAATCAAAAATATGGCTAGTAGTTTCAAAGCTGCTCCTGACATCTCTGTCTGAGAACAATGAGGTTGCAATCAAGCAAAAAACCAGTTGGACAAGTCTGAAATTTGCAGTGGTCCATGAAGACTCTAGGTTTTCATATGTATTCAGCGATTCAGTAAATTCAATGCTTTGGTGAACATCAGAATAGAAATGTTCATTCTAGTGCGGTATTAAAAGGTTAACTGTAGAAGGCCACAAACTATCTTCTTAAAGGCCTGTTTGTTTCAACTGTTCTATAATGTAATGGAAAACATATTTTAAATAAAAAGTGCCATTCAGAATTTCATCACAGCAGGCACAAACTCTACATTGCTGCTGTAGGTCTCTGTCACATATGGCAACTAGTGATCTTCATTAGTTCACAAAAAGTTTCAGAAACACTATTGTTAACTGCTATGCTTTAAACTTCATAAATCAGGCATTAACAAAAAACAAACATAGCTGATCATGTCCTTTGTCGATCGCACTCATTGTTTCCTTCCTGCCTTCTCCTTTTATTTGGGCTATTGAAACTAAGGCTTTGGAGAACAGCTCATTTCCTGATCCTGAGAGAACAATTTTTTCATTGTAGTGTCACAACAGGCAACTCTTTCGATTGTCTCACAATCACATGTACAGGCATATATGGGTTGGAAAAGCTGAAGCAACTGCAGCATGTGGCTCTAGAAGACTCCCCATTGTCTTCAGTCACCTTGTAGTCTTACTAATGAAGCTAATTTGAAGTGCTGCTCATCAGTCTATATGCTGCCTGTGAGGGCTCCTCACACGCATACCCTGTTCAGAGGTGCTACAGGAAGTTGTTGCTTTCAAGTGGGTGGAAACAGCAAAATACGATGTAATTTGGAGAGATATTTGCTTGTTGATGTGGATCAGCCAGGCTTAAGGATAGCAGAACAGAGATAATGTGGGTGATACCTAAGCAGATATGTAAGTAATCTACTTCTCTATCTTGAAGCAAGTGGCTACTATGACATAAATATTCCACCGAGTGACAACAACATAATACCTGACAACCTATCCTATAGTTGAAGAACTGTATCACAGTAAGAATGCTCCTACTCAGCAGTAATCACATATATTTTCATATAGAGACCATTCTGAGAGCTGCAACATTTAGAAAGTCCCTGTGAAAGGAAAATGTGAGAGAAGAGCTAGCCAGGTAAAGACGAGGTCCCACACTCCACTAACCCACTTTTAGGTTAGATGTTACTCACATGTTAATAGGAAAGCAGAGTCTTTCCCATATGTTGCATCTTATCAGGAAACTTGGAAGTATGAAAAGCATTTCTTATCTTGTGAAATGGAGGAAAAGATGGAAAAAGATCACCAGTTTAGCAGCATATGGCCTTCTCTTCAACCATTGGTAACAAAAAGGATTTGTGTTTCAGCGCAGCAGCTAGGATGCTCAAGGGAGTAGGAGGCTGCATGGACCCTTTCTTTCCTCCACACCCTCTGCAGGTCAAAAAACTGCGTAATTTTGACTAACTGATTCAATGTAGGGGTAACCAGATGGATTTACATATACTTGTTTTCATAGTAGAAAAGACATATAGTGACTGAGAGTAAGATGACAGATTAGATGATGTCCCCGAAACTGGTTCTTGATTTATATTTTTAGCTTCAGAAACATAATATGTTCTTTAGTATCTATTGCAAATTGTCTGTATCAATTCTTTCCTATGGTAATAAACCTCACTTAGAAAAAAGCAGATTAATAGAGAAATGCCTTTAAGTTTCTTTTAATTTTGCTGAATTATGAAGTTCTTTGTAGGTCAGAAGTGTTAGAAAGTCAGTAGCTGTGTGGTACTCTTTCCTCAGGGATGCTAGCAAGCTCATGCTGAGAACTTATTGCCTGCAATTCTGTAACAGGGGAAGTGGTTCTTCAGCTGCTCAAAGGTGACAAGGAAAACAGTATGTGTTCTGAGAACATAAAAATATAATTCATCACAGATATTATCCCTTGAATTCATAGGTTTCAACTTTCTTTACAAAAGTCTCTTGGAGTAAGTTCTTGTATACTTAGAAATGTAGGAAAACGGGGACATAAGACGTCCAAAAAGTTATTTGGAAATTTCCTAAGATAATCCATACTACAAGTGTGAAACAAATTCCAGTTATCTTGCATTTTAATTTCTTTTTATTTATACTGTGACTCTCTTTTAAAGGGACAACTTTCTAAATGTTATAAGCTTTCTTATAAAGTCTATATCAAAAGAGAAAGTTTTTCAGGAGTGGAATAGGGACATAGATGTGTTGTTATTGAATCTTCTCACATTTGAAGGGGTTTTTTTTGTTCCTTCCAACCACCTTAAGGTACTTCCAGCATGTGACTACAAAAATTTCCAGAACCACATGCATTGGCCAAAAAGATTTGACCAAGAATGTATTTTTCCTTAAAGTGACTGAAAATTTCTTAGCAGAGAAACCTTCCTAAGGACAGGCTCCCTGCAAAAATCTGTTCACAAAGCTCTTTGTTTCATGTGAGTTTCTTCAGGTTTTTGGCAAAGTCTATCAGAATTCCACAAATTTAAAACCTTTACCCTGTATATTACGTTCATGCACACTGAAGCTTACAAATAGAAGAGAAAGAACCACACAAACTGTTCAGCCTAAAAGTTTTGTGATCATCCCTTGGCATGGTTTGGGGCACAGTGAGGAAGAATCTGGACTGTGTTCAGAACAGATACTTCTTGAAGTAACCCAGTGAGCCAAGCTGGCCTGAGCATCTTGCAAAACTGAAGCAAGACATTGCTTAGTTGTTGTGTATTGTGGATGCTTAAGTGTATTCTGGAGAATGTGCAAAAAGTGTGAGGCAAGCAATTCCGCACCAGGCTCTACAGTCAGCTGTCTGGTCTGCACTTGGAGGAAGGTGAGAGAAAGTTTATTGTGGAGGCCTCGCAGTGACTGTTGCTTTGATAAACAGAAAACACATTGCTGAGTCTGAGGACACAGAAGTGGCAACAAGTTATTGACTGATACACAAAATAGTTGTAAATGGTTCCAGGGTGTTTCATTCTTCTTATTGATGTCCTCCACCAACCGCAGAACTTAATGCAGTTGTGCAAACTCCTGTGAATGTCAAATTCTTGAGAGCAATTAGGTATGTCACACTTTTGAGCACCTGGGACTACATGCTTCTGTTAACAGCCTACTTGCAACCTTTTGCCAAATGCACTGAATCTTCAGGTTGCTGCTGCTGTTGCAACGGCAGAATTTATGAATGAGTTTTTAATATCTTTTCACTTGATTAATTTTAAGAGAAAATCTTGCTTTAATAAACTTGAGTGGAACCTAGAATTAAGATCATTTAATGACACTGTTACTTGTGGAATAATTTTTCCAGAAAGATTAGTTCTCTTGGAAAATAATTGCTATTTTGGAGTGTTGTTTCCCATTTTCAGATACTTTTTGTATCCAGACCAAAATTTCCTCTGGGTCTGAGGATGGGAATTAAAACATCCGGTTCTGTGAGACAGTCATTTTCAATCAAATTGGACTATACCTCAAACAAATACAACAAATCCAGTGTCAATGTAAACACAAAACAGTTGGGTATGGATTTTATTAATACCCCATAATAAAACCTATAATTTGCAGTGGACATTGGCTGAGTAAAAAGAAATAGGAGATTATCAATGCCAATCTACCTTTTTTTCCCAGACTTTCAAAAGCTGTGGGTATTGTATCTTTTCAAGCCAATGCATTTGTTGTGATATACCCCAAACACAATTCCATAGGATTTTTCTGCTATGCAGCTATTAGCAATTTCTTTTAATGGTGTTCCTTCACTTTGCATAAAATATTTGCTGTTGGAAGAGCATATAGTCCAGGTGGTAGA
>JAWWLZ010000042.1:30937425-31019817 GCA_035041345.1 Poliocrania exsul | reverse complement strand
GCAATTTCTTTTAATGGTGTTCCTTCACTTTGCATAAAATATTTGCTGTTGGAAGAGCATATAGTCCAGGTGGTAGAGTGACATCATGCAAACAAAGGATTGCTAGTCTCTGCAGAAGTAAAAATTATCAGCAGGACAGCAACTCTGTCCTGAACCCCATCAGCTTTTGAAGAGGGAATCATTGGTTCATTCATGTCAGGCAGAAGAAAGAACTGAATTTTTCTTTCTCTGTCTGATGAATAATATGATCATTGCCAAATCCTGTTGTTTCATAAATTGTTTCCAATTCTCCCTTTATTTCCATTTAGAAGGTCCAAAATAGAATCAAAAAGCTTTGTTTTGTAATTAAGTCAAATAAACACTTTTCTCTAAGGGGAAAAAAATCCCCTCATTTCAACCTCAACCATTTCCCCCCAGTTTTTCAGTTTGATGATTGAACTGAATAATTATAGTGCCTAACTGTTACTCATTTATCATTCAAGCCAAACTGGAATTGCAGTTATTAATCAAAGTATATTACAATGGTTGGCAAAATGCTGTTCTTCCAAAATAAAGTCTTTGTCAGTGAAAACTGATACATGTGAGATATTTCAGAAAACCTTCCATTTCTTTTGGTACTAGTTTTAGGGTTCTACAGGACCATTTCTGAAAATATTTATTTTGTTGAAAATACAAGCACAAACAAGTTAGGAATATCTGAACTAGATTATATAAGACAAATGCTTTTAGTATTCAGTTTGAACTAACTTTAAAAGAAACTTTTGAGAATTTTAAGATGTTCAAATAACACATTTTTCCTAAATATTTCACATTACTTTTGTGCTGTGGATTCAATGCCATATAAAAGTTTAATTAAATGCTCATAGGGTTTTCCAGTCTCCATGAGCTTTCATGAGGGCAAGACCAAAATGGATCGTGCTGATGAACTTCTTCATATTTTAAATTAAGAGACAAGGAAAGTGGCATTAGTGAATTTTCCATTCCAAATCCATAGACATTAAGGTGTTGAAATAGATTGTAAACATTTCCAGCTTATGAAAAATGATATGAAATTCGTGAAGTAGGAACATTCATAAGAATTGACTGGAACTCTAGACAGTTGATATAGAAGGCAACAAAAATATTCTGCTAGCTGGATTAACTACAGTTACACAGTCTCCAGCAGGAAAAAAATATAACTAAATTCTGAAAAAAAGAGGCATATCAAAAGAAAGACAATTCATAAATTGCTTTTGGTTTTTGGTTGTTTGGTTTGGTTTGTTTTTTTTTTCTTTTATTAAAACAAAAGAAATCCTTGCATAGATACTACTACTTAAAACCACTCAAGTTAAAATTGACAATTTCTAGATACTAACATCTAATTCTCTCTTTAACTGAAATAATATGTGCAAGATTTTACATAATATCTACAAATACTGAGCAGGCATGCATTTTGATTCACTTTTGTCTTTATAGAGACTTTGCCATTACCAAGAAATTTCTCAGAGATGCTTTTTATCACATAAAGTCCGAGAGGTTTTGTTTTTCCAAATGTTTAGAAAATAATTTTTTAACTTATTTACTGTTGTTGTTTAGGTGTAATTTTTTAAAATAAGATCCATGTCTAGCAGCTAAAATATATTATTATACTTGATGTGTACTTTTTGCACAATCAGTATAAAGTGAAAAGGTTAGGAGGAGAAAAACACATGAAAGAGGGGAAGCAATTACCTTCCAGGCCCAGTTACTCTAAATTTTGAAAAAATCCTAAAAGCGAAAATCATTCAAAGTTAATCTTAGTTCTGACAAATTACTTTTCATTCTGATGTACTAATTTGAAATATTAATTTGAGGTAATTTGCAAATAATACATGAAATCTGCAATCCTAAAACTGAAGACAGTACAGTTCCAGATGTCTTAGGATCCAACTGTGCCAACTGAAAAAAAGTGGGTAAAATGTCCTTAAAATACCAATCTGTGTCAGTGTTTTTGGATTTTTTCTTTTCCTTCATATCTTGCTAGAAAAAATAGTGGAATCATGGATTAGGTCAAGAGTTCCTTGGTATAGAAAAGACAGCAAGACAGAGGTCTCATGCTAGCCAAAGAAAGAACAGAATCATTTTTCATAATATAAGAGTTTTGAGGTGAGAATATTATTACATTTTACAATAGGATCCCATAGGAAGTTTCTATGAGAAAAAACAGTTCAACAAGGGTGGATACATTTTAACCAAATATTTATTACCTTAAGGGATAGTATTAGAGCTTGGAGTCACCAAGCACTGGTAATTAGAAGTCACCTAATGAAAACTAACTACTTGACCAGTGAATGACAATCGCTAATTATGTATCACTTGTTAATGCACTATGTATATAATTTAATTTTCTTTGACTTATGATTCAGACTTTATATTTAAAAAATAAAACTTGGTAACCCCGATCTCTAGGGTGCTGTCTTATTTCAATTTAAGAAGATGAAGCAAAGCATAATGTGCTACGGCAAATACAGTCTTTTGCCACCTTCCAGTCAACTGTGTCCTCTTCATATTCCAAAGATGGTTCAAAAATCATAGACAGAGGTCTCATCAGCCAGCTCTTTGAGTATTCTCAGGTTAATCCCATCGGGTCCCATAGACTTGCAGAGAACCAGATGGAGCAGCAGGTTGCACTCAAGTTTAGAGTTTGACTGCATGTTATTGATTAAGAACTTTATTGAGTGGCAATGCTTTTAACTCCTGATCAGACGAACAAAACTGTGGAAATTACTAATATTGCACTGCAGTGGCAAATTTAACCTATTTACTTGATTTGGGATAACCAGCAGAGTTAAAAGCAATCATTACTAGAATAAAATACCATTTGTGGGAAAAGAGTAACAGCTGATCTTAGAGACAAACTACATACTGAGGTTGCCATCTATCTTGCCACTACAATATCAAAATACAAAACCTCTAAAACAGAAATGATTTTTCTGAATTTAATATCTATTTCTTAGCCATGTATTTTAGTCATGCAATCAGATTAAGTGAGGCAACATATACTTAGGCATGAAAGTGATAACAGCAATGTCTTTGAGCAGGGTTAAATATCATATCTCGTTTGTTATGCCAAAGGGACAATTTCACCATCATGTATTTTTAATTTTATTTTTATTCTTTTTCTTTGCTAATGCCTGAAAATGGATTTTTATGACTACTAAAATACTCAGATATGCATATATCACAAGGGTCTACAATCAATAAAATCCCCCTAAATATATTCTGGTAGCTGTATCAAATCTTTCATATTAAGAGGACTATAGATATAATTCTTTGAAAATAGATTTTACAGTTATTAGAAATATAAATATTACAACCATTTGCTTTGATAAAGTTGTTTCTTTCTTATTCAATAATAATCTTTTAAACCTTTGTTTCCTAGTAGTTTACTGTGCATCTGTGTAAAAGGTGTTTGTTTAGACAGTATGCAAAGGTATTATTTGTAATACTGTTCCTATCATCTTCTTAATATCTTGATTTTAAATATCCGATAACCTTCTGTAAATAAACACCAATTTAACTGGGGCAAGCAATCTCAGACTTAAGTCATTGGGAAAAAAAAACCAACATAGGAGCTGATAACATTTAGAAAGATGCTACAAAATAGTTATTTACATACACTGTTTCAAGCCACACAGATAAATTCTTCCTCTGTATCAAAACAAGTATTGGTGATTAAGGAATGCTATTGCATGTACATGGAATATAGAAAAATATCCCAGTTCAAGTAATGGGGAAAAATTTTTGGTTTCCAGATGTTGTTCGAGTAAGATATGAGGTTAAACCTTCATTATGTTAGAATCAGGAGTAGCATAGAGTTGGCAGCATGCTCTTTTCTACACTGGAAATCTTGAAGTTCTGTTTCTCTGTGCAAGGATAAGTGATTTTTAGATCTTTGCTACATTTGAACAATGAATCAATCAGTATTTCTATGAATATTTTTACACTCTGAAGGTGCAAATAACACTATTAAGGAGTCTAAGAAAACAGCATTTACATCCTTTCAGAAACTTTACATGGAAATTTTATTTTAATTTTTCTTTTTTTTTCCAATTGCTTATTATATGCAATTTTCATTGCAATTTTCCATAAATGTATATGGACAAACTTGACATATTACACAGTAGTACAAGCCTGGAATAGAAATTAATGAGCAAAAATGCATTTAAATACAATGTAATACAATGCATAAGCATTTTATGGGATTAATATACATTATGAACAATGAATTTTGCCAGGTCAAAAAAAGGATTTGGCATCTAGAAAGAGAATGTTGTCATTCACTCAGATCTCTTTGGAACATCAATAGCACCTCTAGCTAATAAATGATTGTCGAAAAAAAAAATAGCCAAAATATTCAAGTAAAAATCATACAGTATTGCAAAATACAAAAAGGAAGAAACAACTTTATTACAACAATAATGGCTACTGCATGTTTAATTATTGCATAGCAATACCAAGGTCTGTTGATAAACTGCAGATATGGTGATTTTCCAAGTAGGCTGTAAGTGGAAAATGTAGCTATATCAGTCTTCAGGAAGGGTATGTATTTAAGTGATTTATGTACCACTTTGAAAAAATCTCTCAGTAATTTTAAAGTAGCTCTTTTTTAAAGAAAGCCAAATGTGGACTTTTCACTGGCTTGCCTACTTACAGACAAAATAAAAACAACAAAACCTGTAAAAGGTAAGATAAATCGTCAGTGTTTTTAGTAACTAGTATTCTGGAGTTTCCCATAATAATTTAACAGGCATATTGTTTGCAGGCCCATGAGTATTCTCATTTTACATACTTGTTACAAGAATATCATGTGCATCAGTACTTTGTATGAATTGGTCATATATACCACAATACACGAAAACTCAGTCTACTGCAGTCTGTTCAGAGATCATTTAGTTAATTTTTCCACAGCAAAACCACCCAACCAACAACTTCACCAACAATGCAGGTTTTACCACCTACATGAATGAAAATTCTCAGTGATTTTAGCCTGCTCTGAACTGAGTCATGGTTGGAAAACAGTGTGATGTAATATTGCAGGTTTTTTGAATGAATTTCTACTATAAATAAATCTAGCAGAAACTGAAAAATAACACATACTCTTACAGAAAAGCTTTAAATTTTTCTGTCATTTGTGGAAGTCTTTTATTTCTTTACAAATATGTTTCATATATCAGGCACAATACGTAACTTACTCTAAAACATTATATATATTTTATATATACATAAATATATATAATATATATAAATTAGAGTTTTATATATAGGGGAATACATATATACACACAAGCCACTTCTGCATATATATTCCCTTATATATATATGTCTATATATACATTCACAAAAGACATTAACAATTTTCTCTGGAAACAAGAAAAATGAAAATTATAAACTGCTCAAAGAAGGTTTAAAAGGAAATAGATAATTTCCTTTGGAGTTAACAGATTTGTTTGGATATTTATTTAAATATATCCTATTTTATATTCTACATTCAGAGTTTATGGTGGGATATTTTTAGTTTACTTATTTACACAGACTATTGGAATAATACACATTGTGCGTTAATTTAATGACTGATTAATTAGGAATACTATGCAGGTGTAGGAAATTTGCCAGTTATAATAAATCCTGAATTTGCTATATTATATCTGATACTCCTGAGATTTGGTATGGAGAAAATAAGGCTGAAGCCTCCACTGAAGCCATATCACATCCAATGTCTGATAAAGCTCCTTGACAGGTACTTTCATGTTGACTTCAGTGGACTTTGTATGAGGCTGAAGAAGGCAAGAATGGTTTGAAGACTATTTTTGAAGAAACAATCATCTCTGCTTTTCTAAAGAGCATTTGAAAAACAATCATTATTCCTTAGCCCTAACCCAATATTTTGTGACCATCTCCCTCAACTGCCTCATGAAAGAAAAAGCAAGCTAAAATTTGGTACTATTTCTAAACTGAAAAAACCTAATTTTTTTTTCAGGCATACAAAATGCAATTCTGTAACACTTTTAAAAACTGCATGTATTGACTTTGTTAATTTTGCTAACTCAGAAGTTATAAGGAAACAAACAAAAAAGAAAGGAGGGCCAACATCTCACAGAAAGGTCAGTAGACTTTGGATATCTAAATGACGCATTGAGTTATTATACCAGGTCAGTGATGCAAAAACTTCGCAAGTATAGGTTGTCTTTAGACTTAATAAAGTTATGCCAATTGATACAAAGAATTTGGTCAAAGATATGCACTGTCTTTAAAATAGAACTGTAAGCAGCTTAAAATATTTGTGACACTTTCTAATAGTCTGTGCAAGTTTTACCATTATGCATTTTGTTATCTTTATTCTTCCAGGGTTGTGCAAGTTTCCAAACTTCAACTGAGAGGTAGATAATGAGAAAAATTTAAATTGCAAAACTACAACATGCAAACTATGTTGAAATCACATAGCAATGCTTATGCAAATTGTGATTAAAAATGTGATAGTACATGCAAGCACTTTCAATGTATATATATGCACAAATATCAGAAGTGCACCCAGCTAAAAAAAAAAAATCCAGACAGCCTCGTTAAAACTCATATGCCATCTCTGAAAATAATTATTTTAAAATTCCCTTTATATTCCTCTCTGTGAGTAGAAAAATAGTCATCTATAGAGAAACTAACAAAAGTTGCCTGTTTCAATTTTTTTTTATAAGCAAAATTGTCAGTGCCAGTTTTAGCATGTTCATCTATAAAAGTGGTCACTGGCTTTGTTTAGTGAAATCCTCAAAACTGCCCCAAATCTGGTTGTATGTGGTATCTGTAGCTTATTCTGTATCTCAGTAATACCTTAACACTAATACCCACAACCAGATCTGAAAGTAGCAAATAAAAAATGTTGCATTTGGCAACATGGCAAATGTAGCATTTCAGGAAAAACTATGACAAGAAAGCATTAAAGATAAGTCACTACATTTCTGGTCCAAGTTCTTTGTGTTATATCAAAATGAAGAATGCAGTGGGGTGGTAGAGGTGGGGAACTTTCAATAGGAACAAGAATTATGTGAAGAAAAATCATGTACACATTGCCAAATGTTTTTAAGCACATTAGATGCAGATATGCAAAATTACCATTAAAATTCACGGGAATTTTGAATCATAATATCAGTGAAATTGCTGCCATTCACTTTAGCAGTAAGTAAAAGTTGAACTTCCTCTCATAGGGACATCACCACAGGATTTCATATAGAAAGATGCTTTTTTGAACTTACAAATGGAATACAGAACTGACAACTGCAACCACAGCTCAGTGTGGAAAGGTGGGAGGGGTGAAATTTTGATTTGTTCCTGAAATAGTACTGATAATTATTAGTAAGAAGTCTTTCTCTGAAGTTGGAAAGGGCAATACAGAACCCTCCAGCTAGTAGAGAGTATGATGTCAAAAACCCTAAAGAGACAAAAGTATCTGGATGTGTACTCTAAAACAACTTGAATTTTTGGCATTATTTTTTTCTGGATTGATAAAATAAAAGCAAGAGGATAATTAGACTTAGTCATATTGTGGCAGAGAAACGAAAAGAATGAGGTATACATGAGTATAAATAAGAACAATTCAGGATTTGCTTGCACTAACAGAGACTACAGATTCTTATAGTGCATAACAGATGCATGTAGTATGTCTTGAAGTTTGCATACATTTCTTCATCATTGGGCAGGAGAATCTCCTAGTCCTGACCCTGCAGTGGTTCAGATTGAAGGTGAGGTAATTAAAAGAAACCACGGGAATTTAGACAGATGGTGTAAACACCCAGGTCTAACCATGAAAGCAGAAATATAATGATGAAATGATTTAAAATACAAATTACAGGTCAGTGCAAGTAAGAATAATATTCGGGGTTTGAAGACAAGTTATACTCCTTTTGCTACTTTGTTGCTTAGTATAGAGTTGATTCAAGGCAATTTATTATTATCATTACTTTTAGAAATACAGGCTATCTCCACCACAAGGCAATTGCTCCTTTAGGACCTACTATGTGGAAGACACAGGTTTTTAATTCCAGGCAGTTTTTGCATAGATATGATTCCAATTTTCTTCATTCATCTCTGGATTTTAACTTCTTTAATATTCAGTAATACCAAGAGTATACTGATGGTTTTTATTTCGTTGCTAATATTAAGAGGAAAAGTAATGAAAGAGGTGTAAGAAAATGTACGACTTGACTCTTTCTACTTTATATTGCTCCAATTGCCTGCTACATCATTTTGCCCTATAGGATTAAAAAATGCAGATCATTGAATGGTGGTAAAGCAGGTCTTTTATTCTTATTATTTTTTAACATACTTGACCAGAAATAGAAGAATGCTATCCCTGTACAGGGTTTATAGAAATTTTTATTTTCTCGGAGATAGTAACATAATTTTTGTTACTGGTGGTCAGATGTGTCTGTGGCTCAAAGAAACTTTTTTCCCCTTATTTCCTATGCCATGTTGTATTATATTCTGAGATCCTGCATAGAACAGGCAAGGTTCCCTGCATATTTCCTGAGAGACTTTTTTTATCAACTTTTTTCTGAGTCCTTTATTTACTCAGCAGCAACTTTTAACAGCCTTCAGTCAAAAGCTGACACTTGTTGTCTTCTACTATGTATTCTTAATCATACTGTTTTTTGCAAAGAGATAATGGGCACCTCCAATTTTGCCTCAGACATTTTGTTTCAGCCTTTGTATTAATCTCTTTTCAAATAATCTCTGCCTTTCTATCAGTTGCTGTCAAGAGCAGAGTGATGTGCCTGATGACTACTCTTCAGCCTAAAATTTCAGTTCATCTTTCTCAATCCAGTATTTATATCTGATATTCCTCACTATATGAAAACTTAGTGTCTATGAAACTCCTCATCACTTTCTGGCTATGGGCACACATGTCCTGGAATTCACTCAGTATGTTTGTATAGCCAAGAAGAGAGCAATGCTTTTGCCTCATGGGGTGCTAGCAGGGCTGTGGTTCTGAGGGAGGTGCAATGTATTTATTTCCTCTCTGAAGCTGGGGGCTGGGAGAGGAACTGCAATTTTACTGGGACTAAATCATGCTCTTTTACACAGTACACTGCTCAAATCTGAATATGCAACCCATATTTTTTCCCAAAACTCTGAAATGCATATATTTTGTTGCTGATGCTCCTATAAAACTACAGGACTTGCTGGAGATGTTTGGTTTTTCTAAACATAATTAGGTAAAATTCTCTACCATGCTGCAAATAGATTCATGATGCTTCTCTCCCAAAACAGTGCTGAAATAATTAAAAAGTTCAGCACTACTGTGGAACTTCAGAGTATATGAGATGATAATGCAGCAAAACTTAAATAAGCATTACCAAAATTTTTAGAAGAAAAATTAAAGTAATAATATTGAACATAATAATATTAATAATATTAAAAATAACTTTCTTAAAAACACTCCCACAACTGCTAGATGTAACTATTAATTTTTTTATTTTGTTATTGGCACTTCAAATTGTGTTTATCACAGCTAGCTCTTTGTGCAATATATTTCCAACTTTTTGAGATTTAGAAGAGGACTAAAAGGAATTATATTCTTTTCCTGGTTTTGAGTCTAAGTTTATCCTGCATAAACAATGAATAAATGTTTTATGAATCACACCCTTAATTTTCACAATTTCTGAGGCATTTATATTCATCCCTGCAAAAGAAGTACCACCTTTCCTAACACAGAAATAGAACAGAAATATTTTTACTTACCTTAAGAAGCTTGTAATTTTAGCTTTCAAATGCAATGCTAAATGTTTCTTTAAAGTAAAATTGTAGACTTATGCTTTCTTTTGTCTAAAGGAACAGGAGCAATTGTGTACATTTTAATTTATATGAGTGTCTGTGTGAAATTTTAGACACAAAACTAATATCTAGCACAAAACTTACATGTCAAAGCTTCCAGACAAAGCTTCCTGCACAAAGCTTCCAGACCGCCCTTGTCAAGGTGCCTTGCAGCATTTTTGCTCAAAGCAGCATTACAAAAAAAAAAGAAGTAGCTTTTCACTAAATTGATGCAAAAGGGAGGTGAGAACTGGTATGAAGCTTCCTATCTGCAAAGACCTGAAGTTAGACCTCAAGTCTCTTGTCAGGAAACCATCAAACAACTAATGACTTGCCAATAAAACCAAGCATCTACTTTGAAGTCATTGCCATGAAACTGATTCAGGCCACAGAAGTGAAGGGTTAGTATCCTTTTAACATCAGTAGATTCTGAATCTAGTCCCTTCAGGAAAAAGGATTCACAGTTCGATCCAGATCCTTCAGCCACACAGGAATTCATAATCAAACAAACTAATTGCCATTCTTGTTAGCAATGTAAATCTTGGGTTTAAGTCTTTTATGTACAGGTAGATTTTAGCTTAGTTTGAATTAGTGAGGTCTGAATGTACTTTGTGTTCAAATGTGTATGCTGAAGTACAATGTAGTCAGCTATCTCAGGAGGAAACTACTTCTGGAATATATTATAAATCAGCTGTTTATTGTATTTAAGAGATGGTGCCCACCAACTATTCAACTTCTACCCTTAACTTTTACATCCATATTATAATTATTTATTCAGATGTGGGGTTTTATCTAGTAGGAATGCAAATGATAAAAATAGTTTCCATGTGGTTCAGTCAGGTACTCTGTCTCTTTTGAAACAAAATTTTGAACTTATATTCTCTTTAATACTAGTGGTAAATAGAGTTTGGGCAGTTTATTTCAACAGACTAACTATACTCTAAAGATGAATGCAAATATCTTCCCAAATAAGAATAGGAGATACTTTTGCATTAGTTATACTTTTGAAACCAAAATGTTTGTCACTGAAAGGCTTTATAGTCTGGTTTACCTGACTCTTGATTGTCCAGAGTCGTATTTGCATGGAATCACTACCTCTGTAATCTTAATTTTGCATCGCTGAAATAAATAAATGGTAGATAGTAATTGAACTTAGAGTCTTGCCACAGGGCAAAAATCTGTTCCCATCCAATATTGTGACTGAGTATTATTACCACAAAACTTGGCCTGTGTCTTCAAGACATAAATATGGAAAGTCATAAATATTGCCTTCTGATCTATAATGCAGATTAAATATTGGTTTCTCTTTCTGAGGGATCTTCGAAAGCTTTGTCGGCTCTGCTGGAAGCATCTTCATTCTCATTGTTTGTTAACGGTTCTGCTTCCTTTGGGTCAGCATTCTTCTGAGCTTGCTGCTTCTCATCTTCTAGCTTCTTTTCTTTTGCCAAAAGCCTGTAGTTGATGGCATTGCCAATGAACAACCAGATACTGGCCACAGTCACAATCACTCCGCAGACAAAATACATGTACTGGTATTCACCAGTAACATCTACTAACCAACCTGAAATATAAAGACAAGAGGAGAGAAAGAGTATTTAGACTAGGATGTATATCCTACTAGGATGTACTAGTATATACTGGGATGTAGCATTTAGACCAGATAGGTATTTAGACTAAGATGGTAATCTTCCCTTGGAGAAATACCTATGTATTCCTTGGTTTTGAAGTTGGAGCATAAAAACATTTTCAACATATTAAAATTTCCTAATATAGGCAGTGGAACTCTAACAAAACCTGTATTAGTCAAGATAGCAATTGTCATTTGAGTCACTGACAATTACAGAATATTAAAGAATAAAGTAAAAAAAGCTTAATGAATGACACTTTTTTAGTTCTTTTATTTTTATTCTTTTATTTTATTCAACTTCTAATTGTGTTTCCTATTGTTTTAGAATGACAGTCTGATACTCCCTGAGGCTTCATACAGACAACAGGATGAAGAGGTATGTGCCTTCTTAGGCTGTTGTCTGTGCATCAGCTGCCTGCTTTTCATGTTTACTTTCCTGTGACTGGTGAAAGAGATGGAAAGGCTTCTCCCTTCAGCCATCATGCCCAACTGCTGAGTTTTAAACTGAGGCCGGTACGTAAAAATTAGATTCACACCTCTGAGATTAATTTGGTCATGACAAGGAAAATAAAATATACAATTCTTTCTATTTATAAGCCATTCTTTCTAAATTTTCACAATTCCCAAATCAACATTTGTACATATCCAAGTGTTTAGCTATGAACACTGCTACACTATAATTGAAATTCACAGGAAAACCTGCAGGCTTCAATTTAGTACGTATTTAGATGCTTTTACTGGGTTGAAGCCATAATGCTAGCCTATTCATCTGCTACACATTTACAAGCCATTAAATTATTCCAGAATTTTGATTTTTTTCACAAACTTAGTATTAGAAAAAACTGAAATAGCATTGCAAGTGTACAATTCCTCTATTAGTGTAAATAGTGCAATTTGCTGAATTTTATCGGTGAGCAGTCTCATAAAACTGATGTTTAAAAATGAAACTCTGAATTAGCATTACTTTAGTATAAAGGATATGAATTAGTCAAAACTGGAGCTTAGCCTTTCCATGTGTTCTCTCTGTTTTTGTTGTCTCTATTTAAAAGTTAAATCCATTATTCATACAATTATAGCACAATCAAATGCTTTTCAAAACTCCTGAAAAGCTAATATCCTGAAAAATAAATAGTTGTGTGTGCTACTGCTCCATAAATATTAGATTTCATATCTTTAGAGTTAGCACTGATTTCAGAACCTGATTGAAAAGGCTGGACTCCAGAGGTCACAGGCTCAGATGCCCCACTAGGTGGCATAAGAAGAGTCTGTGAGAGAAGAAAATATTTTTTTCTACCCTTACCAAAATGAATTTCTAAGTGAAATGATGAGAAAAATAAGGAATGTCTTGAGAAGTATTAAAAATTTGCTTGTACAAATACTATTTTACTGAAACGAGTGGAATCGTTTTGGCATATTTAAAGTTGCACGCAACAATGCTATTTTCATGCAAATACTGACAGTAATCTAAAATACTCTGATATGTAGAAATGGTTTTAGGCACACATAATCTTTCTGACTTTTGAGACAATGTTTATGTGGGTATAGTATGTGGTCAGAAGGCTGACAATCTCACTATCTTCTCTGATTTTTGGACTTACACTGCACAACACACACCAGAATACACATCAATGCTTCTCAACAAGATTTAAGCATCTATTTTTTGTCTCTTATATCATCAAAAACCTTAAAATTAAAAAAACTTACTAGCAGCATTACCAAATACTGAATAAAAAGCTAGCAAATAGAAAATATTTTACATAAGATGTCATTATTTTTGCTACAAGAAGCCCAGATGTTATGAATATAGTCTAAGCTATACACCTAGGCTCTCTTTAAGCTACCCTCACAGTTTGAAAAGAGAAGCTGGCAACATTGTCATCTTTCAGTCAGTTCACACTCTGAATTGCCTTATCTATTGGCTATAGAAACATGCTAAAGGACTGGCTGTGAGCAGAGCTGTGGTGTGAAATCATGACAGGGCGCAATGGTCCGTGGCACCATGATGGAATCCCACAATGCATGCACCCTGCCTAAGCTATTGAGGATGCCCCTGTTCTTCTGACACCTCCCTGCTAGTTTCTTTTCTCTGGAAATGGCAATCCTCTCTGTTTAGACAAATTAAAGCTGTTGTTTAAAATTTAAGCAAGTGTAACAGACTGCTCCTTGAGCTGTCACTAGGTTCAAGAAACTGTAAGCCACCCTGTGGGATCTTCACAAAAATGGACTAATGGATTCAACCAATTCAAGAGAGTAAGAACTTTGCTGGCAAACAGCAAATTGGATATGGATATATGTAATACAAGGTTGCAAAGCTAGCCCTATGTGCTATCAGGAAAACATGTTTACCACATGGATTTATGGGTCAGTACAGATATGCTCTTAACCTGTTTTTTGCACATGCATGCAATAGATGCCTTTAGGTTCTCACATGAACCTGCAGCTGCAAAGACCAAAGGTAATTGATGTAGTGTACTGCTGGTACATACACTTCTTGTCACAGCAAAAACATTAAATAACATTAAGACAGTGTTTATATTTATTCAATGTTAAATTGCAAGATTATACTGTAATGTCTGAAAAAATAGAAAGAAATAGATTCTTACCTCCTAGAGGAGGGCCTATGAGCACAGGGCAACATTCCACAATGGTGACAAGTCCAACTGCACTGGAAAATCTGGCAGCCCCAACGAGGTCCATCAATGTCTCAAAAAGAACGCTGCTAACCATTCCAAATGCAAACCCAAAAAATACAGCATATATCACCAGCCCAGTGTAATTTTTTGCCAGAGGGCATAAGATATGACAGACACCATTGTACAAGACAGCAAAACTAAAGAAGTACTGAATCTTTGGCCGGATAAACCTGGAGTTTGCCACGAGTCCCATTGAAGGCCTAGCAAACATGTCTACAAAGGCTAAGATAGATAGCAAAAAAGCAGCAGAATATTCATCAATCCCCTTGTGCTTGGCATAAGGAGCCAGGAATACTATTGGAGCAAAGAAACCAATAAACATAATGACATTTCCTGACAAATAGATCAGAAACCCTCTGTGTTTGAAGAGGGAGAGATCTAGATACTTATTCATGGTTTGCCAACAAGACTTCTTGTCGTTTTTGTGCAAGGCAGAATCTCCTGTGCCTTTTTCAACATCTTTTTTCACACTCGGGACTTTCTTCGGTCCAACAGGTCTCATAAGTGACCCAGCCACACAGCAGTTCAAAAGAAGTCCTCCCAGAATAAGAAAGCTTCCTTTCCAGCCAAATGCATTAAAGAGGAATTGATTCAGAGGTGCCAGTGTGCTCAGAAACACTGGACTTCCAGCCATGGCCAATCCATTAGCAATGGGACGCTTCTTATAGAAATACTTGCCAATCATGGTTAAGGCAGGCTGTAAGTTGAACGCTAAACCCAGACCTAAACAACACATAAAAGACAGTATTATTGCAAGTTATGCATTGAAAAACATATTGCATGTCTTTCAAATTTTTTTTTTTTAAATCCAGTGATTCTCAATAAAGATAGAAACCAGCTAGCATCAGAGAATGAAATACAGCTTCATTGCTGACTGTGTGTTAATGTCAAGACAGTGTCATGGTGGCATTTGGTTATTTCCCCCCTTTAGCACTGCATCAAAAGCCAAAATTCCTTGTTGTGTTCCAGCAATTGCAGAGTTAGGGCAATCACACAGAGAGGAATGATGGTATCAATGCCTTGACTCACCATTTCTATATTTGCTAATGAATGCAGGTTGTATTTAAATGCATGAATCTCCTACTTTTTTACTTCCAAATCTAATTAAGATCCAATTTGTCTACTAAACTGGAACTTAAAATGGCCAATTATTTTAAAGCACATTCAGCTCCCCTTCTCCAGGTCACTGCTAAAAGTGTAAGAGTTGTAGAGGACACACCTGGGAGCAAACCACCCATCCACATCATCGGAGTGTATAAGCTGAACCCTACGCTGAACCTCGAGGCCTTCTCTCTGTATAAAGACATCTGGGCAGTAAGATATAAGTAGCTACACATCTGCTTGATAGCACAGGAGAGAAGTTTTCTTCTTTGATTAGGCCTATTCCTTGTCTCTGACTTTATTCTTTTAATGGCCTCAAGTTTAGGGTGTCAAAAATAAGAGCTTCAAAAATTAATCACTGAATAATGAAGGACTCCTTTAGTGCTAACATAAAATGAGCTTGAATATACAAGAATTATCTCACTTATCACCTGCTGATATTTCACCTTGCCTCCCTTATTCTGAGAAGGGAGATTAAAACACCTTCGGAACTTTTGGTAAGGAAGTTATTTAATTTACTGGCATCGTGATCACTTTAGTTCATTGCTTTAGGCAATATCTAGGCCTCTGATAGATGATTATGAATAATTTTATTACTGATCCTGGAGGGATTTTAAACAGAAAACTATTGCACTGAAAGTTCTTATACTTTTCTGAGAGACTATATGTATGTACAAACCTACACAAAGCTAGTACAAGCTTTCGTAATTTTACTAGAATTCTGCTAGCCTCTCTCAGCCTGTTGGCAGTGCAACCTGATTGAAATCTAAAAAAAAAGAATGTGAAATTGTACTCATATGACTGTAGTAAATGCTGTCATGAGCCAATCAATTTTATACCATTATTATAGTGCACTGTGGAACAGTCCATACATACAGCATTTACTGAATAAATTCATCAGTTATTTCTGAATTATCCTAAGAAATAATTCAACGTCATATCAGCTAATTTAAAGGATTAGATAGTTAGGTATCTGAAATTAACTGATCTTCCTACCTTCTTGGATTGCAATTCTACACAGAGGATTCTTGATCAGTAAAGCTCATTGTTAGAACAATATTAAAAATAATTCGATATAATAAATATATATAATATAATACAACATAACATAATATAATATAACCTTTAAACAGAATTCTTACCTCCAACCACACCAATACATATATATAGTTCAAGGACACTATTGCAGAAAGAGCTTGCAATCATTCCAAAGGAACACAGGATACCCCCTGCTATCATCACAGGCCGGCTACCATACTTATTCACCAAAATGCTGCTTATGGGACCTGTTGGTAGAAAGAAAATGCAATTACACGTAAGAGGTAACTCCATCATACATGCCTTTTTATTTACAACACGTTGGAATGCTTTCCTCTTCCTTCTGGGAAAATATTAAGCTGATTCTATACCAGTCTGTCTTACAAACACACTCTGAATTTGCAGACACATGACCCTGGATGTGGATATACTGCCTTCATGACAACATAAATATTAATTATGGAAATGCATAAGAAGATTAAAGACATCAGACAAGCAAGAGGGATTGTTACAGTTCAGGAGCAATCACTACTGAAATTGGTCAATGGAAGTTTGAAAGTGCAAGGATAGAAGAAATTCAAGTATGAGACAGGTATCAAAACAATGCACAGAGCAGGAAGAATCTCCAAGCAGAACAAAATAAAAACTGACCTTAATATTGCAGCATGTCCTACTTCCCTACTTAGAACCATATATAGGCTTAAAACTGTTGTCAAATAAGAACATAAATCTCTGGCCCTTGAAGCTTGTTTTCCCTTACCTCATCAGAGGGGAGTGTTAATGGGAAGTAAGATGACTATAAGTTGTTTGACAAAATCTAAAATATAGTTTAGCATAAAGACCTATAAACTTAGAAAATATTGCTACAGGTCCATTTCTCAGTTTCAATTGCAATTTAGTTTACGGTGTAATTATATCCATACTAAACAAACACAGCTAGTGTGCAATTTAGCATGACATGCATTATATGTTTTTTAGATGACCATGACTAGTATAGATGATGTGCTACATATCAAGATTAAGAGATTGTCAAAGCTCTTAAGGTAAACTTACATAGCATCTGACTGTACTATATTTGGCCCAAACCATTACAAACAGACTTGCTTTTGCAATAACTAAACTTATCCAATTAAAAAAAAATAATAACACTTCCCTAAAAAAACCCACAACAACTAAACATCATAAAAAGCAATGCATTCCAAACTTCAGGTAATGCAGGCACCTGGCATAGAGTGGAATGTCATGCTCTGCATCTGAATTCACTGCAAATATTTCACTGGTAGCAGTACCAGTAACAGTTTTAAGTATCTCTTTTTATAAATAGCTAAAGGAATAAATGTCTGAAATTCCATGTCTTGAAAAAGACAAATCCAGGCAAATTTAAAAGTGTGCTGTTATAGGCATAGTTATTTTAGACTCACTCCTTGAATTACCTTAAATGTATTAGAGTATTATTATGGATAGACTGCAAATGTTAATTACTACTTGCATATCATCAACAGAAGTCTTAAGGATATGCCAAATGATCAATTTTTATTTTACTTATTTATGGAAATAAGAGTTTCCCTGTGCCTGCCTGTGTTTTCTAACAGCTAATGAATACAGAGGTCAACTTGAAATTAACTTGACTAGGAAGCAAAGATTTGAGTGATTTTTAGATCTTAGTTTGTACGTTCATTAAATAGCTTGGGTCCCAAGGAGTCTAGGGAAGCTCCTATAGGTTTCCTGTACAGGCAGCACAGTCACTGGCCAGCACAGTAAGCTTGTCATCAGTAAAAGCAATCTATTTTCCTGCTCAGTTCAATGTAGGTGGGGCATTGAGGATAAATAGGCTATCTATTTTACTGAGAAGGTAAAGGTTTTTCAGACTTAAGGCATTAGGGCTCCATCTCGCAGACATAAGCATGGGAGATAGGTCTCTGCTGCTCGCTCAAGTGCAGCTTAAGTATAATCATACATTGAAACCAACAGACTTCAACATCTACAGCATAAAATGGACCACCAAATAGACAATAACCCAGAAATTTATTAAAAGACTTTAAAACACTTAAAAAGTGCTAAAACATGTAACTGACAGCTTATATGATGATACACCTAAACATTTCTTTACTTCCATTTGGAGGGAACCACTGAGCAGAACCATGACAAGGTAGGTTTTCCCCTTTGAGGCCATATGGAGAAAGCAGTGAAATGTGAAGAATGGAGAAATTACACTGCAAGCTCATCTCAAATATATCATGCTTACTTCTTCTGTCTTAATAAACTTGTACTTGCATAACTATGCTGAAGCATAACATCAATTATGATTTTTTTTTAATTTATAGAGCTATGTTTGGAAAATCAGTGGTTTGACTCATGTTTGAACTAGAAAGGAAACCCTTCTGAAATATGTAAACATAAATATTTCCCCTGAGTCAAAGAAAGACCCTTTGAATTGGAAATTTTGTTTAACTCAAAGCAAAAAGCTTCATCCTAATACCAAGTAATATTTATAATTTTGAAAATAAATCTATGACAATTAAAAAAAAAGTAATTATTGTCATTGCTAAACAAAATAATAGTATTTCACATAAAAGATAGTGATTTTAAAAATTATTTTAAAAACTATTTCCAAGTTTTTACAAAATTGAAAATGAAAAATTTGTTTAGTGTTTGTTATTCTGACTTTCCCTTGATTTACTACTGTAATAAATGCTGTCTTGCTGCAGTCTTACTTAAAATGTTCCTTTGATGAGCCATAACAAAATATAGGAAAGAGGAATCATGGCAGGGAAATAATTGACTATACTATTTCTATATTCATTCACTACAGGCAGAACCAGAAATTGTACCCTTACATAAAACACTTCAGGTATGAGGTAGATAAACTTGTTAGCAGTCTGTTTATTTCCTCATTAAACAAAGACAGGAAGAAAGGCCAGAAAGATAGGTGTGAGACCAAATGAAAAAGGTGATGTAAATCCACACACAGATATCAAGTGTTGAAAAAAGAATGACAGTAGAAAAGACTGTTGTACAATATTGCTATATTTTTAGCATTTTAAATAAAATGATGAATCAAAAGGACAGCATGAACGGCACTGACACAAGTTTTCCAACCATAGTCAAGGACAAAGATGAGCTCTGCTCTAATAGTCACTCCAGAGGAGTGCACAGACTATAACATTAATATAGTTTAATATGGTTTCATCAATCCTTCCTTTCTTTCCCTGAATTACAGGAAAATGAGACAGATCCTTGTTTGTTTAGGGGTTTAGAAGAGAAACTTGTTTTTAGTATTCAGTTGGTTGCATTTTCTGAGGGTTGTCCAGAAATGTTAAGTTCACCTCTATTTTAAGGAAAATCATTGTGCAGACAGTTCCTTATCAGGAACAAGAAAACTCCCTCTTTGTAGATCTTCACTGTGGCAATTAGGCAAGCACCACCAGGCCAGTTAATGCTTTTCAGGACTAAGCATGTAATGTTAGCTTCACCTACAAGACCTGATAGCTGAGCTCAAATATGGATGTAGTAATTTAGGTAGGCAGTGGATGAAGACACAAGAGGAAAGGCAAAGCTGTTTGATGAGTCTGACTCTGTACTTTCAAATTACCTACATTTGGACTACATGATGACTTTAAAATTCTTTTAAACATAATACTCCCTTTGAGATGTTTTTCTTAAGTTAATGATATGCATTTACCCCCACAGCTCCACCTAATTTGAGGTTTTCATTATATTCCAGTATTTTGATTTAAAATTTGTGCATGTGGGAAATATTAATTGCCCTACAAGCCATAAAGTTGGTTGAAGCTAGGAATTCTTCCAATGTAGTAAGTTGGTGAACATTTTATTCTGACATTTCTGCATAAACTTGGTTTAGGAGTCTTATAAAGTAATGCATATTCATACCTTAACATAGATGAATCTACATAAATTCCAGCTGTTTGCCTGCCATGATATGTTTTATAGCCATGGACAAACTTCATTTCACATCTAATAACTTCTACAATTATTCACACAATACTCACATGTCAGCATGGGTCTACATTCTGCATATTTTTTCCTTTTAGCCAAAGGAAGATTGAGCTGTTTAAAAAGTCTAACAATGACAAAATCTTGCTATGCATTAATGCACATTAATTCACTAAAGGACTGCTAAATCTTGGAATCTACTTTCCCAAAGCCTGAAGTAACTGCAGAACAGATGTTAAGTCAGAAAATCCACAGGAATATTTATTCTGATCTCTCCCTTAACACCTACAAACCATCAGCCACAAAAGATTTTATACTCTCTAAACCAAATTTAAGACCATTATCATAATATGCTAACACTCTCCCAGATGCATTTTTGTTTTATATCTTTTCCTTTCAGGCAAATGACCAGGCTGTGAGAAGGAAGAACACAGCAACTGGTGCCACTGAAGAACAGTTTCAGGAAGGGCTGTGCAAGACACAAATACTTCAGAAGGCAAGAAAGAATATCAGATTTTCACATTGTTTGTCATATGTCAAGGGAAAGATAGCAGAAGTCATTTCAGCTATGGGAACAGAGACTAGATAATGCATTTTGGAGCTGTTTATGATGTTTCATACAAAGTCTATAAAAATCGGAAACCTATGTTCTGTTTTGATGGCTCAACAGAGCATTCACTTGTACATATGCACTGTGCAAAATGTGAGGATGAAGCTGCTGTCACCAGTCTTCAATGTATTCTCAGAATCACAGAAAATGCAGAGTTGGAAGGGACCCATGACAATCATCAAGTCCAACTCCTGGCCCTGCACAGGACCATCCCCAAGAGTCACACCATGCGCCCAAGAGTAGTGTCCAAATGCTTCTTGAACTCCGTCAGGCTTGGTGCTGTGACCACTTCCCTCAGGAGCCTGTTCCAGCACTCAATAACACTTTGAGTGAAGATGCTTTTTCTAATATCTAACCTAAATCTTCCCTGACACAACATTAGGCCATTCCCTTGGGTTCTGTCACTGGTTATGACAGACAGAAGATCAGTGTCTGCCCCTCTTGCAGTTGTAGACTGCACTGAGGTCTGCACTAGTCTCCTCTTCTCCAGGATGAACAGAACAAGTAATCTCAGCTGCTTCTCATAGTTTCCCCTCAAGGCCCTACCCCATCTTCGCTGTCCTCCTTTGGTTGCTCTCAAATACATCTTAATATCTCTCTTATATTGTGGTGCCTAAAACTGCAAATATTCCAGGTAAGGCTGCTCCAGTGCAGAGCAGAGCAGGACAATCCCCTTCCTTGACCAGCTGGCAATGCTCTGCCTGATGCCTCCCAGAATATAGTTGGCCCTCCTGGCTGCCAGGGTACTGCTGATTCATATTCAACTGGCTATTGACCAGGACCCCCAGGAGCCTTTCCACAGCACTGCTCTCTAATATCTTGCTCCCCAGACTGTATCAGCATCCAGGGTTGCCCCATCCCAGGTGCAGAATCCAGTACTTCCCCTTGTTGAACTTCATATGCTTGGTAATTGCCTAGCCCTTTAATTTGTCCAGGTCTTTCTGCAGGGTCTCCCTGCCTTTGACGGAGTCAACAGCTCCTTAGAGTTTTGTGTCATCTGCAAACTTGCTCAGTATCCCTTCCAGTCCTGAGTCCAAACCATTTATGAGTGTGTTAAAGAGCATACAGCCTAAGATGGAGCCCTGAGGAACCCCACTAGTGACAGGTCACCAGTCTGATGTTAGCCCATTAACTATTACCCTCTGTGCTTGATCCATGACCCAATTGCTTTCCCACTGCATGATGTGTTTATCCAGCTGTGTGCTGGACATTTTGTCCAGAAAGATCTTGTGAGAGACTGTATTGAAAGCTTTACTGAAATCCAAAAAGATTACATAAACTGGCTTCCTTTGATCAACTAGGTGGGTTCCCTTGTCATAAAAGGAAATCAGATTTGATAAGCAGGACATTCCTCTCATGAAGCCATGCCAGCTGTGACCAATGATTGTGTTGTCTTTTAGGTGTTTTTCAATACCTTCCAGAATATTCTTCTCCATAACTTTACCAGGCACTGAAGGAGGACTGAAATGCCTGTAGCTTCCTGACTCGTCCTTCTTGCCCCTCTTGAAAATTAGGACAATGTTCACCAGCTTTCAGTCATCTGAGACCTCTCCTGATTCCCAAGACTGCTCAAAAATCATTGTGAGAGGTTTTGTAATGACATCAACCTCTTTGAGGATTTTGGGATGAATCCCCTCAGGTCCCATAGATTTCTAGGGATCCAGCTGGAGTAGCAGATTCTTAACAATTTCAGGGTCAACTAGGAGTTCATCATTCTTGCAGTCATAGTCCTCCAGCTGAGGGCACTGAGACCTCCTTGGCCCATCATCCATGTTGAAGACAAAGGCAAAGAAAGCATTAAACACCTCTGCTTTGTCTCTGTCCCTGTTTGTGAGGTGACCATCCTCATATTGTAACAAGTCAATGATATTTCTATACTGCCCATTGTCTTTAATGTATTAGAAAAATCTCTTTTTATTGCCCCCCCATTTCTGGCCAGCTTCAACCCTAGTTGAACTTTGGCCACACAAATTTTTACCCTACAGCAGCAAGCAGCACCTCTGAATTCTTCCCATGTCCCTTGATCTGTCTTCCATTGGGCATAAATCTTTGGGTTTTGCCTTATCTCCAAGAGAAGATTCCTGCGCAGCCAAGCGTCCTGCTCAGCCTTCTGTCGCACCTGCTTGACTTCTGACATTTAGGAATTGCCTGCTCCTGTGCCCTTGAGGGGTGGTATTTAAAAAGTGACCAGCACTGACAGACAAAAACATTTTGCCAGGGGATCTTATTCACTAATTCCCCGAGCAGACTGAAGTCTGTTCTCCTCATGTCCGGAGTTGAGGTTTTGCTGACACTTTTCCTCCTGTCAACAGACATTTTAAACTTGATTGCTTCACGGTAGCTGTAGCCAAGACAGCCACCAATCTCCACTTTGTTCAAGAGATCTGCTCTGTTGACAAGCAGCAGATCAAAGAGTGCATCTTTCTGATTGGGCTCCCTTAGAATCTGTTTCATGAAGTTGTCATCCAGGTCTTTCAGAAATCTTCTTGCCTGGGTTGTACCAGCTGTGCGATTCTCCCAGTTATTTCTGGCAAGTTGAAGTCCCCCACAAGGACAAGGGCAGTTGATTTGGAAGTGTCCCTTAGTTCGTTAAGGAATAATTCGTTGTCTTTAGCATCCTGGTTGGAAGGTCTATAGCAGACTCCCACACTAATGACATCTGCATTGTGTCCCCCTTGATTCTTACCCAGAGGCTCTTAACTGTGCCATTGCCAACTGTGAGCCCCATACATTCTAACCCTTCTATTACATACAGTGCCACTCTGTCTTTTCTGCCCCTCCCATCACTACTGAAGAGACTGTAACCAACACAGCACTCCAGGCACAAGTCTCATCCCACCAGGTTCCACTCATGCCAATGATGTCAAATCTCTGGGACTGGGCCAAAGCTTTGAGCTCTTGTTTGTTCCTCAGCTGCGTGCATTGGTACAGAAACATTCAGGTGTGGTACTCTGTAGCAGATTGAGGGATCTCATTAGTCTGTTTCCTCAAGTTTTGACACATCATTCCATCACTCATCACTGGTGAATCTGGTTTTGTCCCTTTCCTCTTCCAAGCTAGTTTAAAGCTCTGTCAACAAGCCCCACTAGCTCCTGAACTAAACCTCTTTTTCCCCTCTGAGAAAGGTGCATCCCATCAGGTGTCAGTAGACTGGGTGTTGAGTAGATCATCCCATGGTCAAAACCCACAATTTTTTTCCCATTACATCAGCCTCAGAGCCATTCATTGACCTGATGTATGCACTTATTCTTATCAATATTATTCCCTGTCACTGGAAGAATCGAGGAAATCCCTACCTGTGCTCCTGATCCCTCTACCAATTTTGCCAGGGCCCTGAAGTCACTTTTGATTGCCCTCTGACTTCTTTTTGGTTTTTTGCCTCTGACAGATTGAACAACCAATAGCAGACAGTAATCAGGGTGCCTTAATAATAGACTGGAGATTTTTCCACTAATGTCCCTTATCTGAGCCCCTGGGAGACAGCAGACTTCCCTGTGAGTTTGGTCCAGTCTGTGTATCAGGCCCTCTGCTCCCCTTAGCAGTGAGTCTCCTATTACAAGTACTCTTCTTCTCCTGTTAACAACAGAGGAGGTCTTGATGTGGGATACAGGTGATGTTGTTTTAGGAGGCCCCACTACCCCAGAAGGACCTTTGCCCACCTTGTCCATTGTCTGGTCTTTCAGATCCAGAGCCTCCCATATGTTGTAGAAGGTGCCAGTCCTACCTGTCAGGTTTTGAGAAGGAGAAGGAACCTTCCTCTGGGTATATGCAGTGACCTGCTTTCAGCCTTCTTCTTTAACAGACCCTTGAGGAACAGTCCTTTGACTAATTACCCTGCAGGGTTCTGAGTCCATCTCCTTCTCCACTACAATGGAGGTTCGAGATTCACGAGAGTCTTGAGAATGTAGTGTCTCTTAAAATAATCAGTCCCTCTCTTGCTTGTTTGCTTGAACATTACAAAGCCTGTTCATTTCTTCCTATACCTCTTTCACCTGGTGACACAGCTCTTCAACCACAGCTCACCACCTTCATAATACCTGTTTGTTGGCCCCAGCCTCATGAAGATGCATCAGGCATGTCTGGCAACGTGTGGCCTGGAGAGCTGCATCTACCGTCAGGAGGTCTGGCTGGCTGGAGGTCTCTGGCACAGCTGGTTCAGTGACTCCTGAAGCTACAAGGGATTGAGTTTTGTGGTGTGTCAACATAACTGAGGAAGCCTAAACTAATATACTAATAAGACTTGGGCTGAAAGGATCCCTTTGCTCTTCCTTACCAGCTACTGAGTCTGTTTGCTGCCTCTATTGGCTGCTTCTGGATGGTCAGAGAAGAGCCCTTGCTCCTTACCCTGCCTGGAAGAAATGCTGTGCAAACTGCCATGTCACACTCTCACTGCCATGCCATGCCCTCACTGATGTGCCACACCCCTGTTTGCCACACTCCAGGTTGCTTGTGCTCCTTGGAACTGTTTGAATGTCCCAGCACCATCTCCTCCTCACATGGTTGGATGCCAAAGGCTCCTGAGTCATGTGGTTGCTGCACAGGTTCCTGAACTCAGGAACTCCTCTGTGCAGCTTACAAATGAGACTAATTATTGCATATAATAACAAAGATAGCAATAATCCATATTTTCATCTCACTTCCAAGTACAGCTTTTCAACCACCATTTAAATCTTCCTTCTTCTACTAAGCCATACAGTTGCAAATGAAAAGTAATAAAAAGGCTACATAACTAAATAATAAATAGATTTGTAAATAAAAAATTTTAATGAAAAATCATGTTTTTCCCCTTAGAACATGCTTATTGTGCTAATATGGTTTAAACACAAGTTGAACACTAAAGTTGCTTTTCTATTTTGTGGAAATGAATAGAGGGATCAAAGTATGTACTATAAATTTAATATTCTTTCTCATATTGTTATATTCTCAGATACACACATATTCATATACACAAAGCTAACCATGTATTTTCTTTTTTCAGACCTAAGAAAATATACACTTCAAAAAACGATCTGACTCTGGAGACCATTCAACAACTTTATGTCTAGGATCAATAAAAGCTTAAAGGATGCAAATGAGATAACAATATTTCCCTTTCATAAGACCTCGAGGTAATAGTACAGGTATGTCAGTTTTAAGGCCATGAAAGAGAATAAAGGAAGATTCATTTGGCATAAAATCTCTATCTTGCTCAGTTCACAGGTTGAATAACACTTACAACTCCAAATGGATTAGATACACTCCATTAATTTGTGAGAGAAAGAGAATCGAGGACACTTGAAATCTTACTGTCTTTTCATCAATTTTTTTCTTACCAAAATGAAGAAAAAAAATTACTTTAGACAGTTCTCCCATAAATAGACAACACTTTCTCTGAGGGATGAAAAAATGTTCTGCAATTCAAATGTACAATAACTAGTCAGAATGGTTACAATTGAAGGGATTGGATTCCAGCAGTATGAAACTGCCACTGTCTTTTATGTCCATAATGAGGTCATCTTTGGATCTAAACTATATGTATATTCATAGTAGGAATAAAAGTTTCTTTAGAAGTATACAATCTAGGTTTTAGTGTTTAATTTATTTTGTAGAATCATGGAATTGCCTGGGTTGGAAGGGACCTCAAGATGATTAGAGGGATGGAGCACCTCTGCTGTCAGGAAAGACAAAGAGAATTGGGGTTGTTTGGTATGGAAAAGAGAAGGCATTAGGATGACCTAATTATGGCCTTCCAGTGCCTAAAAAGGGAACATAAATGAAAGATGGGACAGGAGTTTTTACAAGGGCATGTAGTGATAGAACAAGCAGGAATGGCTTCAAACTGAAAGACAGTAGGTTTAGGTTAGATATCACAAAGAAAATCTTCTGTGTGAGGGTTGCGAGGCACTTGAAGGGGTTGCCCAGAGTAGTTGTCGATGTCCCATCCCTGTGAGTGTACAAGGCCAGGCTGGATGGGGATTTGAGCACCCTAGAATAGTGAGAGGTACCCCTGCCCAGGGCAGGGGAATTGGAACCAGATCATAGAATCACAGTCATAGAATGGCCAGGGTTGGAAGGGACCTTTAATATCCTTTAGTCTATCATGACTCAGACATTAACCACTACCTTCTGGATGCGGCTGTCAAATCGCCTTATTGCTGATCTAACAGTCCACTCATCAAATCCATCTCTTGAATTTAGAGAGAAGGATGTTGTGGGGGACCATGTCAAAGGCTTTACAGAGGTCCAGATAAAGTACATTTGTAACACTTTGTTCACTGATGTAGTCAGTCTATAATAGAAGGCCAACAGATTGGTCAGGAAGGCTTTGCCCTTGGCAAGGCCATGCTGGTTGTCTCAAATGACCTCCCTGTCCTCCACATGCTTTAGCACAGCTTCCAGGAGGATCTGTTCCATTTATCCTAGTTTGATTTCTCACTGCTGTAATGCAGTGATATAATTAAAGATCATTCTGTGTTTGGTTTCACATACTGTCAGTACATTTATGCTTTCTATTTTTCTACCTGCATTAATTTTAGTATGGAACTAGAGATGAACTTTCCTGATATAAAGGTAATTTTTTAAATATATATTGACAATGTCATTACAGTGTTCATAGCAACATCGACCCAAAGCAACATGAAATTACTCAGTCTGAACAGTATGACATTTATTTAAATGAAGTGAATTGCTAAAAGAAGTTGAAAATAAATGCAATAATAATATTTCAAATTGCACTAATGCTACATTGTAGATTGCATTCTGTCAAGTGATTTGAACACATTTTCAGCCATCTGCTCTACAGAGTCAATGCATCTATCTTTCCAGTCCAGCTTTGTTCTTTATTTGTTTCCCAAAAGGGTAGAAAAGCCCAAGGAGCTCCAAAAATTAATATTGACACCAACTACTTACTGAGATCAGTTCAACTTTCTTTTTTCTTTTGCTCTTTCCTTTTTATCTCTGGCACTCAGAGGAAAGGCAATTGAAAACTGATTCTGATCATATTTAAAGCATGTTCATTAAGTTAGAAAAAACTTTAAAAATACGCTGTTTTTCTCAAGCAGTAATAAGTCAAAATACTAAGCATTTTGTGACAGTCTTATCTCTAGTTCAAAAACCTTTGGCTAAATTCTTTTAGTAATCTTAGGCAGGCTTTAGAGAAGACAGACAGGAAAAAATCCAAAAATAGTACTAATGAATTTGAAAATATTAAAATGTCACACAACTATTTTTTGCATTAGATTCTCTAGCAAGGTTCTGGGAATGTTAACCTGCATTTCTGACATATCCTATGTGTTTGTGTAAGAACAATAAAAGTAACATAGTTCAACAATCATTAGAAAGCCTTCTCTGTAGTTCTTCTGTGCATTTGGCAGAATTTTTTTTTTCCATTTCATATAACATTTACAACTGGCTGCACTGATTCCATAAACCAAGATAACATAACAATCTTGACAGAAGGCAAAGAGAAAAAAAATGCTCTCACAATAAATACCACCAAACAGAAATGAGTTGCTAGACTATGAGTTAGGATAGCTCAGCAGCTGAAAGCACAACCTACCAGGGAGGATGCAGTCAGTCATTCAACCATTCATCACACTTTGCTCACCACTTCCCCTCCCCTTAAGTACATTTCCTCAGTGTCATTACCCTGAATGCTCACATTCTCATTTGCGTCCTGAAAGAGCCTTGAATTCTATCAAGTTTTTATCCTTGATCTCTAATGAAGACTAATTTGGCCTTCAGCTAGTCCTCAGGACATTTATAAAAATATGGTAATTTTGTGTGTGGTAACACAGGAATCTGGCTGATGGTAGACTGCCTAGCACTTTGGTTGCTTCTTCATGGTTCCTCCTCCCCAAAAGGTTAATTTTGAACTGATGTGCTAAAGTCAGAAACATGTATGTCTGACAGCAAATATAAACTTTTTCCTGAAATGTTCGGAAGAATCAAAATAAGCAATCAGTGGTGCTGGAAGTTGCTCTAAATGTATTTCTTTTATGGAGGAATTACAGATCCCTGATCTGCTTTGGTATTTTTTGTTTGTTTTCTAGTAATACATCAAAGACATGAACCAAGGGCTTTATGTATTTTGATTAAAGCTGTTGTTTAGCTTACAGGTTTTTTTCTTGTTTGGTAGGGTACAAATGTGTATGGAGTTACGGACCATGTAATTTAGAAAACATCTTCAAATTAGCAAATTGCCCTATATCAAAGAATTTTAAAAAGTTGGGAAAATGCCCAGTTTTTAATCAAGGAGTAGCCATGCTGCTTATTATTTTCATGGATACGTATCAATGCTTCATATTAATTATGCTTTCCATGCTCTGCTGCAGAATTTTTTTCATGAAAGGCTAAAATGTTTGATCACAATGCAGAAGACTTAAATTATGACCTTTATTTTTAAATGAGAAATATCAAACTTCATCATATTTAATAGGAAGTGAGTGTAATTTTATGAGCTGGTGAACACTCAGCAGATTTCAGAAGCACATATGGTAACTGACTAAAAAAGTTCTGTCTCAAAACTAATTGCCCAAATTTCACATTGTCATATTTATTGTGAATAGAAATCAGATGCAGCAAAATATTTCAGCATTTTTAAAACATTCTTTTATTTGTTTTCTTGTTACCTTCAGTATCACTAAGTAAAGTGAAGCCTGTGCATATTTGCAAAAAACTATTCTTTCAATTTAGAAGAAGGTGACAAGAAAGAAGAAAGGAGGGAACAAGCTAATGATGAGATGGAACTAAAGCACCTATAAGAAAGAGCGTTGTATATAAATAGAGATATTGTAACAGCAGGCACATATGTTTCAAAAAAAAGGTCTGCATGCCTCTATAATGCGGATAGCTGAAAATAGCATCAGCACATGATATGTTCACTGCAAATGCTCTTCTTAGAAAAATGTTCCTTTTTTCACAGAAAGGCAAAGCAATCAGCTTGTAACTTGAGTATGCAGTGTATCAACATGAACATTAGAACATTCAGTGGCAAATATGAAGTGCTGTGAAGAATTAATGAAAGCTTTCTACAGAGGAAATGGTAATAAATTTTAAAGCTTAGTATTTAACAGCATTTAACTCCTCAGGACTTCATAGGCCTGCATGAATTTAAATTTGAAACAGCTTTTTTGACTCAGAAAATGTGTTAACAATTTCCCTTACATAATATTACTGTTCAATTCACAACCTGTGCCATTAAAAGTTACTTCTTTAAATGAAAAAACAAACAATGACTTAATTTTCTACCCTGGAAGTACAATAAAGATAATGCTACTAAATATAAATACTAGTAAATGTAATTATCTATAGCAGTATAGAGTATAGAAGGTATTAGTGATAGGTTAAATTTCCATCCCTTTCAGGGATTAACCAAGAATTTAATGAGTCATAAGTCAAATGATCTCATGAAAGTATGCTGTGATATTCTTTCAGAGGTCTCATCTTTGAAGTGTTATGGTTGCAAGTGAAAAGTTTAGTTCAATTTGGTAATATTTGAGCATGTGTACTGAATGAAGCATCACATTTCTGAAAATATTAAAACAAATCTTAATATGTCTATTTAAAGGAATAAAGAGAAATTAGTACTAATAGGAAACTTGAGGCTCATTTACAGCTATCCAGTATTTGTATCTAATAGTTTTAGTGTCTCAAAAATAATCTTACTAAAAAACTGCTATGCCTAGACATAAAGACTACATATTCACACAATGACGTCCATAAAATAAAAAAATCCTCCAGCGTTTCCCCTTGTCTGGTGGTTGGACTCCTAATGATAAAAATTAGTTGCTTTTTCCTGGGATAATAGAGGGATCTTGTCCCATTTGTAAGTATTTTTTCACCTGAAAGCTCCTGAACTCACTCTTTCAGTTTCAAACAACTTGAAAATTTGTAACTGAAGACTTAGTGTTTAGTACTTTGTGCCCTGCCAAAGCAGATTACAGTTTTTAGCTATCAAACTTGTCTTTACAGCTGGCTGTGTATGAACTAGCCTGCCAAACAAGTTCTGTATATTCAGCTGTTACAAAGGAGGGATGATTTTCTGCAGATCATAAAACTGAAAAGAAAGACAGAGATTACAGCATATCACTGTCACAATTATAATTATAGCAACTTGAAAATAAGCGATTGTTGTTAATATCAGAGATAATTGTTAGGAACAAACAACAAAAAAAGAAAACAAACCAAAATCCCAGACAACCCAAACCAACCCAAACCACAAAAAAACCCCAAATCAAAATAAAAAAACCAACCAAACCAAACCAAACCAAACTCTATCATTTTAATTCTTCATAGACATTTTCCTAAACCATATTATTATATAGTTTGAAAGGTTTTCCTTTATTCTTTCTTCCTCTTTGAGGAATGACTGTCTTTTTCTGAAAATCTGTGTATGTATATATGAACATAATATTCATAAATGTTCCTTACTCACCACATCCGATTTGTTATTTCCTCATCCACTATTTTTATACCCCTACTTGATAATCCCTGGCTACTTTTCCTGGAAGCAGAATAAAACTATACCATTTCGAAACCTAGTAGAATTGTAGAGAGCAAAAAGTCATAGCAAATACTTCAGACGACCTTGCCCAAGCTATTTAGTAGTTCTTGTGAATGTGGGGTGTATTCTCCACAACTCAAATCAGTACATTTTTCAGATAATGCATTCACTGTGATAAATTCAGCCAATTTCAGTAAAGATTAATATTGTAATTTGATTTCTCTGCCTTCTACAAATTGCCCACCACAATAACGTTCATAACAATATACCATTTTCACCCAGCACATCATCCTACTATTTATTTGTTTTCTTCAAGAATAATATTATAAGTAACTCAACTTGGAAATTATTCCTTATATATTGTTATAGGCAATAATATGCAATTTCAGAGAAAGTAAAAGATGCTTGCTTCTTTCCAGTTGCTCCCTTATTATATCCCTTTCTGGTGTCAATTTTGCATTGTATAATTAAACTTCAAATTGAAAATACTCAATCTACTACCTATGATGTTTCCATGGGTCACTTACTGTGAATTATGGATTATGGGTGGATCATTAAATCTCATTTATTTAGAATATATGTGAAGTATAATTTGGATGTATTTGGAACTCAGAAGTGTCCTGAGAAGTCATCATATTTAGGGAATTGCCAATAACAAGATCATTTCCAAATGCATTTAACATTTTAGTATCATTAAGTTTAAACACTATTTTATAGAAAAAAATGCTAAAATATTTTATCATTTTAATTATAATTTTATTTTTATAATAATTAAATACTTGTGGTGTCTTTCAGTAATAACATTTAGAAGTTTAAGAGTGGAAATTTCCCAAATTCCTTTATAATTCATAAATTAGATCATTTCTAAAGAACTGTGTGCTGCACATATGTAATAAAATTAATATTTGATGGTATAATATTTTAATATAATAATAAATATTTAATAATATAATTGATTTAATGATATCATTAATTCTGAGGGAATGTGAAGAAGAAGGGAAAGGGGAGAGGGAAGGGCAAGGAGAAGAGAAAGACCAAAGGAAACAGAAGGGGGAAGGGAATTTATTTATGTTTCAAAGATCTCATACAAAATGGGAGCTAACCATTTTCATTAGTTTTCAGCACCTACTCAGAGTGTAAGTGCAGACAGTGGTAGTATATTAAGAGGATCATACAAGGCACAGAATTTATATTTATCCCAGAATATTTCAAACAAATTCAATTGTCAATTAAAACTGAGAATCTTTGTGGAAGTTCATTTGTGGAATTTTTTGTGTGTTTTCAGACAAGTGAAAACATAACATGTATTTATATTGAGAAAAATCTGTTAAATCATTGAATGATATATAAAGTAACACTGAATATTTGTCTTCCAGGTCAAAAAGACTAAAAGCAATATAAACTGTTAAATAGCTAGAAACATGAAGAAAATAAATCAAAACTAGAATAATGAACAGTCAAAAGTTATCAAAAGATTATCTTCTTGATCAAAAATAGTAATAAGATTTATGTTATGCTTTCCCTTTTTCAATCTATTTTTTTAATTACAACTGTGCCCAAAAGAGTAGCCTTTATTATAGTCTAAAAGTGAAACTTTGGGGACAACTTGATGAACATTTACAAATTCTGAAAGAGTCCCACGAGTTCAGACTATACTTATTTACTTAAGACAACTCACATTTAACTGCTTTTTAAAAATAAAAATATTCAGGAAAATATTTACTGATTAATCAATAATTTAAGAGCGAGTTTTAATCTCTTCTCTCCTCATTCTATTTTCCTTGCTTTTCCCTATGCTTTTGCAGCAAAATACATATCTCAGAATAACTCTCTATACAATAAAATTGAAAGAGAAATCAGATATCTTTTTTAAATCTATACATCTGAGTAGATGCCCGTTTATCTTTGTACATTCCCATATCCAACTCTCATACTTTTTCTCATCAGAGTTGATTTTGCAATTGAACTCACTTTTAGATTTCTATCTACAATAGAAAGAACTTTACTTGATGAGTGCCACATTTTTAGATGTTCTCTATGTATAATCACATGCCATTTATTCTGTGGACTCAATCAAAATTATCATAAATTATGACCCAGTGAGGAGTGAAAGTCATTTGACCTTAAATTAATATTGAAGTTAGGGGACTCATACTTAAGGTCAAATTAGTAGAAGAAGTCTGGGACTGAAACTGTGGAAAAGAAATATATTATGAGGGAATAGAGACAAAGGTCTTTTGGTGTTTTGCCTGGACTAGAGAGAAAACAATGTTTATAATGTTCTCTACACAGTCCTTTCCTATGTAGCAGCACAGGACACACCTCACCTCCATAGACAAAGTCTTCTGAAAATGCGGTCCTGTGGGACTCTTGATCAGGTCTGCTTGCATGAACAAGAAATATTTGAGCTCTGCTGCAAAAAGCAACATGAAGTGGCTTGATAACCTAGACCCATCTTGTTGCTTGAAGATAGCATGTGTGTGCCTTTTGAATAAGATGGCGTTTTGTACCTACTGTGAAGAAATAAGACAACCTGCCACTGGCAGAAACCTTATTTTCTGCCTAGTAATGTCATACAGCTTCCTTCTAATCGTTGTGATGCATCATAAACTCAAAATAAATTAGTGCCCACTAAAATACAGGTCTCTTATGATTTGTATTACAGATATTGTCTAAATATTATGTATTCCTGGAGCCAACTTTCACCTGAAGCTGTGTTGACATTCTTCAGCAAGAGCATATTAAAATAATCCAATGAAATATACCTGCTTCTGCAAGAATTTAACATGTGTGCCTGTGAGGAGAATATTACTTAGGTTTACTGAGGAAAGTATTATTTCCTTCCTACAGAAGGAACTGTGTTTTTATAGTAAGTATTAATACATCTCTCTGGAAAGCCATTGGTTAGAGCTTTGACTGATCTAGGCAATATTTATATCTGAATATTTTGTCAAGTAATTTTTTATAACATCAGGTGAAATAATGCAGAAGAAATACCATTATATAAATTTGTTCTTGTCTTAATCCCATTTGCCACTTCAGCTCCGTTTCTCTGAGCATAGGGTCAAGTGCTTTGCACTCAGGTTACTGTTTACATTTGAGTAAGTAAATATAAAAAGCTTCTAAATCACAATGGCAAATGTAATCTCACACACTTTTTGCACAGGTATAAACTATGGTGCTGTGTGAAGGACAAGAGAATTACTCCCACATGTATTATGTGACACGCTATTTGATTTTTAAAGAACAATACAGAAAATTAGAACTATCATTGCATGAACCACTTCTATGCTTTTTATTCCCAGGCTGAAATAAAAATTTCAAGTCTCAGAATTTTCAGTTACATTAAAACTCTTCAAAAAAAGTCCCTCTGAAATATCTCAAACATCTTCTACCATTCAAATAAACAAATTAGAAATATAAATATGTGGCATTACCATGAACTAATTCTTCCTCTTAGCTTTCCCAAATATTTACAAACATTTTATTTAAGGCTCTTAGGCACCATATTGCATTTCATAACCAGATCATAGAAAAATTGCAGGTCTACAGTTTCTTAATTTAGTATAAGCCTAATTGCTGGACTGTGTTGTTCAGTGTTGTAAATTCAGTCATCTAACACACGCTGAACCTCATTCTGAGATGAACTGCCACATCACCTTTTGGGAGGTGCAGTCCTTCTGAAATTCTAGCCCATAGGAGACAGTGGGTTGTGGTTTCTTGAGGGTTTTTTCTTAAACCATTTTTTTTTTAGATTTTCTATACCTTTCTATGACAATAAAAATATGTTAAGCTAAAGTAATTATTTATGTATAGGGCCATGAGCCTGTTACAGTCATCTCTAATGTTGATTACATTCTCTTCTCACTTGAGAATCATACAATTTCAGGTCACTACCTGAAAGTATTTCATTATAGAGTCTGTTCCTTCAGTGAAAAATCAGAACAATTCTTACAGTCACAGTGCCTGGTTCTCCACTCCTCAATGCACTTTGCAGCACTGAGACTCCATGGAATCCAATAAATTAAAATTGAAGGTATGAGACTCAAGGTCAAATTATACTGTGTCCTAATATGTTTATCTTCTGTTTATGAAGTGGAGATAAGCTTACTAACAAAGAAGTCAAAAGTTTAATCAAACTATTACTTCAATAAAGTGAATTTCACCAATTTTGCTTAAATATTGTAAATCTTCAAAGCTAGCATCCTATATTTTATTTATATTTTTGGAAAAAGACATGAATCATTTACAGATCATGTCTCTTTAAGATGAATATAAATAAAAACAAGACTTTAATGAGTGACTCTGGGAACACTTAAGTCATTGAAGGTACACTGTCAAGAGATCTTGATGTTCCAAACACCTAAGGATAAATATATTTGCATAAATATATAAACATTTTACTTCCAAGGACATAAGATTACTCCCCTGTCTAGGGAAGGACAAATAGGACACCTGCTGCCTTCTCTTGTTCCAGTCCAGCCCTGAAAGTCATTGCAGAGTTCTTGGTCAGTCCTGCAAATCTGAAAGCGACATGTGTGCAACATATGTGTGAAGTTCATTCTTCCAAAAGAACTAAAAATTTCAGTCAAGTAAGTTCTGTTCCAGAATAAGCAAAGGACTCCTCCATAGGAGAGCAGCATGAGTAAGGTTTGTATCATGACAAAATTGGTTCTGCAAGATGATACTGATAGAGAAGTGTTTGGGGATCTTGTTACAGAGACTGAACTGTATTCAACTCTCAAATCATTCACAGAACAGAAGAAAATTCATAGATTTTCATGAGCTTATAATCAGCTACAAAAGAATGCAAACCTGGCCAGTTATTAAAGAAACCAGTTATTCTCCCAGTTGTGATTTTTTCTTAGTTGGTGACAGAAGAAAGGGAATTATGGGTATGAGGAAAGTAACTGGAAGATGAGAGAAGACTTACAAGCTATAAAGGCATCTTAAAATTACCAGATATTTTTAATAGTATTAAAAATAGTACAACTAAGTCAGTGTCACTGAAACATGGGAGAATTATAACCAATTTAACATACAAGAATGTTTAAAGACATGAGTTCGAAATCACTAACCATGGGTGCATATCTCTAACAAGAATAGTCTTATGTTTCAAGGTCCCTAGGTAGCAAAATGTAATGTATTAATATAGGACTACAATAATGTAGGGTGCCATCATCTCAGACTTGTGCAAAACGGACATTAGAACTTTTCCTTTAGATTCCTTTAGCACTCAAAAAACCCCAGAGATGTATTTAAAACATGATTAATTTCATGTGTTTTGGACATTTAACCTAGGAATGGATGAATTAGAAATTTTTCCTGAATGACAACAGAAGATGTCTAGACAACTGGATTGGATGTAGGTTCCTAGGCTGAGAAGACTAAACACATGAATCCTGTTCATGTAATCTCCAGCTACTATCGCAAAAAAGCTGTAGTGATACCATTACTTCCTTCAAAGTTTTCTAGAAGTTAAAGCGCTTAATGGCAAGTGTTTCAAGGCAATACACATAGAAAACCAAACAGGGCACAAGTTCCCATCATCAGTGGGAAAATACTGCAAGGGGTGTTTGAACTATATGAGGAAATCCACACCTTATTTCATAATAGCAGGTCCTGTTTTAGTCATAGTCTTTCATTTGGATGTCATAGTAGATATTAACCCAAACAAAAGTCATATGGAACTGCATTGAAAATACTTAACTGTTTCTTGACAATGAAAAAAAACACATTCCAAAATTTGTGAAAAGAAGGTTAAGTTATTCTTTTGCCTGTATGCACCAACAAAACATATATTACCTACTAAAGCTGTATTTGTTTGCACGCTTTGACACAGAGAATCTTAATAGAATTATACTATTAGATGAAAAGGTTCTAACTCTTCAAAAACTTTTCATATGGTGTATACATTTAAATACAGGTGTCATTTGATCACTGCAAAAATTTTCAAAACCAGTTAACTGATTAAAAGACTGTTTAACATAATCATAGAAGACTTTCTAAAACCACTTCTGTCTTTGATTTCTGTTGTTCCATGAGCATAAACCTGTCACTAAGTCCCTGGCCCACTTACCTCTGTTAATGACTACCAAACTACGTATCTTTATGAATCACAGTAAGTCTCAGCTGTTGCCGTTTGATACTGGCTTAGAATATCTTCTAAACATATCAGTACAACTCTGTTTCCCTTGAATATACCCTTCAAAATAAACAAGGCAATAGTTCTTAGACATTCCAAAACAATGGAACAGTAAAATTCTATAATAAGTTCTTTGTGAAGTGCTGGGTTTATTATTTCATTTGATGTGCTGGGTGACTACAATGGTATACAGAGACTTTTCCTTCCCCACAGTTCTCTGGTATCTGCTTAAACATCTCATGATTCCCAGTTGTGCTAGACCATTGTTTCATTATCTTTGAATTACCCGACACACATTACGAACACAGCTATTGTATGATCCAGTGAAAAACTATATGGGAACCAATCCAACATTAGTAGTACACACAAAATAAGCATTCTTTCGTCAAAGTTCTACAAGCCCAATGAATATATCAAAGGCCTAAGTTTGTCCCTTGATATCTTTCTGAAACAAACCCAAAGTTTTAGCCTTTAGATGCCTATTGTTTATTGTTAGACTTTGACCTGTTACTTGAAACTAAGTGGGAGATAAAAAAGTATCATCTTTGCAGATATAAAAGCTGTCCATATTGATTACTTTACTTATAGAAATCCCTGCTATAAAATCAAATTAAGATCAAGACAAATACAAAGCCTTACAAAGGAAAAGAGTGATTAATTAAAGTTCATTATGTAATCCACAGTGCCTACTTGTATGTAAATGAGACCTGTTTTAGTAAAGAGCTCATGTTAATTAAATTTAAGTTATCACAAATATTTCTATAGAATCATAGAATCATTAAGGTTGAAAAAGACCTCTAAGATCATTAAGTACAACAACTAACTCAGCACCACCATGTTTACCGCTAAACCAAGTTCCTCATATGATCATATGCGTCAAACTATTAATAATAATCTATGGTTAGAATACCAAAAGAGGTTGGTGGAAGCACAGTGGAAATTCTGTCATCTAATGTCTTTCTGATAGTTACTCAAAATTAACATAAGCATACAATAAAAGACAACCCCCCCCCTTATTTCTCTCAGTGGAAGCATGTCCTTAACTTTAAGACTAGCTTCCTGAGTGTGTCTCAGTAGATCACAGCAAAATCTGTATTTCATAAACACTTGACAAAATTGGATCCCCAAAAGGCACTGAATATTTAGCAATTAGGTCTTATCTGTTCAACCAAATGTAACAAGTTGCAGACTGAAAAACCAGCTTGTTCCTGTACATAGGATGACACACCTGTTTGAAAAAAAAAACAACGTTTAAAACCATCTACAAAATCTGCTCTTTTTATCTTTCCTCCCTTGACCATTTTAAAGAGTGTTTTCTAAGCATCCAGGAAGGTGTCTGTTTAAAATAGCCACTGCTACCACAGAACACTGCCCTACAAGGTCCAGTTTTATTAAAACTCAGAATTCCAAGAAATGTTAAAATGTGTCTGCATTACCCTTCAGAAGCTTTAGCATTCAGGTCTTATTTTTTAAAAAAACTGAACCAATATAAATTTATAATATTTTTGTTAGTCTTGGTACCTCTTTTTTTACTCACCACTATTTGCAAGTTTCAAAATGCTTTGTTCTTGTGAAACCTTATTATGACTCCTTTTCCTTTATCTTTGAGTGTCAAATTAACTTTACATCAATGTTTTACATATATTTTAGGCTAAATGTGCAGTATTTCCTTATACCCAGGAGACATTCAGAAAGTTGCTAAGTTCTGCTTTCAAGGACACTCTAAATGAGGTTATTAATATTTAACACTTTGCATATTCTCATGGGGAAAAACACTTGTCCCTAACAACAAAGGAGGTAAGTCGATTCAATAAAGCTTCTCAATCTCCTTACCCATCACCACTGAATTCCTTGTGCCAGTTTTTGTAAAACCAAAATTAGAAAATGTTACCAGGGAGGAAGAAAAATGTAGGAATCCAGGTCCTGTCCAAAAGTAAAATCCATAACCATCTGTTATTTGTGTTACATGGATTTCACAACTGTCATCTCTACTGTGCACACCATTTCATTTTCACAGCAATATCACCAAAACACCCACTGAGATAAAATCACAAATATTTTGAACATACCATATGATATGTTATTTTCCAAATTAACATTTGATGAAGTCAAAATGAGGACTTGTCTATAGGTTACTTTTGCCCTGTCACATGAAAAATTCTTTAAGGGTTTGCTACTGTTTGGAAATAAGTTAACTTCAAACTTGAATAATTTAAACAATAATGAAGAGAAATAAAGATAATAAACACTGCAATTTTTATTTATAAATGTGTTTTGAAAAATTGTAATAGCCACTACACACACTTAGCATCTTTCTTCAAAGGGGATCTAAAGGGTGTTTTTTAACTATTTACTTAGAAATATCATCCAGAATTTCAATGAACCTGTTTTGTTTTCTGACCTTAAGACCAGCAAGACTGTCCCACATTTCATAGTTGGGCATGGTTTGAAGAATTTATCAGCTGTCAAACTAATCTTCATAACCCAATGCCATACCCAAAAGGTTCTTTTGGGGGAAAAACCCCACAATCAAACAAAAGAAACAAAAGCCCCAGTCCTGGGGGTTGTCCTTGGGAATTGTCCTTGGAAAAATGACAGAAAAAGATTTAAAGACCAGTGAGTAAACAAACTGCTTTTTCCCTGAGGAAATCTAAAACTCAAGGTCAGCTCTGTCTGAAATCACCCGACTTGTCACATGGCTTTCATAGCTGCCACTATGGCTCCCATCAAGCCCACACTGAAAGCAACAAAAACATTTTTACTGGAAACAGATAAGAGCTCTGATAAGAGGCTCCCTAAATCACCTTTGGCTGTTAACACTGCAAGTGAGAGGTGAAGTTTTGAAAAAGAGATGAACTAAGAAAATTTGAGGTCAAATGTGTTTTTGACTTTTAACTTTAATTCCTTAAGGCTTACATGTGTTAGAGCAGAAATATGGCTCTGTAAGCACATGGATACATACACAGTTCATGTATATAAGAATACATACATGGACATGCATTTTATAAACATGTGTTTGTACACATCCAGAAACACAGGCTGTTCTGTCAGGATAACTCAACTAATTCCATTTTAACCCAGCTTCTGTCCTCCAGTAACAAAAGTCTGGTGGTCTCAATCTCAGTCCCTTGGGTGTAGGAATACATAACAGAACCATCACCCTTAATTTTATGCAATTGACAGTTTCTGCTCAAGAGAGGCAGAAGGAGTTACCATGGAGACTGAACCTGTGCCTCTTCTCCAGAGGATGCTTTTATCAAGCACGGGCTGAACAGTAGAGACTGTGCAACCTTGAGGCTTGTAACCTTGATCACATTACAGGATCTTACTTTTCAGGATGACTTTTTAGGAAACTAACAAAGATCCAGGAGATTTGTTGGAGGGGTGGGGGAAGGAGGAAGAGAGAGCTTAAGAAAACAAATTAACCAACCAACCAAAACCACAACAAAAACCAGGAGGAAACACCATATTGTGCCAGATTGAGAGAGGAAAGGAGTTTTATATTGATTTGATTTATCAGATTTGTCACCTCTGCCTAGTGCTTTCCTAACAGGGTGAATGCTGTGCTTGACCTATTTGCTGGAATTAAACAGGACTGCGGGAGACCATATGGATTGCCAGATGGTCTGTTATAATTTAATGCCATTTATTCTAAGTATGAAGTAAGTGATAAACATAATTAACATTCTTTTAGCTCCTTATTGGATGCCTTTTATTAGTTTTCTTTTTTTTTTCAAGCATTGAAAGGTATGTTAATACCTTGTTGCTGAAACACAGATGCCAGCTAATTACTGCAAGAGACTGCAGCCTCCAAAACAAAAATTGTCTGCACAGTCTAACTTAGTCACTGACCCCACTGTGATGATTAATAGGTTGAATGCTAAGCTCTAATGAGGATGGCAGATCTTAGATGTTTTCGGGTTACCTGAATTAGTAATATGATGAACAATGCTCACTGCAGATGTACGTATCACACTTCGTAGTAAACAATACACCTTGTGCTCGTGTCCTGAACAAGTATTTCACATTACAGCATACCAAATGTGAAGGAAGAATCAAATCACCTTCAGACAATAAAAACAATGAAGTGATTTCCTTCAGAAATGTTTTTCCTGACTGCTATTTCATATTCTGCCAGTGATTGTCTAAATGGCCTATTTTTTAGGAAGCTGTTCTAGAGAAGGTATGGCTTCAAAGAGTGTTTATATCAGGCAGGGTCGTCACTCTCAGCATTTTAAAGTCACGAGTCTGTAACTAGATATCCAAATTGTCTACTGCTCCTGTGCTGATAATCTTCATAGCAACTTGAGTAGGTGTTGTCAGAATGAATAACAAATCATTTTGTAATTTTTAATATCAACGTACAGGTGGAGTATGCTGATACTCAGAATAGTAAAAAAAGTATTATAGAAAAGGCAAAAGAAAAGTACTGAATCCTTTGTATTTTACATTAAAAGTTGTGCACATTGAACCTCACAAGTAAAAATACCACAGCTCAATGTCCTGAGATTTGCATCAGTACTGTTAATAAAACCTGGGTGAACTCTGACCTGACAGAAATGATAAAAATTAAATGCTATTCAAAGAACATTACAGAACAACACCTGCACTATAAAGCAAACCTGTTTCACATGGTTAAAAGAACCCAGGTCAGCAAGTCTCAGCATAGGGAAAGCAGAAAAAAACTACTACTTTTCAACACCTGTGTTCTTGCTGTGTTCCAGATGGGTTCAGCACTTGTTCAGGGGCCTCCACAGCTACACCCCACAGAACAAGTGCTGATGCACCCTTAAGAAATAGCTACATTAGAAGGGACCTGAATGTGATGGGACATGCCTGGTCTTTTACTTCACTTTTGCTTACATCAGGTTACTTTTCACCTGGTGAATTTTGGTGAATCACTTGCTTACTGTTGCTAGTCCTATAAAATCCTCTATACTTCTCTACTAGTACATGAATAACTTATGATTCTCTATTAGTATATGAACAAAAATAGGATCAAAATATCTGAACAGGAAGCTTTTGCTGCTATTGACTCCTCTTGTCAAGACATCTCATAAGGTCTCTGTGACTGCCAGCATTTGGGGAAAGGTCCATTTTTCCATCCCACCAAATGAAAAATATTTAACTGAGGCGTTTAAGCTAATGCTGTGCCAGGGACAGCTTCATTATTATAGTCAGAGGTGAAAAAAAGGTACTTTGAGAAAGCAACTTAGGTCGCCTGAATTCCTCTCTGTAGGCATGCTCCTCCCTTCCCTGACTGCTAAACGAGCTAGGGCCATGCATGTGTCAAAACTTAGGCAGGTTGCAATCAGTGATAAAAAATTACCATGCTAAAAATAAGACTTCATGCATGCTTCAATAGATCATGTGTAGGACTTGATAATACTTTAATGTTACACAGATATCGCTTCTGAAAAATACTGGATGCTCTTCAGTGATTAAAGAGTTTCAATATCAATATGCTACTGGCACAATATTTTCAGTTTCTGTGTATATACATAAACAGACACATTCATAAATCTATGCATTTAATTGCTCCATCACTGCAAATATTCTGAGATGTTCCAGATAATCTCATAACATCAAAAAAATAGGGAAATGCCAGATCTATTGCCTGAATTAACCTCATATTCAGACCTCTGTACTGCCTGAATAAGTTGTTCGCCTAAGCAGTAGCTAGCTCTCACCAATACTTAAAAAAAGAGAAAAAAATCTGAAAAAAATGAAGCAACCAGGCAGAATTTAACAAGTGAGTCTTTGGGGTTGATAGACACAAAACCTGTCCAAGCAGGTTTGACATTTAGTTCTTAAACATAGCTTTATACTTTAAAATCCTTTTTCATCTGTCTTGTTCTTTATTTGCTTGCTCACAAGAAAAAAATATCAGACAATCTGTGTTCACTGTTCAGTCCTAAAAATAAGATTGTCTGCATCTTAGCTGTCATACAGATGGCTTGCTTGAAACATCACTCTTGGCCTGAATGGAAAGTAGGATTTTAGGACAAATAAGGACAAGATATAAAATCCATGACTACAGAATACCTGTGCCTGACTAATGAACCCTCACTGACATAATATCTTTCTGTGATTATGCTCCATCATAGGATATACTGTGAGATCTCACTGAGGCAGTGAAAACTGACCAATGTAGCCCCAAACCCAGAAGAAGTTGCTTGAGCACTGATTTGTTCAAAATGATACTCTCAGACATTGTGAATTTAGGGAAAAATTCCAAAATAGAGTTAGGCAGAAGAACAAAGAAAAGGCTTTAATAGAAAAAATGCTTTAAGACCATAGGTAAAAACCCAAACAATGCTATTTACAAATTTCACAAATGTCTTACCTCCTGCATACATGACAGCCAACATTATCGATGATATCCAAGCTATCTCACTATATGATGTGTGGAAGATTTCTTGTATTTCTTTGAAGAACACCGTGATGGCTTTGGGGAATGCATAGGAAAATCCAATAGAGATAAAAGCCCCAAAGACCACAACCCATCCCCAGCCTCCATCGGGAGGTGGGTAATCTGGTGCTCCTGTTGCTGGTGGCATTTTTTGGTCTCTATCTCTTCTCCAACTAGGCTGAAAAGAGAAAAGAAACAGGGGTTCAGTTTTCCCTTTTTTCCATGTCAAACTACAGTATTCAATCATCATCTGCAGGGAATATAAAGAGTCCTCAGAGCAAAGACCAATTTCCAGCTTTCATGGAATCACAGAATGTGAGTACCTGTTTTTAGAAGTAGCCACTGTTCTGCAAAAAAATTTGTGGCAAGAATATTTCCAATAGCCTATTGAATATATGACAACTGTTACAAATCACTGATCTCAGTCACTGAAGTTGTATTTGCAATAATTCACTTATTGGAAAGTGATAAGTTTGTGGGGGTTATTTAAGTAGCTCTATCATCTACAGTGTGGATTGGAAACAATGGAAACGAGTTACATTAAATTATAAATACCATTTTGTTAGTGAGATTTATTGTCACCTCAGACAAAACCATCAGCAACAACAGAAGGGAACAAATTGCAAACATCTGAAAAGCAGGTTCTAAGCAGAGATTTGAAATTTCCTGTGGCTCCATAAATAAATACAAAATATTAAAATTCCATATTGGACTCTTTTTTAAAAAAAATTTCTTCTTCGTATTAGTTATGTTGACATTACTTGCAAGAACAAAGTGGAGCTTGATAACACTAATTTTGCTATTTCCACATGTTAGAAGGCACCAGGAAGCCTTTTACTAATAAATCTCACAAGCTTTCCACTGCTATGCTCTAATTTAGAATTGATCATTAAGATGCCAACAGAGAAATATCTTATAGAGGTTCTGAGAGGTGTAGTCAATGTATTCCAGCAGATCAAGAAATCATAGCTAATCTACATAAAACTTCTAAGGTCTGAAATAAATGTCATTCTGTTAATGTCATCTTCATATCTAAAACCTTAAGCTTTCTACATTCTGCATCTCCTTTTCAGAAAACATATTGCACTGGGAATCCCTTTCTAATTCTGAGATTTCTGCACTATCAAATCCCTTTATCATTAAACACAGAACTGGAGTCCACTGTGTTTTCTTCTGTGTAATCCAGCCTAGATAGACAGTATGAACTGCAAATTCCTCCTTCCACCCTGTTTCTTTCTCAGGCATTTAGGCAACTTATTACTCTTGACGGGTTTCCTGCCATACCAGTATTGAAAACTGTGGATGATAACAGTGTGTAAGTTGTCTTAGTACCTATGACTATCAGCAAGTCTCTACATGATTTCTTCTGTGCCACTTAGAACATATTCCAATTTCTCACAATAAACTGCATTAGCAGTGGGAGTGATATGACTATTGTAACAAAAACTAAAAAACTAACCATGTCAGCTTATATTATTTTCTTGAGATAGTGCCTGGAGTACTTTCAGGATAAATGCCATGTAGCACTGCACGCAATATATGCCACAAAACAAGCAAAGTGTTGCTTTTAGGATTACCTATCATGAGGTGATTGAAATCCAGTGTACTTCTGATTTTCCACTTTAGTGAAGCTGACTGTAGATATCAGCTACAATCTGATGTAACTGGCAGACCTCTGAGGGGAAGCTAAATCAATGACTAAAACACCTGGTTTTTATGAAAGATTAAAAAAAAGCAGGTAGTTTGACCTCTGTACCATATAACAGATTTGCTGCTGGCAGCAATAGGTATCTATCGCTCTGTACACAAAGCAAATAAATCTTTTTATACACATGTTCAGAAAGAATCTCTGGTATGTACTTTGTTTCTGCTTATCCTAGTCTCAGTTTATTAGTTCACTGACATATATCAGAGAGGAAAACCTGGGCTTGCCACTAGAAAAAGTTGGAGAAGTAGAAACAATTCAGGTTGCCAAGACTTAACTTTGCCAAAGCAGTGAAACACCAGTTTGTTTTTGTTAATCAGGACCCATTAGAAGGAAGAGTATCTCAGAAAGCCCACTGTAGCTTTAGAGCACACATAACAAAGATCAATTGCATTCAAAAGCTCAAAACCTCAAACTGGTATAAAAAACTGTTAAGTTTTATAAAGAACTGTTAAGTTCTGTGTGTTAAGTGACAGTAAACAAGAGTTTGCTACCTATCCCAGAAAGCAGTTGTTCAAGCTCATCTGAGAAAACTTTTGGTTATTTCATTAAAAAAAAAGGTTAACTATTGTTTTCTTACAGTTCAAAGGCTTGAGCATATTTGTTTTCGTATTTACTATTCAAATGTCAACACTTCTAATGCTATTACAAATTTTTGTAATGACACACAACATCAACACACTGCTCTTCATAAAAATGGAAAGGGTTTATCAATCTATTGAGGAAGCACTCCTTTTCCTAAAAATAATACACAACCACTTTGAAAAATCATAGCCACTACTTTAGTCAGAAGAATGTTGAAGGTTCCTGAATGTCACTAAGGAACCAATGCTTTGGAAAGATCAACTTATATCCACTTCTTTAGGGCAGAAGAACAGGCTCTGACAGTTCAGTGCTTTCTTCCCTTCAAAAGCCTCACAGTAAATTAAGAAGACATTAAGGAGTCAAGCTGCTCCTATGCCTCAGCCTAGAGGCAAACTACTGCAAAGCCCACTGCATAGCCCAGTCTGCCAACCTACACTGGGCATTACACTGTCCCGTAGAAGAGACTGGATCATTGTATCTCACACCTCCTGTTTATCCCACAAAGTAGAGTTAATAATAGCTTCCCTGATATTCCTTTATGATCATCATGGCCAATTTTAGCTCCAATTAATAGAAGTCAGAGAGGGAAAAGTATGTTTGCACCAAAAGGAAAAAGGTATTAATTTTGTCAAAAACATCAAATCCAACATCTCAAACATTCCATACCTGCTCAGGAGCTAAAGCAATGTTCTGCTGTAAATCTGCACTTAATATCCCTGAAACTGAGTCCCTCTTAAAGTAGTCTAGCCCATTAAAATACCTAGCTCTAACCTAAGCCTAACTAGTAAGATTTGAGTAGTATAGGTAGTATTCTGACAAGTGCAAAATCCATTAGCAACCAAAACAAAACATGATTTTACATGAGTGGATACAAATCTTAATAAAGGAAGAAGCAGAAGGTGCAGTTATGAAGCAGTGACAAGCAAAATGTTTTGTTCATAACTCTTAGTTTATTATGGGCTGGGAAGAATAAAAAGAAATATGGTAGAAATCATAAAAACAGGCATGTGTGAAGATGTTAATGTGAAGGTAACAGTAACAGACCAAAAGAAAAAAAAATAAAAAGCAGCAGTTGGTAAATGAAGGTCAGCAACAGTGTTTTCAGTCAGTCATATGAATTCCATCATGTGCTTACAGCTAACAAGCAAGCACTGCTCATACCTATGCCTTTATAGGCAAACAGTGGGTGAGGAATGCTGCCTGCCCTCTGCCCAGGAAAGTAGCAGGGGAATAGTGACTGAAGTGTGTCCTGAGCAAAGCTATCAATCTCCATTTTCTGTGTCAGATACACAGAGGTTGCACAGCCTTTACATACCCTGAGTCAGATTGTGCACAAGGATTTTCTCCTAAACTCTTTATAGTTCCTCTGCATAAATCCCATTTATGTAAGCAGTGAACAAGAACAGAGCTTACTGTAGGAAGAGCTGCATGTGTCTACTAAGAAATAATAGGAGACAAGAAAAGAAGGCGCTTTTAGAACCTCTGATGTGCAACATTTTTATTGCATAGTTTTCAGCACATTTGAACTTAATTAGGCATATGAAAACTAGTGAATGAAAGAAAGAGGTAACGAGAGGGAAGAAGGGAGGGAGGGGGAAGGAAGGAAGGAAAGAAGGAAAGAAAGGAAGGGAAAGGAGAAAAATGGGGAAAAGAAAAAAGAAAAAAGCAGCAAGCAGGCAACAAGGTCAAACTAAGAGCAAATGCTACAGACAAATAATGTATCTTGGTATCAGGTATTGTAGACTTCAGTCAGATATAATCAACCCGTTCAAATGGCTCTTGCACCAATGCTTCATTAATATTCTGCAGTTGCCACCTGTCAGAATCAGGTATCAATACAACAGCTTGTCAAAGACCCTTCTGAGAAGGGGTTATGCCATTCTCTTTTTTACAGACTCTGATTTTACTGGGAGTTTTAGTTCTGTTTTTCTGCAACATCAAGTAACAATTTGTTTTCCTGCTTGCATTTTGTCTTACTTGTCCTCAATGTGCCCCATCACCACTTTACTCAGCAGCTATTTGTCCCAGAGTAAAAGAGCTGGCATGTGAAAAATCCACCCCCAGTTGCTCTAGGATAGTAGGAATACTTGGCATGTGTACACTGCACTCCAGTTCCACACGGTAAGCCAAGAACTGCAAAAAGCTTTGCGAACTTGAGCAGTATCGGTCTTGTAACATCCCTGTGAGGTGACTGAGAAGGTATCATCCACTTTCAGACATGGGAAACATACGCAATAATAGGCTAAGTAACAAGTCTTGTCCCATTATCTGTGGCAGAGCTGGATATGGACTAATGTCCAAATAAGCTGTGAATTATGATTGAGATTTTAAGTACATGTGTGCTTTAGAATTTCATTAAGCAGCAAATTCAGATTAATTGTACTGCTTATACTAGAGTTAGGAGCACAGGTAAAGGTTTGAATAGTCTGCTGCTCCAACTTACCCTTAACAAGAGTTTTACACTGCTGTACTTGAAAAAAAAAAAAAGATTTTGTGATAGCATTAGTACAATACTAAGTTATATAAGAATTATACACTTACAAAAGATCCTTGCTCAGAGCTGAAATATTTTCAATTTCCTTATTTTTATTAACAGCTCTTCAATGAGTTCCAAGCAGGATGGCAGGACAGCAGGTATCATCTCATCAAATGGTACTGCTTCACCAACTTCTACAAGCTATTGCCATTATCTTGGAAAGAACATTCGATCTTTGCAGAAAAACTGTCTTGTTAGGTTTTTGAGGTTTTGTTCTTACTTGGTTTTGGGTTTTTTTCCTGGAGAGAGGGAGGATATGCAAATGCTCTGATTGTAAGGTTTCAAGATAGCCTGTTCTCTGCTTTTAGCTCTCACTAGTCAGATCTGAAGGCAAACTAGCTCCTAAGGAGCCCTGGTATCTATCTAGCCTTAAAGAACTGGCTAATTGTCCTGAAAGAGGAAAACAGTCTCCATTTTGTCTATATTCAGAGACTAAGAGGCATGAGATGGATGAAACCCAGGCAGATGAAAGATATACTCAACGTCTGACTTCACTGCCTTTTTTCCACTAGGGTCTAGTCTGCAGGACAGATACACCCTGTGTGACATCAAAACTGCTAAAAATGTGCCCAGGCTACCTAGCATTTTAGAAAGATCCTGGGTTTTGTAATGTTTCTCCAGCAGGCTTGAATCAAAGAGTCATGTCCTTGAATGCTTTCCAGACTTCTATGTGACAGTAAAATAACTTCTATACTTATATTATATTAAATTGTTTCTATGGGGCTTATGTTAAGATTTTCTATTTTTGCTAAAAGTCTAAGCAAAAAACCTCAAAACCAAATCACCTGCTTTGCTTAATTTTAAAGCCTATTTCACTTCAGTCTTGAATAGCACAATATCCAACAATATTAAAAATATTACTACAGGTATTTTAAGTCTAAAGCTATATCTTATTGAGAAAAAAAAAGAGTATTTTTTTTTCCTTGAAGAGGAGATGAAAGAACTAGCTCTAAATATTCACATCTATGAAGCAAACATGGAGTTATTTACAGTTAAGAATAAGAATCAGTATTGTAGTATACTTGTTATCCCACTGATGCAGTAACAAGACAAGTGTCTGAAGAGAGTATGGGAAAGCAAAAGCCCCTCATACATCCAAAGCGGACATATTCATATCATTGTTCCAATTGTCTAGGAGGTTGGCAGAGACAGGTTCTGTGGAGGGAGGCAAAAGGGAGGGAAAAGCACATGCTGTAAGATAAATTAACAATCCAAATAACTTTCTTTCTTCTTAGGGTCTAGCATTTTAATAGGCTGATTCTTAGTAACAGCATCAACTGGACAGGTAACTGGGCAAAAACTGTTTGTAAAACAAGGATGATTACAGATGTGAGCTCCTGATGGCTGTGGGAATATTGGAAGGTCTAATTCACTTTTACCAAGAAGACTGGAATAAAGTAACATTATTTAATTCCGTTTTCCTGTTTGAGGATTCAAAATAGGATTACTGACAAAGAAGCAAGCCCTGTAAGATACTGCCCTATAAAAAGCAAAAACTTATAAATTAAGCTGTTAGTGTAATCAAAATTCCATTTGCACTAAGGCCATACTTCATCATGGTTTAAACAGAGGCTGAACCCAAAAGCTATTACTAAGTCAGTCACTAAAGTGAGGCTTTTACAGTACTGGAACCCCTATCTGAAAAGAAAGGAAAAAATTTTTATTTTTTTTTTTTAAAATACATTGGAATTGTTACACTATTTAAATCAGATTTTGAGCACTGCTGAGTCAGTAGTGAGATAACTAACATAATCTGTCAAAACTACTATTAGTGCAACATGTGTAATTAGTTTCATTTTTGTTGGGGGGGTTGTTTGTTTTGCTTTTTCTGTTTTTCTTCTAACTTCATACTTTGTGCTGCCACATTCTGCTGGGAAACTATTATCTATATTCACAGACACAGTCATGAGTTGGACTTCCATTCATCATGTCTTCTGTTATTACCTTTCTTCACCAATTTTAAGGGAAACCTAAATGACTGGCTTACTCCTGGTGATTAAATATCTACATGACTAGAGTTACGTGTAATGAATGCCAACCAAAGTGATTGAAATTCTGTTTTAATTACTTCAAATAAAGTCAATAGAATATCAAGCCTAAAGAGGATGGCACTTCACCCAAAATTGAAGTGCATTGAAATGAAATGTTGATGGCTACATTGATAATTCCAGTGATCCAGTCTGAAGAATTAATCAGTTTTAACAATAAGTTGATTGAAGTTGAAAAATTCTGCAGACCTCAAAATAAACCCAACCAAACTAACCAACCATTAAAAAAAAACCCTAAAGCAAAACTTTGGGCTGCTGTTAAAGAACTGGTTTTAATAAGCTCAGCTTAACACATCCTTTACAACTCAAAATCAGCTCCCCTGTACTGCAAGAATATTGACCCACTTATTAATTAATGTCTAACTACTTGTACCACCTGTGAAATTCTAGCACTACTCCCTCATATTTAACTATGGTAGTTACCAACTTTGCAACTTCTAGATCCTTAATATTTTTAACTCTTTATAGAACAACTTTGAACCATTTTTGGCAGTATTTGCCTTTCCATTACATCAGTACACTCATGATCTTTAAAATTCACATTGGATAAATGTTATATAAAGATGAATACCCAGAACAATAGAATTCATGTAAATTTGGAGCTGCATGCCTGATATATATTTTGAAGAGTTCTGATTTTTGGAAATGAGGAATCATGTATTCATATATTTGTAATATTTTATAAATGAAAGAACTAAGGTTTCAACTTAGTGTTAATAGAGTTGTCGGTACAGCTGCTGCACATTGCTTGAAAACTAAATAGCATAATCTTTCAAAGCAGCAGAATTTCCATTAGCAGTAATAACAAATATTAATTTTAGTATCATTCTCTTAATAGTAAGCTACAGGAATAAATATAAATTATGGCAAAAGCTAGCTTATTCTTAGGCTGTACTATTGGTTAACATTTTCAAAATAAAAATTCATATCTTTTCATATAAACATATAATTTGTAAGTGGCAATATTTACTTCATTTATTGCTGAAGACAATATTCACATTCATCTATGAGATGAATATTTGATCATGAAGATGAAATAGATTCCAATTCAAATTCTGCTGACATTAACTTCTGTAAACTTTACCAAAGTTACTATGGGTTCCTGAGATTAGAATCCAGCCCCTGGCTGTATTCTCTGCCCCAGTATTACGGCCCAGTGCACTTTCAGTGTATGTCCTACCACTCCTCTAAATCCTGGCCTGGAATTGTCATCTCACCCATACTGGGAAAGTGCTTTTCTTCTATTCTTGTGCAACACGTGATTCTCATGGGTGGAAATAGTCACTAATGCTTACGTCTCAGTGACAACTTAGATTATGTAATAGGAAGGAAACTGATCTGGATTCTGTTCCTAAAAGCATATGACAGGGGATATATAACAGGCCAAGGCTGGAAAATACCTCCAGACTGCAAAAGTTTATACAGGGTTCACATTTCATTTATTCCTGCCAGTTTGAAAACTGTTACTAGTTTAAGATTTTTTTTTTCTGTATTACTAATAAAATGGAAAAACTTAGGAACACTTCTGATGACACAGTCTTTTAAAAGTGTGAACTGGGCAAACTAATGAATTATAAATCATCTGTTAGCAAAGCTACAGTTAGCTTATGTACATAAAAAATTATATCAACAAGGCAAAAAGAAAAAGGGCAGAACTACCAAACCTTACAACTTTTAAATGAAAAACAACTTTTAAAAAAATTACTTGAGACCATGGCATCTTAGAAAAAAACAGAGTTTTGTCAATTGTGGGTATCCACTCCAAAAAACTCCCCAGGATTTAGGTCATAAGTAAGAAGCTGTTTGATTAATCTAGATTTTAAAAACCATGTGAGAGCAGAGGAAGTAAGTAATCTATATCTATAAAATAAAATTTTTTATACATTCATAAAAAAAAGCTTTTTTAGAACTGAATCAGTGTGACTTTATAAAACAAAGTAGAAGAATTATAAAAATGTCAACACTTTTATCACAGTCATATCTGTCTGAGAGTTTTCTCAAGTCAGAGACATTAATTTTCATTTGAATAATCTCATGATCAGTGATACCCATGGCTCTCAAAAAGCAAAGCATGACAGCAAGGCGTGTTCCTTTCTCCAACTGTCTCCAGGTTCCAGGCAGATGGATAATCACGCAGATATGGTAACACGATGCTCATGTTTGAGGCCAGCCAGAGGCCATCCTTGAATATGCACCTGCCCTTTTTTAAGTGCAGAATTCAGATGTTAATAACACCTTAAGGGCTGCACAGGGTAATGTAATATGTCTAACCACCTATCATTAAGTGGACAGCTATGTCCAGTGCACTCTACTTTCAGCCTTTCTTATGCTGATATTTATGCTGGCAATGATCATAAAAGAAGGTCTATTCCTATTTGAGAACCCATAACTTTGCGCAGACACTAAACAAATGGGGAGGCATACATTTACGTGCGACAATGTAGTGCTACACAGATACACTTGCCATCTCTTGATGACTAAACATGGCTAGTAGGAACAGATTAGCTCTGTTACCTCAGAATCTCTTTGAGGCAACTTAGCTCTGTTTGAGTATCATGATGTTTATTTGTCCAGTCTGGAACATGATGATAAAAAATTCATTTGAAGTATGTACCAAAACTAATATAATTTAGGTAATGGCAATGTTCTAGCATAAATAAATAGAGGGAAGGAAGAAGCTATGATTGCATTTAATTTCCATGGGAAGGAAGAGGATGTTTAATTACAAACTTACTATGTACTTTGTCCAAGAGTTAACAAGATGACCTGCTGATATATATATAAAACAACTTTAAAGACCAAGATAGTTTAATCAAATTCTGACCTGTATTCCTCCACCCATTGTAAGAAATTGAACGTGGGGAGATCAAAAAACCTCTCTTGACTATTATGCAGGACCGGAGGACACTTTTTCCTGACACAGTAAACACCCAACACCCAAAGAATACAACACACTGCTGTACCTCCTGGAGAGTATTCTAGAATGCTGCAGCAAAAACAACCTTCAACTAATTTCCAACAAACATTAGAATTTATCAATAGTTTAATATAAACCATATTGTTTATACATGTATCATTTGCAACTTTTTTACTCTGCCTCAAGGAATCCTCATAGAATGCCCAAAATATATGCATGAATCCTGTAGTTCTGCTGTGGTACAGTGGCACTGAAGAGTTGCTTAGTGCTTGTCAATACACTCAAGAGAGATGGCCAACCACTGAAGGATGAGCAAGTGTGGTAGATAACACTGAAACCCTTTGTTTCTCATACTGACATCAAGAATCTCTGAAGAATCTAGAATTTTATTTTTTTCCCACATTTTTGGTCATATTTTCCATATTTGAATCTCCCATTATAGATTTTCCATTTAGTGCCACACTATGCAACACACAACTTAATAACATCCATTTCCCCACTTTACAGTGGGAAAGCCTTCTGGAACATAAGCCTTTTTACCAGAACTTCCCAGCTATCTCAGCCTGGTATGAAAGTCCTCCTTTCAAACATTAAGACAATTAATTACAGGAGATGAGCTTGCTATTTCATTATTTTTGTTCTAGCTGGTAAATGTGTCATTTTGCTCGACAGAGAATACAGGGTGACATTGCTACACTTTTGTAAAGAAACTTGATAAATCCACTACAAAATTCATTTTTGTTGGTTTATGCTGGACTCTAACTAAAATTTCTCCCACGTACCACGGTACTTTGCTCTACAGACCCCTTCTTTTCCAAAGCCAAACCAATGTAAACAGACTCACAAACATCAGCTTTTACATTTCTGTATCACACACACACAGAATCACACAAAATATGCTGGGTTGGAAGAGACCCAAAAGGATCACCGAGTCCACCTCTTAGCCCTGCACAGGACCATTTCCAAGTGCCTGAGAGTATTGCTCAAATGCTTCTTGATAACATAATACTCGTTATTCTCATTATTGAGAATCTAGATCAAAAGAACGCAAATCCTCAAAATCTCACTATAATAGCTACATAGAAACAGCAGCACAGTTCACAAAAATATATATCAAATGAAACAAGAAATATAAAGAACTCTGTGGCATTTGTAATCTTCCAATTAGCAAAAGGGCACAATAAAAATATTCACAGAAGAGACTAGTTAAATCATATTTACCTGGAAGCCTAATAAATCAAGAGCGAGCCATATTGAATATAGGGCAATGAGCACATCAATCTAAGAAAAGTCTATTGTCCCTTTCAGAATAAAAGTTTAATCAGTTCAGAGGCAAAACACTGAGTTGTTTTTTTTTCTTGTAAAAAGCAGATATATGCACACATTTCGTTGTTCATATGATTCTTACTGAAGGCCGAACTTTCTACAGGGACATAATGTGTAACTTTCTACATGGTTCATAATGTGTAAAAACACATACAGCACACTCCATAGACCTCTTCATTTTGCCTAGGAAGTGGTAGTGGAGTTTTATAAATCTTAAGGCTTTTCCTTGAGAAAGCAATACAATGCTGGGATTCACAGTCTAAGCATTATAGTCCATTGAAGATTACTCTTTCAGTCTTCAAGACAGTAATATTTGTCTTTGTGTACAGAACACCGAACCCTGGAGTTTATGTGCTTTTCTAAAACCTTTAAAGACGCATCTTTTACTCATTTCCACTGAAGTCTTAAACTATTATCCTACCTGTGCATAGGTATGCATATATTATGCACAGACTTCCTATACATAGACTTTTGCATACAGCCCAACTGACTTCAAAGCAAGGTAGATGGATTTGAACTCTAAATCCATGTTTCTAATTGTTGTTTAGCTAGATTGTTTCTCACTCTGCACAGGTAACAACAATCACCTTCTGGAGTGAATGGGTTTAAGTATGCTTTTTTTACTTTTCAGATTCTTCTCCAAACACATTTTTCAACATTTCTCTTACCTCTCAGAATATTACTAGATACCCTGTGAGGTGTTCCCTAGAGAAACTTGTACTTTTTGTAATCTGATTCAAGCATAAAATCTGTTCACTCTTAGTATTATTATTGCCTTTTCATAATCTTTTGCAATTTGAATGTTAAACAGGGAATTGGGGGTTTGCTCTTTTTTTTCTTCCCTGTAAGTTATGCATAATGAGATTCATCAGTCAACAAAACTTTCTTACTAGAACAAAAAGGTTAGGCAAAATGAACTCTAATGAGCTCCAAATAAATCTGTGTGGCTTTTATGTGTACGAAAAGCGTGAGTTGCTTCTTTCTCTTCTCCCTAGTATAATCTATTGATTCAAAAACCATGTCTGCAAAATGCTATATATATCTATGGCACTGTTTACGTGATAAAAGAAACATATGATGGAAAAACATACCTAAGTTGTGGTTTTGTGCATGTGCATCTCAGAACGCCATACAAGGTATGTAGATGATAGTACTTATGACATTTGAAAGCACGGAATTTTTCATTTGCCCCTTGTGGGAAAAAGTACTACTCAGTCCCTGCAGAATAAAGGTGCCTGTTAAAAGATGCAGTACTAATAAATCTTGAAAATTTTTAGGAAGTGAAAAAGGACAGTAAGAGAATGTATCTGTTAAGGTTTCCTGAGCAAGTGTCAAAGAGTGGAAGGATGAAGCCAATAGTGCTGCTTTCATCTTCAAAATGTGAGTAAAGCTGTAACTCCTTTGCAAAACAAAATAGGACTTTGAGGTGGAGTGCATGAGATGTCATCTAGCTCTGGCTATTTATGAGTTTTTCAATTGGCTCTAGCTGCTGATCTGTTATGCATCTGACCTAAAACTGTTGCAGGGTTAGCTGCATTCTTGCATACATTTTCAGTACATATACATTACAAAATAGCTGTTATTATTGCCTATGATGCTCTGCATATTTTAAATGGTAAATTAGCACTGAGTACTGTTTGATTTTCCATAAATGAAAATATTTCTCTAGCATCATCCCTAAATAAGACTATTTCAGGATTTTTTCATATGCCAGCTCATAGATTTTGGTTTTTACAACCATTTAAAAGAAAACAACATACACATGCAAAGATAATGCACAAATTCTGTATATAAATGAATAAAATATTTTCTTATATATACTTCTCCAGTCATATTTCTGGAAGAGACAGAGTGGGGATTTCTATACATTACAACAATTCAATAAAAGAGAAGGACAACAATAGCATATAATGCAAAAGTCTGATTTTGAATGATAGCAAACTTTTATGTAATTTTGCCACTTTTCACAGCCCACATTTAAACACACAGGTGGTGCTTTCTAACAAGTGGATGTTTATGTATCTAGGTCCTGCAAAACAAAACATGAGTGCTCACTGAAGTTAAGAAAAAAAGCTCCCTTGAACTTCATTTGAATTTAACAATTAAGTCTGAGATGGAAAGCTATCCCAAAATAATTAAAAGATTAAACATTTTTTAAATAGCACAGGTATTGCAATCATTGAATTGTTCTTGGATATAAAATTTGACCAAAACTTCTGATCAGAAGCACTATAAAAAGAAAACATAAAGAAATAAACAAACCATCACTTCTGTCATATAAAGCTATATGTCTTCTGTGATCTAGGAAAAAAAAAAACATGAAACAAAGCACTCACCTCCTTTGAGGCACGTAGGATAAAATCACGTGTAAAAGATACTAAAGCAATACTTTGCTAGATTCGAGGATAAGACTGAGTGATTACTCATTACAGAATGCATAAGAGACATATTTCAGACCAGTGGCTGGATCACCTAATATAAATCATCCTTTTATACATGTTCCTGTTTATCCTGATATCTAAAAACATCAAGGAAAAAAAAAAAACTCTGGAAGAATATATTACATCTATCTGCATATTTCATTGCTGTGGGTTGCCCTCAAGTAAGTGCTGTAAAAGACTATTCTGAACATTATCTGAGCCTTGAATTACCTATGTTTACTTTCTTCAATGATTTTATATCATTCACTGAAATTGACTGTATTTTGGCTTCTGCCTGAGGAACATCTCCAAGGTTCATTGGAAAATACATTAATACAAATATTCTGGAATTATTTAGTTGACTGGGTTTCTTTTAATTATAATAACATTTACAAGTGAACAGTTTGAAAGAGAATCTTTATAAACAGTATCTCTCTCTGAAAACCTAAAAAAATTGAAATAGGGCAATATACTCTGTCAATAATGATTTTATGTAAAAAATTATTAAAAATTGTGAAAATTACTTAGACATAACAATAATATTGACACAAGCTAGATAAGAAAGTTATACTTGGGCCTTCATTCTAATTACATAAGGAAAAATAACACAGCTATGTATTTCATATACACTATATATCTACAAGTCTTTATGATGAACCTACGCATAGATTCCTTTAAGAAAATTATTTTTTTGTCTGTTAATAAAGCAAAGTGATGGTTTATTTAATATATCCTACATGACTGCTCTGATGTGAAATAATGTAATAATGTTCTGCCATTTGTTGCCAAAGAACTACAAAATCATTGGTAATTGTCAAGAAAGCATTTGAAATAAAGTGCACATTCAAGCAAAGAAAAGATGGCTCTACAGTATATTTGCACCATGGGACTGACATAAAATGGCTCCTTTACAATTGGAGATGGAATCTTTATCCTTACTGATTACAAAGAAAGATATATTTTATTAACAAACTATTATCTAAAATAGTATTATTATTATCTGCATTCCAGGATATTATGCTTCACAGAAAAATGCAACATATGGATAAATTTGAATACAATAATTGGTTGTAGATTTTTGTTTCTTCTGGATATCAGTGCTGAGTAGCTGAATGTGAAAAATAATGTTCATTTTTTAAATAGGTTGATGCATCCAGCACAGGAAACACAGAGCAAAGAGATGTATTAAGTCTTTTAAGGTGTATATTAGCTCTTTCAACTAGTAACATAATTCCATTCCAGTAGGACTTGATTGGTTTGTATCAAGTTGATTGACACATTTAATTCCTCCTGCTTTTTCATACATCCCCCCACATTTATTATTTCATCTTAATAATATTTTTTTCATTATCTGTATTTATGACTATATTAATAATATTAAATATACACCTGACTTTCTAATTATATGCCTGACATTGAAGCACTCTCTTCTACTCAAAGGCAAAGACTTAGGTTTCAGGTTATCTGGACACATTCTTTCATTCTGCATCAAACTTTTCTTGTAATTTTAGGCAAGTCTTTCATGTCTTGATTCAACAAAGACTTTAATAAAGTGCACAAATCCATTTGGATTTTGAACAAAATATTTAGGTTTAAGACCTTTGCAAGCTAGTTATTGGTTACAGGTGTCTAATGTCAGTAGCAGAAAGACAGTCAGTTCAGGAAAACCTGAAATCTACATATCCATCTTCAAAGCAGCAACTTCTCCTGCTCAGGTTACATTTTGTTAGTATTTGCAGTTTCAACAGCCAAGGAATATGAGAGTATTTTCTCCAAAATAAAGCGAATTTATCAGATGAACTTACAATGGCCTCCTGAATAGTCTGATAACTGAAGTACTCTCCTGAAATGGAAAAGATGTTAGCTAGAATCTTCTTGCACAGATAGCAAACTTGAACATTAGGAAATGTTCTTATCATTGTGCAAGTCCCAAAAAGGAAGTCCCAGTGTCACTTAACACATGTGTGACTACCTATTGCCCAGGTAACCTCTAAAATGTAGAACAGCCCACATCTACCAAATGACCTCATGTTGTTTACTTAATGCACCCCAAAGGAAGCAAGACATCCAGCATAATACAGGCTGCAGCGTTTCTGACCATGCTAGAAACAGAACTTTAGCCCTCTGAGTCAACTAGAAAAAGAAATTTAAAGGCCTTCACTATCATGCAACAGCTCTTTGAGGTTTTGATTAGTAAAGTTTATATATATGCTTATTTTTATTATTGTGTATATGAAACTTACATACCAAGCTCACACAAGAAGCCTATATTCCTTTCTGTATCAAACTTTATTGTAGTGAATTAAGGGATGATGAGAACTGGCCAAATACATGTCTCCAGTGCAAACAGCAACCAAGACCATTTTTCTTCAGCTATGAAAAGCGCTCCCTTGAAGTGCATATATATATATATATATATATACACACACACACACACACACACACATATATATATATATGATTGGTATTGCCATCTTTGTTTTGGCCATTATGGAAATTCAGTGGTGAGCAGGACTGTTGTATATTGCCTATCAGCTGCTTCTTTCCTCACTCAGTCTTCACTGTGAGAGCATATGTATTCTGCATAATGCAAGGTCTTCCACACTGTCTTATTTTTGCCCTTTAAAGTTGCCTTTTGCACAGATCAATGTAAATCTTATTTAATCTATCTGCATTTTTAAAGCATTTCTCGTTGTTGCACTGCCATCAGAGTAGTGCACATAGATTAAAAAACTACAGGCAGGTTGTCTGCAGGCAGGCAGTGGAATATATGTGTTTCAAGTACTGTGATACCACTAAGTTTCTTTTCAACAATCAAGTGTAACATAAAAAAATTAGGCTTTGCATAAAACTTTCCAAAATGAGAGTGGTAGAGGGGGAATCTCAAACTTCACTTGATTTGTAATGTATTTTTTCCCATATTAATGGAAAACCATCAATGGTTTGCTTATGTAAATAACCCTAACTCAATGGGAAAAAGGTTATTTCAGAAACATTCTTTCTCAAATCTCTCTTTCCAAATAAATAAAATAAAATAGACCAAACCAAAATAAAACAGCAACAAAAAGCATACAAAACAAACAAATAACACCCCCCCCCAACAAAACAACAAACAAACAAAAAACCAACCAAAAAAATGTGTAAAATGCCCAGACTTTTAAACATAACTATCTTATTTGGTCTAGCACACTCATTCAAGATTTATAGATGCATATATTCTGCAAGGTGAACAACACAGTGTTTAGCTGAAAAAGAGACAAAAAGTATTAAAGTTTTATGAGCATTAAAGTGAGTATTTCAGGTGAGGAAAATTTTTAGTAATAGGCAAAACCATTCAAGATTAAAGCCAGTATTTCAGTCTCTGAAAAAATATTTCCCTTTGTCTTCAGTACAAACTTGGAAACTTCAGTGTCAATCACATTTTAATTGTGAGTGAATGAAGCCTAGTAGCAGTGCAAATTTGTTGATTACATTCTAGCAGCAGTCTGCATCTCATCCCACATTATTTCTCTCTCCTGGGCAAAGAAATATATATTTTTTATTATCCTGAATACAACAGATTCCATCTACAGTGAGCCAAGTAGAAATCCAATATCCAAGTTCTTCTACTGGAAAAATATGACATCCTGATTTTAAAAATAAATAACCTCTTCTTTTTACTTATTGTAAAAGAAAAGAAGCAATCCATGAAAGACCCAGTATTCATCCTAAAATATAAGGAAAAATTGGAATCAATGCTGGCTTTGGTGTTATGCATCACTTAGCTGAAACCATATATGTAAAGTCCACACATTCAGCCTAGCCAAGTTACTGCCCATTTGCATTTTGAAGCCTGAGAAGGTCCTTGTTTAAAAGGCACACACAGAGGAGCAGATTAGCGTGTTTTCTGTGCCAAAGTAGAATTTACTCATAAAAAAGAAAACATTGCCATAAACAAAACAGAAAAGCATTCTGAGGGATTAGCATTGCATGCATAACATTTTTTGAAGACTTGATTTCATTCTGTCATCTGTATAACCATATTTCTCTTATTTAAACAGTCTTTTATTTCTCCAATATTTTAAGTATCTGTGCTCATCCTCAAGGATCTCTCCAGAGGCATCAGCTGAGATTTGGCATCACAGCAAAACAAGGTCACCTTTTAGCCTCATGACCAGAGCTTTTGGTTCACCCTCACAGGCTGCCTGTACTATATTTTGAGTTAAGCCATGCAAGGAGGTGGGAAGGATTATACAGGAAAATGAGGGCAGGCTCAATAATGTGTATAACCTTATGCACTTCTTAGAAAAGAAGCATTTGACTCTCCCCTCTCAGTGGGGTTTGTATCACTGTGGTCTTCATTTGCCTCTTTCTTTCTGTTCTTTTCTACTCAAGCTAGAGGAAAAAAATCTGTCTTTCACATAATAATAAATGTATCTTTCTTTTGTACACTATGGCACAGTCACAGGTATTTCAGAAAACTATTTGTGGCTTGCTGACACCCTGCAGCACTTTTTCCGACAGCCATTCTGACCTCAGCTGACCAGCACAGAGTGCCATGGTATTTCTGAAGCAGAATTGCCACACTGAACAGTTTTAAACGGTGCAGTCATTTGACAGATTTAGGAAACCATATAACCAACTGGGCCAGACTTCTGGACTTTATGTGATAGAATTTATCAAATAGAATTTCTGGGATATTTAACAGTTGATGATTTCTTCATCAAGTGTTCTGATTAAACACTAGTTTTATAAGCAAACATAAAATTACTTATATTCTCTGTAATTTCTTTCTTAGTATTTAGCTTGTTTCCTGGCATCTACCATATACCCAGTTCTTTCTTTGCAATGATCAGATTCATAATTTCCTGCAATAAATACAGATGAATGGGCTTGATCCTGATTTCCAAAATACTGCTAGCCAATAGAGGAGTATAAGCACAGCCAAAGATCAGCTACAATGAAGAAAACACAGCAGCAAAGTTGCTTTTTACCTTGAACAATCAGATCCTGAACAAAATTAGAGAGGAAGTACAGAGGAGTTAATGACTAGGGTCAGAGGACAGGAACCATAAACATTTTTTTCTTCCCTCATTTTCAGAGGTCTTACACACAGGGGAGGGGGACAAAGGAGGTAAAAACAACCAGTCTTTATTATTGGAACAAAAGTATGTAGAACTTTTCACAGATTCCTTTAATAGCAGTTTTCAAAATTTAAATCTATGTGAAACTGGGGCTCTGGGTTTGGTTTTTTTCCCCAACATGTTTGAGACAAAAGTAATATGAAATGTTAATGCTGACGCCAAAATAGTTGAAAAAATATTGATTGAAATAAGTAAACAAACAAAATCAATATGATTTTAAAATACTTTGAACTAATTCTCCAGGTTCATTCTCTGTTTGAAGCATGTCTGTCTCACCTGTGCGTGCAAATTTAAATTTGTTTCTCTCAATAGTTTAGCTTTCAATGAGGACTCATGAATAATTATTTTTTAATTGACCAGTTTTCTAATGAATATAAATTTCTGAGTATTCAACTCATAACAAAGAAAAGACATTTTCAGAAACCATAGAAAACACACACTTAGTAAAATAATATGGCATAGTTAGGGTGTAAGGCAATAAAAACATGATTCCATGTATTCAAGGCACTGACCAAATGTATTTAGAAATTACCTATTTAATCAGAATTCATTAAGTAACAAAGTTGTTCCTTTCACTTTCCAATTTCAAAACTAAAATTTCCTTTCTAAGGCAATATATGAAACTTTCATATCCAAGACATTGGTTTACAGGTAGCAAAACCAATTTGAACATATCACACGTGATATCTAGTACTTTATGAAACATGATTAACAGGGCAACTAAAGTGTAGTGAGAAACACTGTAAAAGGTATAACGGTATAAAATCAAGCCAAAACCAGCCTTATTTTAGTTCTATTCCACATAAGCTCAGCAATAACCCTACATTCTACAAAACTTGTTGCAGGAACTGCAAAACCCTTTGTTGCTACCTGACAAGGGTAATTAATGATCCATCAAAAATGACAAGGAAGTAAATTTTATATTAACAGAAAACATGCTGAACCACCGTCAGCTGCCTGAACCCAGATAAATGAGCCAAGTCATGCAACACTATGGCACAACTCAAGTACGATTTTGCTACTTGCACGGTATGCCTGTGACAAATACAGCCTAAGGTTTCCAACAACAGACCTACTGTTATGATGGCAACTGCACAGGGTAATAAAAGAAACATTGTGAAAACCATACGTGACAAAAGTTGAAAGTCACAGTAAGTAATTCCTTCCCTTAAGCTGGGCCTACTGCTACTCTTTTAATTATTTCCATGACTGTTTGTTATTCTTTAGATCACAATAATTCTGCAATAAAATTATTTTTACTAACGTCACAGGTACACACATCGTATTAAACACCGAAATGAGTAACCTGTAAAGCAAGCTTTAGGCTAGAAGAATGTATTGATATTTGATTATTATATCATGATAGAACACAAAGTTGGTTGTGTTTTTGAGATTTCCATGAAACACTTTATCCTAATACCTGTTTAAATAGGTAAGGTAGTTCTGCTTATTAATATATAGATGTGCAGATTGGATGGAAGAGGAATCACTGTGAAAATAAATAAATAACGGACAGGAAATTTAAAGATTAAAACAAGCACAAAAAATTTTGAGGAAATCTGTTGATATCACAACAGGTAGCTTTGAGGCAAAACATGCAAGAAAGTACAAGAGAGAAAGATAGATAAAGAGATATCTGAGAGAGAAGAAAATTAATTGGTTTTTATAACCCTAGGATTAGGTCAGCTGTTTAGAGCACAGTAGTAATAACACCAAGGTCATGGGTTTGATCCCTGTGCAGGCAGGCTGTTCACTTAAAAGTTGGATGCAATGTTCCCTGTGAGTCCTTCAATCTCAGATTATGGCAGCCAAGAAGAAACATTTTCAAGGTCTTCAATATTATGGTTAGCAGGGAAAGAAAGATGAGGAATTTATATTTGGCTAAAAAACTACATTTCCCCTAGAATCGCAACAAAATTAATGCATACCTACTTTTCTATGAACTCGAGCCTAAATTGCATTTCAGACACCTTTCTGATAGAAATTAAATGCTCCTCAAGAATAGATATCAACTACTGCCTCAGTCTTAAGAAGCAATTTGGTGACTCAATTGATAGGACATTTGCAATAACTAATGAAGCTGCATTTCTGTCATTGTGATATATATAACGGTTCTATTTGTGAAAGACTTGCTGCTGCAATTTCTCTTCAAATCTTCTATTTCAACCCTAAAACATCCACCAAATCATGGGTCTTACAGTATGATTTGATTGAACACAGGGCTAGCACTATTTGCCTGAGTTTATATTTTACTGGTTGAATTATAACAACTTTTATTTTGGAACTAATGATGTTTTCCCATAATAACACTGTCCCTGCATTGTCAGTCTGTTTAATCAGCATTGCACAAAAATACTGGGCCCTTAAGCCTAAAATTGTGTATTTGCATGCCATTTTCTTCTCTTACTGCTATCACATGACTAATTCAAATATGGCGAGATGTTAGTACATACTGTTGATCTATATCATTCTTGCCAAGTCAAAAATTAGGATCATGGGATCATTTTGAATCAATAAAATACTGAGGGACACAAAACAATGTCTTATGTGAATGTTGCAATGTATTCCACAATGTTTTTATAGACTATGATTAACTCTTTAATATTTTCAAACATTATTGAAAGTCCTCTCCATAAGGCAAAAAAACCCCCCAAAAGTTAATGTTTTTCCTAATTACATGCTTCATACTGATTGATACAAATTAGTTTCCTAATAATATGTGAACGGAGTTCATTACTAAAGCAAAAATTCCTAGTCTACAGAATTACATTCCTATTTGCTTTTTTTTTTTTATTTACAAGGTCAAACTTACTCATTTGGATTTTAAAATTCATGAGTTATTGGTAATTTTATCTATTGCAGTGATACTCAAACCCAATTCATACTCTCTGAAAAGTCTTACAAAGTCCAAAGAAAGAAAGAAAGAAAGGAATAAAGAAAGAATTTATGTCAGTTAAGATACGGAAATCGACACCCCAAGCCCAAATAACCCAAAATGGTCATTTAGTTATACCACTGTTTTAGTACAGTGATGGTATGTTTATGTATGACTAGTGATTAAAATTGTTTGTAATGCCAGACTTGGCTAAAATGCTTTTTTAAGATTCCCGATCTGCCATTAGGTAGAATTTCCTCTCTCTTTACCATTTTTCTTTATTTCTCTATCCAGAATCTTTGCATGCCTGTTTTGTGGGGATGAAGGTGCATAAAACAGAAAGTTGCTTCCTCCTCACACTATGCTTACTCTTCAGATTTGCAGAAGGTGTAATTTTGACCTCATCCAAATAAATCTTTTCAAGTGTTGACTTCCACTCTTAAGATGAATGATTTTAATAAAATTATACGGGGAGAAGGGGATGACTTTCCCTCTCACAGCTTAAAGATTTTTGCATTTGAATAGATAAGCTCAGTTAATCTTGCCCCAAGAGAGCTGGTTTTCTTTCTTGTAGCCCCATCCCACTGTCCTAATCCAGAAAAAAAAAAAAAAGGAAAGGGGTTTTTGGTTGCTTTTCAAGGAGCCTTCTTCATGATATATGTCATGTACATTCTCTTCATCACAGATGCCTCCTCAGTCCTTTTGAATTTCTACTACATGTTTCAAGATTTCACCTCACCTCATGTCTGCCCTCATTCTCTTTATGTAAAAGGGTAAATACTAAGGGGCTCCAAAATACTCTCTTTCCCATACGTCAGCTGTTCCAGTTTTGCTTTTCAACTCCCTTCTCTTGACCTAATGCACTCTCAGAGTTACTGCTTGAGTTGCATGCCGCCATCAGGCTGTCAGATGAAGTTATAATGATCTCTGGTCGAAGTTGTATTAACCTGCCATTTACAATCTAGATTAGTTTTTCTTCTCCTGGCACCCAAACTCAGATGTTTCCAGGCAAGGGCTAACCAGCAGCTTAGGCATGTGCACAAGTTACCTCCTAACTGCAGCGCCCACCCTGACAGGGATTTCCCTTCCACCAGAAACTTGGGTACCCAGGTTGCATTAGCATGTCTCCAAACTCTGCATTCCCAAGGAAGTACAGGCTGCAGAGCAAACATACCAACCAAAACCCAGTTACCTAATGAGTATCCCTTTTATTGCCATATCCATTTCTATCATACTCTTCTTTCACAAATACCTGAGATTTACTGTCAACCAGGGAAAGTGCTACAGCTTTAATGAATCTGACAGCAGTGAGTGAGAGTGGAAAAATAAATTAACAGTTCATAAAGCCACCACATTTAGCCACCCAGAATAAAGTAAAATACATGAGAACGTTCCTCACAGTCAATCTAAATGATGTAATAACATCAATCACATATTCTTGCTGCTCTGTGTTTATGACACAGTAAAACCACAATGATGTAGAGAAGGATAGTAGCTAACAAAGTGCTATTTCTAACACTGCAAGGATAATGAACTACTCAAATAAACGATAAGGCAGATTCTTTAATGTTGCATGTTTTTAAGGCAAATCCACAAAGAGTGAATTGTATTTCATTCTACTTCCCTAAACTTTGAACCTTGTCTGAATCCTAAGGTGGAAAAGAACAAACAAAAAACCACCACCCTTCCCTTAGAAATACTATGCCTCTTATATTCCTAACAGCCACGTCACCATCCCTTTCTCCAGAAGAAACATTAAAGGGGTGTTTTCTTGATCTTTTATACTTGTCCCACAGGTCTAGATATCAGAAAAATACTATATGAATTGCCACATTTGCAGTCACTGACAGAGTTACCTCCTGAATAGATTGCAAATTTAACCATTTTGAAAAGGAAGAGTAATTATTATTTGAAAATGTGGAATTTCTTAGAGACAGTGATGAGACCTCTCTTGACACAAGGCAATGGAAAATTTAATGATATATAAAATAGTTGGTTAACTACCAAGCATTGTAAAACAGTGGTTACCAGGAAAGCACTCATTTCTTCCAACAATATTCCTCGTAACAAACATTAATAAACAATCTCATTATCAAGCCCAAACAAGGACTGTCTGCTTCCCTCTAAAAAAAGACTCCTCAGTGATTCAGTGACACAAATACATGCTAAGTATTTTTCTAGGTCAGAGTCAGAAAGCCCAACACACCCAAGGACTGAATTCTAGACAGGCAAACGACTGTGAAATGCGCCTTTCCTTTCTGACTCAGGTTTGCAGCTCAGGTGCATGATGGCTTGAGAGCATAACTGCTGCTGTCAGGCTAATCTCATGAAAGGGAAGGGAATGTACAGGACAGCTGGCCAGCAACAGATGGGATTATGATCTTCCACCTCACAGGTTGGTAGAACTGTAGAACTCCTGTTGCATCATGTGCTGTCCAGAAGGAATTGCAATTCTAATGTGGCATCAGTCTTCCAAAAAAGGCCTGGCTTTAAGCCACATTCAAGTCCTAGAATTCAAAGAACTTCTTAAGCCGTCTATCAACTCCTTAAACAATTTAGTCATTTACAGTCCAGATCTGTTGTTTGCACTGAGAATTAACTAGTCTGTTCCTTAAATTATTTTTTGTTTCTTTGAGATAAGGTGAAAGGTTTTATGAACAAAACTTGATATACCTGTTGCCAGTTTAAGATTTTTTTGTCCTTGAAGAAGGAAATTATTTTACTTTCTAATGACATGATAGATGCAAAAAGGTCATCATCACCACAAGGATGATAGCTTTCACTCATTCTGCTTTATGGTAACATTGGCTTTGACCATCAATTGACTTCTAAAATAGTTAAATTGCATTAAAATTAGACTGTTGCTATTGAAATTTACAATGAACTGGATTTATCTTTAATTCATTCCCGTACCTTTATATAGACACCAAGAGTTTAATTTTGTTCTTCTGATATTTCAAATTAAGTATTACTTGAAAGCAGAAAAACGAAACTCATTTGAAAACTTCCAGAAACAGAAATGGAGATACCAGTTCATTTTGACCTTCTGAGTGTAAAGAAATTAATAAATGAAACATCCATGCCATTTCTCTATATAAGGTTTCTGGATGCAAGTGTAGGGATCTCACTCCGCTACGCAAACTCATGCTGACCCAACTAGTGATTGTGTGTTAATGTAAAGAATTATCACCTCATCCCCTTAACATCTGCTATGGATAAAGTTATCTGTACCATGGAAGATAGTATTCATTTGTAGTACCAGATTCACACTAGCATTTAAATTACATGGCACTAATATAAATTAATGAAAAAGCATGTTAAAAGAGATTACAAAATAGATTTGACTGAGGAATACTTCTTTTCTTGCATTATCATCTGTGGCATTGTGTACAAAAAGTGTTATAACTTCACAGGGTACAATAAGACACCTTGAACTCATATTTGACAGATAACTAGAATTTTTCTGCCAAGGATGTCTGTATGACTCTATACAAATACATAAGTGTTCAACAGGATAAGTTTTTCTTTATGTGTTTTTTCTCTTTTCAAAAGGCTTTCAAGTAAAAAAAAGATAATAACATTGATGTACAAACACAACTCTGTAATAAATCCTCTTTAATCACAGATATTACAAATTAGAAAAATGGATATGGCTTAATATTCACTAAATGCCATTTTTGTATTATGTATTTCCTTTCCTTTTAAACTGAAGGATCAGTTTACAGAAATATATATGCAGCCTGACTTTTTGAAATACCCTTGACTTCAAAGAATATCTGCCTAGGAACAGGAATGCATGTTTTATAGCTTCTTCCTCATTATCAACATATATTTCAGTATTTGAACTAAAGAAGCAATTCTTTTGGATGCTTACAAACAGGATTTTAGTAACTGTGCATATTCTTACTAGACCCTATAGCATTATATTTCACTCTGATGAGCCTCTTACAGCCTCTTTGCAGAATATGCTCTACAAAAAAACAAACAAAAAACCCACAAACCACAAATGGATACTAAGTCTCATACAAATAAAGTTAATATTCAGACTAAATGTTTACAAATCTGAGCCTTTAAACAAATGCAGTGAGCTAGAATTGAGTTTACCTTACTCTCTTAATCAATAATTTATATTCACAGCAAACCAGGACATTAATATAATCATTTCATGGTCTTTCTGTTCTTATATTTGAGGCCTACAGCGCATCATCAGCTTATAAACTGTCAAAATACTTTTTAACTTATTAAAAGAGAATCATTCTAGCCTATTATTTTCTCTAGTTTCTTCAAAGATCATATATTATTGTTATTCTTTCACACACGTTATAATAATAATGTAAATGACAAATCATGTATCAGAGTTCAAAATCTAATGTAAAAGGATAAATATAAGTATAGGTATATAATTTTCGTTTTTCATATAATTGGTGCATGTAGGGTATGTAGCTTTTGTATCAGTAGATATCATATACACTGATGGTTTTGTGATTACTGAAATGCATTAACTGTGATCTGCTGCTGCTGAACATATGATATTAATTTGCTGCAATATAATAAAAGAATTGAATTTTAAATGGAAATCTGACTATGGAGATAGCTGAGTGTTTTGTCAGTTTTAAGGATCTTCAGGACCAAATATCACGTGCCAATTTTATTTAAGGCTAATGACCAGTTCCATTTGTCAACTACGAGAAGTTGATTCCTTCAGTTTTGTATTGTTTTGAATGAACAGATGGCATTTTTCCCTTCTCTAAAGTCTTATCATCTGAACATGTAGGAGTAAGATCTGGAAGAAACATTTCCATCTGAACTGAGATGCTGTAAGGATGTTGAGATCCTTACCAATAAAGCACATGTCTTCTTTCAATCCCTCTCCTTAACTGAAAATATTCTTTCTCAAGTTAGTTGCTGTAGATAGGCTATGTCTACAGAACTGAAAAAAAAGTATTGGAAACCCCCTCACTTTTTTCAACACATATGGACTGCCCAGGGACATTTTTTAAAGGCATTTTTTCACATTCTCCAGAAGACTATATTTAAAGCTGCACTTCTAACTTGAATAAAATAATATTGACAAAACAAAATAAAACTGTGCTGAAAAGTTTGTCCATTTCTAAGTAGCATTATAATTTTTTGGTTTCTATTCTGGTTATGTTCTTCAGATAATTTCTCTCCCTTGTTTCCATGTGCAATCCACAAGTAGAAAGAAAAATCATAAGTGTATGCAGTCATGGCAAGAGCTCTCAGTGAAGTACAACCATGATTCATTATTATCACGCACTAATGGAGTATCTCAGTGGCAACACCATAAAGCAATGTTTAAACATCATGTAGTGATTATTTTATAATGTCTGTAACAATATTGTATATACATCTTTCATTCTCCTGCTTTCCTGTTATGTGGGTCAAGCACAGTGCTTCCTTTTCTCTGTGACTCTGGGGAGAAGAGATAGGCTGATTTGGTTTTTTTTCCCACCTCAATTTCTTTCCTTCTAGTAGCTGCTTAAGGGAATAGGGAGTTGTACTGGTAAATCAATTCTGTATGACAATCTGAAAAAAAAAAACAACAAACAACCAAACCAGGTTTTCAGAGGGTAAGTTAAAGGAATTTTTCTCCTATTGAAGCCTCACTAAGGTTGCATGCAGCATCATGAAAAAGCACATGTCCTTACTTAAGTATTTGGGGACCTCTCCACCATTATTTTGTAGGAATACCTTTTTGTTATCTCCTGTTTTTACAAGCAGGAAAGTGAGTATTTTACTGTTGGAGAGTTACAATATAGCAGTTGACGCAACAGTGGGACTTTGTGAATATACACTGAGGTCTCAGTCACAGCTGAAAATCAAAATATTACCTAATTTTTGATGTCCTCAATATTTTATTTTTAGAAACATATTCTGAGTAATGTTTCATGTAGATTTATCAAGAATCATATAATGAGCAAATACAAATGAAAAAATATAAAGGTATAAACAATCCCTTGGAAATAAGTGTGAAAACTGTCATTGTTGAGGAGTTTTGTCCTTTTTTTACAGTTTGACCCACTTAAGTCCACAGTATTACTGTGTGATAAGCCCCTATAGTGCTTCTGATGTCGGAAGTTGTGAAGATGACAGCCAGAACTCTGGCCCCTAAGCCATCAGCCTACCCTAGTGAAAGACAGCTTAGCAGTCAGTTTTGAGGCTCAGTAAACAAAGAATTAGACCCTGAGGCTTTAAACTTTGATAACAAGGATAACAAAAACAGGACCAAAAATCACCAGGTTATCTCCATGAAACAAACTCAGCAAATTTTTCTTCAAAATTATGTATAATCATTCATCATAAAACTGTGAATGAACTAACTATTGTCTAAACTCTTTAGGTTTGCCGGACATTTTAGGGTGGTTGATTTATATGAAAAAACAGAATTGGAAATTACTTTTGTACTTGATTCTCAGGAATCTAACAATTTTTAAGTGTCTACAGCTGAAAAGAGGCACAAGACACTGAGTTCCGAGGTTGCGAAAGAACTGAAACAGTTACTTGTGTCAGTATAATAGACCCTCATGTTGTTTGCTTTAAAGCAACTCCTTATCCTTCATTATAAAAATCCCTGGTGTTGAAGAACTGTCTATGTAAGCGCTTAGCAAGGCTGAATAGCCTTAATTCCATCGCTTCATTTCATGAACGTGGATTATGTTATTGCTGCCCTCCCAAATCCTTATGAAAATAAGATATTTAACATGAAGACTTGTCTTGTAAGTAAAATTGATGTTGCATTTATAAATTACGTGTTACTTCAAAACACGTGGAGATTAATTCTCCCTATCTACCTGAGCTAAACTGATGCTTCCCTTTCTTTTAAATTTCTCTTTAGAAGACTTATCTTTGAACTCTCTATTTTCTCAGAAATGCTGGCAACATATATGAACAAAAAATATCCATCAAATCTATAAACCCTGGCAAGACTGGGAATTGTTGCCTTTCAGTCATTAATCCTTGTTAAAACTTCTTAGAGTAGATAGAGTATTTCTTTAAAGTATTTCTTCTTTAAAGTGCTTCAAACTTTCAATACGTGCTAGATAAGCATAAAAAAGCCAACAGCAAATATTTTGTAACATGCACTGGTGCATTGACTTGTCTTGCATTTAATTAGTCAATTAGTTTTGCATGAATTACCACAGTAATCTTACTACCTATTGCTACTAAATAAAGCTAAAAGGGAATAGAAAAACTGCACATTACCTGGCAGAGAGCTGCTGTCCAAGACAATAATCTGAACTTGACAGATACAGAGCCTTTGTTCAGTTTGAACATTTAAAGACTCTTTGGAGACCTGATTGGCTGATTATCACACATGATGTTTGGATGGTTTATTTTGTGTGACCAATTGCCAAACCAAAAAGCATCTCAAATTACTGAGGCACAAGAGGTTGTGTTGAAGCTCAGCATTTATAACATAATCCCACAGAAGGGCATCCTTGTTTTATGAACATTGTCTGTTTAGGGTTTCTTTCACAGTTTCTTTGTCTGACATGTAAAATTTTTCCTTATCATCCTCTGTGCACATTTAAAATTTTATTTAGATGCTACAGCCTGTAAGATGAGTGCTAATATCTGGGGACATCTGAACCTAGTTTGTGTCTAATGCTATAGGAGTTCAGCATGTATGGTGTATGGTGATGCTGGTTCCGAGCCTACCTTTTAAAACATACAGTAATTTAAGATCAGTATAAATGTTATTTTGTTCAACAAATTAAAAATCTAATAAAAATGCTCTATAGATCATCAGCAAAAGCTTAAGAGTAAAGTTACAGGCACTCACTGCAACTAGCATGTTGCTAAAGTCCAATTTTTTTCTCATTTGAACAAAATTGTCCAGCAATTAACTGTAAACACACAATTAACTTAAACTCTTTTAGACTGCTCCATTAACAGTCATAGTATAAAATACTGCATTAAGCTTCATAGAGTAATTAGAAACTTTGTATTAATAAGCAATGCTAGCCAGGACAGTATTTTAAAAGCTGTATTTTGCTGGAGATAATGCAGAATTTGCTGCAGAGCTCTAAAAAATATTTTCCATTATTTCTTAAATTTTACAAAAAATTGGCTATTTCTGTATAGAAGAAAAAATTGAATCATCAACAAAACTGAAAAAAAATAAATGCATACTTAGAAGGCAGGTTATACCTTAGACCAGATCATACATTCATTCAAGAATTCTGAGCAAAATGCTTTCCAAAGTTCATTCACAAGCCTTTCCTTTTTAATTGCAAAAATGACCTTAAGTATTTTATTGGAAAAGCAAACAACAAGGTGTATATGTCCTCACAACTGTTATTTTTCATCAGCCTCACACATCATACTGGCTTTGTCCCAAGAAATGCTGGAAAGGATGAAACTGCCTCATCAAAGGAAACACAAAAACATTATGATGACTCAGGTTGGAAAAAAAAAAAATTTCTTGTCCTAGACATTCACTGATATTAAAGCCTCCAAGCTCTTAGAAGTGCTTTGTTTGGGAATTTTATGCAGTCTCTGGGACAGATTTTATGTAACAGCAAACTGTTGTTACTTTCACTGCCCGCCACTTAGAATGTTCACAGACAAAGAAGCAATTCTCACCATAGATTTACTACTTTATTGGAAAATAATGATGCTAATGATGATCTACATTTCTAAGACCTGTAGCAATCTCACATGAAAAGTGAGACAAGGTCTAGTGTTAATGGAACCTCACCCAATACGAGAGCTGCTTCAAGAGAAAGATCAGTCTAATCATGAGAAAGTGTTATCATTTAACTGATTTCTGTACTGTCTAAAACTTTAATTTGAATATGAAATGGTTCCTTCAGAAAGGATGAAATACACTTGGATGAAAGGAGATAATGCATGGCAGTGATAGGTGAGCTTCTAAGGCCAAACTACTGGGAGGACTACTTGTAAGAGGTGTTCAGCTCAGCACTGAGAACAACGGCAGGAAGGGAACATGTTTGCTGACAGAAGCACATAAGAGGAGGACAACAAAAGAAGTAAACATGGGTTGCTGAACTCTGACAGAGACCCTGTGGTGACTACAATACCATATTTCCTATTATCGAAGTAGGAAGGGAGGCATTGTTATTGCAGGACACCTTCTGTTAGATTTTGACAATTTGTGTTTAGTCCCAGGAACAGCTTCTCACTTGTGTCAGCAAAGCTGCTCTCCCCTGCTGTGCCCTTCAGTGGCAGGCACTTCCTTCCACAGGATCTCCATCACACCCCAGGCAGGAGAAGAGAAAATCACTTCTAGCCTCAAGATTTATGCATCCGTGAGAAACAGCCACAGAAAGAGGGATTAATAACTGGTACCATGGCCATCTCCCTAGAGAAGTGAGCTGCAGGTGTCTTCTAGTGTTGCTGACTGCATGGTCCAATTGAGCGAGCACAGCACAGCACCTGCTTGGCATCACGCTGGGGGACCATATCTGCCTCTTGTCCATCCACTTCAGAAAACAGTGAGAAGGTCTAAATCTGTGCCTGCACTTCAGCTGAGCTTCTAAATTCAGGGAACTGACCATGAGATAGAAGGTCAGAACTAATGCTAAAGTGTGTTTCTGAGTAACAGTGCTACTTGGCAGGTTATGCTATTGACAGGCAGCTGGCCTGCACTTCACTGTCAGCTTGAACCTGACAAAAACAAAAGTTAATACTGGATTGGACCATTGTCCATAAAAATGTATCAATACCAAGAGGGCTATTACTTGACTCACATCATACGAGACTAATATTGCACTATGAATAATAATTTTGAATAATAATTTTGAATAATAATAGCAGTGGAGTTTTACATATAATACAAATCCAGCTATTCCAGAGCTCCTTGGAGAAAGGTGCATAGAGGAAGCTGGTATACTGCAGCATAGGCACATATTAAATGGAACTATTCCTTCCTTGAAGGAGAATTCCAGGATCATGAGATTAAAGTAGTAAAATTGAGGTAAGCTCATCATAACAATTTAGTCTGGATGCTGACCTGAACTTCAGCTCAGGTTTAATCCTGACTAACATCTCTTTCAGTACAGTGTCTGTTTATAAATGGACACTTTAAAAGAAATAATCTCTTTTACAGACAGTCAAGTGATACTGTTAATATTGCAGCACAATTTTTCCTTCAGCCACAATGCCTGCAGGGATGTTGATCTTGAAAGAATGCTTTATGTTAGCAGTGGCAATAGTGCCTAAAGCTATATAGAGGTTTGTTCTAATAATGGAGGTTTGGTCATAAACTATTTCCTGTTAGTGTGAATTTTAAGTGTGGGTTGGGATTTTTTTGTCTAATCCCCTGCAAAACCTCAGATATTGGATGATAATCTCCATTTCTCCTACTAGTATATACTCTAGCTTTACACATTTTAGGGAAGATTTAAGCTTGTAATACAGCTCTGCAAGATATTCTTTGGCTTACATGCAACTTCTGACTTTTTCTCATTTAAGGGAGGGATTCATCAGAGCCATATTTGACATTGGCAGTGCTGACATCTGAATGCAATGTGGATACCTAGGTTCCACTTATAGTCAAGGGACAGCAGCGAAGTTCTGGGACATGTCTTACTGACCTGTTTTAGACATCTAATCTATAACAAAATTATATGTGGCCTCCAAGTGCCTATATCTCTCCATTATATAAGGTACATCTAGATAAGTTACTCAAATATAGATATATATGCTATTAAACTGTATTTGGATAAAGCCAGCCCTGTATGTTAATAATACAGTTTCTTTGTATTGCAGTAGACTGAAAATAATCACCCAGTTCCATCTTTCACTACAATGCTTTTAAATTTTAAGTGTTTTGGGGTAGGCAGAACAAGGGTTATCCTGTTTGCTTATTTAGCTCTTACAAAATAGGAAAGTGAAAAATGTATGTTCTGGATTCTAAAAATATTCTTTCCATCTTTTTGCAAACAGATACACAGCTTAACAGCATACTGTTGAAATCTGAAATTTTGCAATCTTTTCTGTACTGCTGAGAAAAATATATTCAGTTTAGATGAGTAATGAGTCTCTGAAAAGCATGTGCTGCAATACTCGTATTTTGTCTCTGTGTTTGTAAAATGTGCAACTCAGGAACATTGCATCACAAACATTTCTGTGGCTATCATGGCTGCATAGAAGAAAATTTATGGAACGTGCAGATAAACTATCTCATGCTTTATGTACATACCATAGACAACTCATACTATCTTTTTTGAAAGTAAACGTTCAAGCCTTATGCAAAAAAGCATAAGAAAGCAAATCTCTATCTTGTTAGACAAAATGTGACAAATTTCATATGTGCAATTTTAATTCACAATTTAATCAACTAATTCACTGCACAAACCACCCAATTAAAACTTGAAATAACATTCAATGCCTTACTGAACAACACAGAGGGCAGCTTACCTTATGTAAAGGCTGGACAGTTGCCCAGAGCTGTAGAAGTGGAGAGGCAGTATTTTTAGAGAAAATTTGTGACTGTACTGATTAAATTGCTAACAAGACAATAATTTTTATAATGCATAAACACTTTGTCTCATTTTTTTATGGAATTTTGTGAGATTTTACTTCATAGTATCTGAATATGTCGCATTCTACAGTTCTATAAAAGTATCTGGTATTAAATATAATTTATTTTTCTCAAATAGGAATAGAGGCAGCAAAAAGTATTTTATGTAGGAAACAAAATAGCTAGAGCTGTCTCTGATGATGTAGATACAAAATATGCATTAGAGACAGCTTAAAACTTACAAAAAATGACCAGTAACTGCCCAAGATACTGCCAAGTCTTTTTGAATAAGCTCAAGAATTCCATAGCATATCCACTTACAGAAGGAAAAAAAAGAAAAAAAAAGGCGATTTCATTTCAAAACTATTCTTTGTGAATTATTTGAAGAGGTATGATTCAGGTTTGAAGTTTAGTTGACTTAGATAACTATAAAACACAAGAGCTTGAGTAATAAGATATGCCATAGGGTGTGACAGTACACAAGCTTGAGTGTATTAATTCAAATCTGAAAGGTATGTTGCATGCCACATTGCCCAACATGCCAGCCTTTGGGCTATTTCTTGTCTGTTTCTGTGTAAGCATTCTTTTGCAGTGGGTAGACTTGAGATAGTAAGCAGTGAAAACTGTAAGGAACCATGAATGGAGAAGAGCAGGACCAGACCTGCTGTACCTGGGCAAGGTGAAACACATTATTTTCTCACTGGTCTCCAAAATGCCAGTAACTCTTCCCTCTTGCACACCACTCTTCAGAATGAGCCAGATACACTGATGGGTTAAACCCCACCTGTGCACAAGTTGCAAACACAGAGGTTAAAGACAAATATCAGTAGATTCCTTCTTCTTACCAGTACATTAGTGCTCATTGCAATGGTACTGTAATGAAAATGCATGCTCCCCCACCAATTCCTTAGTCTGCTAGCCCTTCCCAATGGCAGATGCTGCTTCAGCCTGCTCCACAGAATGCCCACTGCCCTCCTTCCACTCTTTCTCCTTAATCCCTCAGCCTTTAAGGCTGGCGGTCTCACCCCCCTTTCTCTGACAGCTGTAGTAACCCAAAAACATGCCAGCAAACAAAGTCCAAGGTAAGGAAAAACTGCTCCATAAATGACTTATGGCTTGTTCATCCCAAAACTGGTATTTCAGGTTTCCCCTGATTCCTTGATTTCCCTTCAGCTGTCCTCACTATCTTGTATTTATATGGATCTATATGAATACATAGATAACTGTACACAAAATAAAAGAAAGTAATACCTTAAAAATAACTTTTAAGGCTACTCTATCAGGGCAGAGTTCACCTGTGACTGTTTGAATGTTATCTACTGACTTAAATAAAGCATAAACTTGGCCACTAACATTTTTACTTTTAAAAAACACTGCAGTTGTTCATGAAGACCAAATATGTTCAAGTCACTAATATGTGACTGTAATTTTTCTGTTTTGCTCAGATGCTTGTACCAAATTCGTTCCTTTGTCTTTTATAAATTATTTGTGGGAAAGCATATTCTTTTGAGTAGAAAAATGTCATTTTTTAGTCAGATCAAATAATGTATGTGAGCCTAGCTCAGTGGAACTGAGTGTATACATGAGACTTACTAAGTATTAGAAACCAAAGGGTGTTCTTCAGAGGGAAGAGGATGCTATGAGGACATTGCAAAATACAAGTGAAAAGGATAATGAGCTTGAATGCTGTGGTACTATTGTCTTTACTAGCATCTTGATTTTTAATGGTATATATCCTGTGAAAGCCTGTAACTCTTACCTTTAATTTAGCTATGTTTGCTGTTGCACAGTTTTTATGTTAATCAAAATGTTTCCCACCTGTAAGAAACTTTCTCTAACTTGAAAGTTTATTATTTACATACAGATATGTAAGTAGCTAAATATGTGTCATACTTGTTAGAGGTACACACAGCTTTTAATCTGGGTTTTTACCATGATGAAGAGAGGCATGTAAAACAAATATGCAAGACTGTATATGTTACAGTGGGAAAATCACAGTTGTACTAGGGTATATATTACTTAAACATATAAGCAGAGTGATAAAAATATTCAGCAACTGATGAAGCAATTTTGTTTAAGGACAAGAAGGAGATATAACCCCTAGTGGTTAAAGGGTATAGTATGTCTTTCCACTTTGCCTAGAGGGACAGGTGTGCTGGCAGAAGCTTTCACTCCTGAGGGATCAACTCTTGACTGTAGTACCTACAAGAGTAAAGCAGGTTTTGTTGGTTGGTTTTTTGTTGTTTTTTTTTTACTGGCTGAAATCCACACATATCCTGCCAACTGAGGTGCCTCAGGAGACAGATACATTTTATGCAACTCCCAGCAGGCCTGAAAACAGGCCTGAATACTGAGACAGCAGCACCCTTCTCTTACAGTTCGCTTTCCTTCTTTGTTCTCTGGACTAATCAGCTTCTTTCAAGGCACCCTGAGTATGTCTATTTGAGACAAATACAACACTTTTAGCTGCCACAAGTAAAAGATGCAGATCAACATACAATTTCTTTGTAGGTCTATGGAAGCTATTTTGTGCACATGAGGTATTTTAAAGATAGTGACCCTAGCACTAATACGAACTACCTCTCAAAAGTCAGTCTGATGCCCACAACAGAACTGCTCAAGCTATTCTAATTATGCTGCTACATGGTAGGGTTGAAATTAAAGCCAATCCTTTGACAGCCTCCACTTTGAGGCGCACTAGTTTTTTTAGGTAGCCCAGCTGCTATGGCTTCCCTCAAAAGCAGGGCAGAAAATGAGTCAGTGCATTGCTGGACTATCTGAAGATTAAAGCCCCACAGCCTGACATCCTACATCATGTACCGTTCCTTCTTTCGCTGCCTTCAAGACCTTGTGTCCTCTCACTGCTGTCACCAGCCTTACCTACTTAAAGAATCACTGCAACACCCTCTAAAGACAGGAAATTACCAGTTTTCTGCAGGAAAAAAAAAAATCAAAAAACCAACATGGATAAGTTCTTCTCTCTTCAGGACAACCAATAGTTTCTCATGTTTCCAACGGCAGCAGAAAGTAGGCAGACTGTTTCTATCCTCAGCAGGGTCCAGACAAACAGTTGTACCAAATGAAGAAACAAACAGGGCTTCTCTCTGTCAAGGTCACAGGAGCAGATGAAAATGAGTCTGGGAGTATGAGTTCAACCAAATACAAAACGTTCTGTGCTCAGTGGGATTTGGTTAAATAATTCAGGTCCAATCTCTTAGGAACACAAACAAAAACCATTCTTTTCTCAATGGGGTAACAGAAGCAAACACACCAAGTTAAAGAACGCAGCAGGGATTGACCAAACAGTTCAAACTCCCCTTTGGAGCAGCGTGAATAGCTATGAAGCAAACAACTTTAGCCACTTGATGCAGCAAAACAGAAGTTGTTCTGCTTTGGTTGGATGAGTGAAAATATCCTTGACCCTTCAGTCTTCAGGGGGGATAAATTTACTATTAAATGCTGACTAAAGAATCACTCATTTGGTTCTGATAATATTCACTTGCCAAGTCAAGGTAATGGCATCGAAATGTGTTCTTCAAGGATTTGATCTCATTGTTTTCATAGTTGGTCCAAATTATACATCTTCTCACACTCTTGTACCACCACCATCACCCATCTCTATCCACAACTCCTTTTATGCACCTGGTCATAGAGCTGTTACAAAGAGACGAAAAGGATCATATGGAAGATACATACACATACATGTATATGTTATTCATGGCTGTAAATACCATGCTGCAAATTCCCAAAACATTAAAGCAATACACACCTACTATCTCTTCCAGTGCTTTCCTTGTTTCCCTACTTCACCTCCCAGTATGCACCATGTTGCGTATTTCTTCCTATTTCCGTGTCAGCTTGTGTATTTGTATATATACATACAATTATTACTATAAGAAAACTATCTACTCACTTATGTATATGCAGCTGCCATAATGAGAAGGAAGTAGATGCTTCTTTGAGACGACATCAGAATGTAAGATTCTCTGCTTATAAAACAACTATAACTGCTGTTAGAAGTACTTCTAAAATAGGCTGTTCAGCATACAGTTATAACTTCTGGTTTCATCCAGTACATGTTAGTTAGTAGAGAGGATTGATTTAAAAGTAGGATTTAAACTTCAGTTATTAAGAGATAACAACCTACTTACCCAGAATACAGTAACACAGAAATTAGAGGTCCTAATTTAGGTGGCTAATTTAGGTATCACAAGACCAGGGTTCTGCATACAAAAATACTGTAGTTATATATTAGGGATAAAACTGGTAAATGGGGAAAAGGAAAAAACTAATAAGGAAAAAAATTGTAACTACCTTATTAAAGATAAAAACATATCCTAGATGCTTAATAAAATGTCCCCTTCAGTGCAATTAAACTATCAATGTAAGTATAATAATTTCAAAGTAAGCTTGGATATGTCAACTGCAATAGCTTTTCTAATTTTTCAGAAAATAGATACAAGATTAAAAAAAAAAATCATGATCTCATAGCTAAAATACATTTGCATTGAGATCAATATGGTATGTCACCATTTTACATACACAATATTTCAGCAATGCCAAAGTGTATCCAGAAGTGCAACAAGATCTTGTTTCATTAACCCATTTCCTATGCTACTCCATTCAGAAGAAGAATCTATTTTAATTTTGGAAATGACAGGCTTTTGTATCCTATTATAACACAACCATTCATCGAGAACAAAAACCTTGCTATGACCTATAATTAGCATACAGAAATCATAAAAGCAAAGGTCAACATTCTCTCTATTCCCTTATCAAAAACAAACAAACAAACAAACAAATTTAAAAATCTGAAGACAATTAAAACCAATTCTGATTGAAAATATGGCATGTCATTCCTCTTCTGCTAGCTTGATGATATATGCCTCTGTGAAATTCTTCAAAATATTTCCTTAAGGTAATGTCTCTCTTCCTTCTACTCTGTTTTCACCTTCTACATTTGTCATTCTTCTAAAGCTACAGGGTTTTTACCTTAATAATTTCAAGTGAAAGGCAGAATTAAAAATCAGAGGGATAAAGAATGCAAGCATTTATAACGCTAAATATAAAAATAGCATAGTAAAACATAAATACCAGTTACTGTGGAGGAGCATCACCTGTGCCATATAAAAACTACAAGAGAACATGTCTGAGAGTTTCCAGCCGTAGCATGAAAACCCAGTATGCCAGTAGGATGAGCAGAGCAGAAGAGTAACTTCCTACTATACCTTGAGTTTTTTTATTCTAATAAACAGGGAGAAGGACAAAGCTCTCACAGAAATAAAGATGGGAAGGGCGAAGAATATGGATACATTAAAGCATTTATTTGAAACAGAGAATCATTTTGGTAAACATTATGAGAAATAATTTCAATTTAACCTAATCAAGCAAGTCAAAGTAAGAGATCCAAAAAACTGAGTCTTGAGAAGCAGTCAAAGGAGTCCCTTCCACCATTACGGGGTG
>JAWWLZ010000042.1:30906549-30930047 GCA_035041345.1 Poliocrania exsul | reverse complement strand
CGGCGCTCGGCCCGGCAAGAACGGGATGGAGCCAGCGCCAGCAGGAGGTGGGACGGGCCGGGACGGGACGGGACGGGACGGGATGGGATGGGATGGGATGGGATGGGGTGGGGTGATATGGGATGTACTGCGCCGTACCGGGCTGGGGCGGGAGGGCAACGCCGGCCCCCCGCGCCACCTGGGGCCAGGCGTGAGCCCTCCCCGCCCACCAGCCCGCCCCGAGGGACCCAGAGCCGCCGAGCGCGGAGCCCCCTCCCTCGGAGGCGCGACCAGGGGACAGAAGGGCACTAGGATCGCCGACGGCCGCGTGTCGCGCTCTTCCCCTCACTTCTGGCAGCGCAAGACGTGTCCATCCCCCGGTCCCACCCCGATCTCCTCTTCAGGACTGAGAGTACCAAGTATTTCACATTATTAAGGGAGTTTGAGCTGGCTCTTCCACCGAAAGGTTAAAAAAATGCGCAAAAGTTTGCCCGTGTTAGGGGATAAAAAAAGAAAACAACAGAGCTCGTTTTGTGCTTAAGGCAGGACTTGAGTCTTCTGAAGCAGGAACTTTCTCTCCTTAAAAAAACAAACAAACAAACAAAAACAAACAAAAAACCCCCCTGTTTTGTATGTATCATGAACATATTTATGAAAGGCCACTAAATTCTCCAGTAATTCTGTCCTTAAGGCTAAAATCCTGTAAGGAAAGAGACAAAAATAATAATATAATTGCATTATTAAAGCCTTTACCATCATGCCTATTCTTATGCATAAAAGTTGCACATTATGTGCAATACTTAAAACTAGTGTGAGGAGGCTGAAGTAATCATGGTCGTTGACATTGTGTTGCAAAACATATAAAAGCAGATGTGGTTATATTTTTTAAAAAAGCTTTATTGCATGCACTTTGTTAGCGAGAGTGTTACAAATGGAATCTTTACAGGCATTTTGTGAACTGAGACTGCCTGTGTATAGACAAGGAGAGAGAACTTGGCTGTAGTTGGGGATATTCTAGTTTGCTGAGCTGCTGCTGAAGGAGGGAAAGACTTGAACTTGTGCGGTTTATCTGTTTCTTTTCCATTAATAACATTTGAATTCCCTAGCTAGCATCAGCCACAATGAACAAAAGGTTTTGAAAAATAATCTGGAAAGGAGCATGTCACCCCTTAACAAAGTGGCAGCATGAATGGCAATGCCCATTACTCAGGAATCAATCCACGAAGGACTGCCATCTGAAGCACAAGTTAACAGAAATCAGGTTTCTTGGCCCCTTTACTTATAAATCAGTTTGCTTTAATGTGAGAAGTGTTATTAATTATTCTGTGTTTTAAACTATAGTGGTTAAACTATAGTTTAAACAGACCCTGAGATACCAGTAATGTAACATTTTATCATTCCCTCATTCTTTCGGATGTTATTGTTATAATTTATGTACCATCTGTTTCCAGGGCAAGTGGTTCAGATTCAGGAGAGAATGCTTTGTCACGTGTTTGTAAAACAGCCAGGTCTCTACAGTCTCTGGGCAGATTTTGGCACGGTACTCATAAGGAGCAGTAAGTAATTCACTGATGGAGACAGCAAACATTGTTCTTCCTGACACAAATAGGATAGTTTGGAATAATTTTTGTGACATTGCATAAACTAAGTAATACTTGAGTTACATATTTGAGTCCAGGGACATTTTTAGAAGCAAACATGGTGGCTGACAGGGCAGATTGTGGAAGTCACAGTTACATTAATTTAGGTAGCAGTAGCAGGCATCTCTTGCACAAGTGTGTGAAAGGGGCCTGTGCCCAGTATGCTCTCAGTCATGGTGTCTGTCCTGGCAGCAGGTTATGCTATAGGCTTTGGGGCCCACTAAGGGGCCCAATAAGACCCACAAGGGACCCACTAAGCCAGCTGGAGGGAAAAACAAACACTAAGCCATGTCTCTTGGGCATACAAGCAAAGAAAGCTTGGATACCAATGCCCATGGCCAAACTTCTAGGCACATCCACAAGTACAGGATTAAAAACATGTGAATTATGATGAAAGCTGATGTACAGTCTTTCATAGAAAAAACTGCTAGTGCTGAAATCAAAGTTATACTTGGCATTACAGCAGTCTTAAACTCTCTTCCATATTTGAACACATTGTATGCCCTGAAGAAAATTGTAGGCGTATAAGACCTCAGACAGTTTCTGTAAAATGCATGGCTTGTCTACATAGCCATTTACAGTGAAATATTACAGATTACATGCTGGTTTATATGTCAGGAAAGTGATTTTCAAAGGCACCTGAACAAAAAATACATGAAGATAGAAATGATACCTGTTTTTCATTGCATAATTCTATTTCCTCACTGGTATGCCATAAGTACAGTAAATATATAGTTATATATGTGAATATATACTTTTTTAAAATTATAAATATATACAATGTATGTTATAGACAATAAATTTTACACAGTGATATATGTGGTAAGGTATATCACATACACAGTATTTGCTGTACTACATAGTATATATGTAGCTGCATGCTATGTAAAACAGTGCAAATTGATGTATTCTGTGCTTACAAATAAATATTTATATTATACTGCACATATTAACATCTATATAGAACTACCAGATTACAGCATCATATGTTAACCATTGCATAGATGTATACATTTTCTGTTTATAAATATTTGCCTCATGTAGCTTCTTTCACTATCTCTTTTCAGAACACCCTCTCTAGGAAAGATGTCTGTATCTTAATTGACTTATTATTGCTATGTGCTTCATTGCATTCTTTGTTTCCTATCTGAGGCACAGTCTGAACACACACTAGATGCGTATATAACTGTTACTCTAGCCTACGGTCTGCACAGGTTCAGATACAGCTTAGTGCCTGCAACCTGCTTAAGGTCACAAAAATTAGCATGAGCCCTCAGACTAGAAGTTGATGTATGAATTTATTTTTTATTCTGACTTTGATTGCATGACATCAGGTTTTTAAAATGAATACAGTCCTCTGTGAGTGCCTCGTAGAATGAAGGCTCTGAAGCTGGTTCCCTATTGCAGATTTAAAAAAACCTGTTGTCATTCTGCATCTTTCCATTGTTTGTGCACCTTTGCTGTAGGAAGCCCATTATTCAAAGTAAAAATGTTCAAAGCTACCCTCTTAGGGTAAGAATTAAAAATATTTGAGTGATAGCAATTAATTTCTAAGTGAATTTCAAGAAGATACTAAAGGTTCAGAGCTGGTGCATGTGTATATATGTCTCTGTTTGGGAGTGTGGCAGTCTGTATTTTTCAGTGAAATAATTGTAAAGAAGAAATTAAACCTACTTATCTCTCTTGTGTGTGTGAAAAGAGTCATACGTCTGGTTATTCACTTTGTCCATTCAATAGTGTGATAGATTTCTGTGAGGTTGCATGTTAAACACTTTCCTGTTTTGGTTGATAACTGCTTGAGGTCTCTTTAGTGATATAACATAAAAGATTTGTAAGTATTATTTTTCACTGGAGAACAAAAAATGCTGCAAATGTTGAATATGTGATGATATTTTCTGTAAGTCTATCCACTAATTGTTTAAGTCCCCTACTAGAATAGTCCATTTTCCCCACATGCCACTTTTCATGCAGTTTTAGTGTAAACAAAAATTTTACCCATCATCTGCTGAACTTGGATTCCTCTGCTACGTCACAGGTTTTGTCTTGTTGTCACGGAGTTTGAGTCTAAAGGATGCATGTTTGTGATTGTGTTTTCTGGCCTAGGTAAGATGACATTCTGATTACGTTCTGTACTAGACATATACTATACGTATACTTCAAGTTTTGTGATAAAATATGATTAGAGTCTATAATTCTATTGATAATATATAGCCAAAGTACATCTTTCTGTTGAGGTCAGTTTTCTCTGTGACCATCAACCATGTCTATTCTAGGCCAAATAAAATTCTTCTCTTTTACAGCTAACAGTGACAGAGAACACAGCACATTGTAGCTACAGGAATAGACTTGACTGTGAAAGATCTCTATCAGGCATCACAGAAACTTTGAGGTAGCTGGCAGTTATCAGCTGAAGCAGGTAGTCAGTAGAAGTGTAGAAGATAAATAGATTATTGAAAAGCAACTGGAAACCTGGGAGAGATAATAAACCTGTCTTCTAGAGGGGAGGCAACAACTCAGGTAGGTCACTGATGAAATCAACTCCCAGATCAGTGTTGTGTCTAATACTACTGAAATTCAGTAGCAGTTCATGCCTGTCAACTCTGAAGTAGTACTCAAGTTGTTGTTGGAAATGCAGTTTGGCATATTCGGTTATACAAATCACTATTGCAGTAGCATGAAGAAGGATCATACTGCTGAAAGACAGGGACTAAAATCCCAGGAGCACCATGTCCGTCTGTTAAATTACAGTTGGAAGAATAGAAAACTAGTTACACCCCCTTCTTACCCTCCATGCTGCTTTTATCTATACTGCTATGCAACCATTACATGATATTCTTGCCATACTGACTTGTCATCCTCTATAAGGCATGTGATTTCTTTTTTTGTGTGATTTCTATTTATATTATAATAACGAAACTATTCTGTTCTATCTACCATGAGCACAGAGAATGGAGGGAAAGGCCCACATCTATGAGTAAGAGAATGTGTTGATCTTAGTAGGTGCATTTTAAAACAGTCCTAAAAAGTATCTTTCTCTTGAAATTACTCTTCTGCTTCTCAAATTCCTGTCTGCAGAAAGTATGAAATCTTGCATGAACATGCAAGGAAACTGGTACTATTTGGTAACTCTTCTTGGTGGGTTCTGAGAGGTTCATGCTGCTGGAAGGGAGATAGCATGAGAAGATATTTTTGTGAGAGTGAGCATGGAAAAGAAGTCATTGGTATCTTGCCAAAAAGAAAGTGGCATCTTTCCACCAGAGAAGTGCTTGAATTGTGTCACTGACATCTGTCTTTATTTTTTTAAACCACTCAGGTGGACCACAAGAAATACCTAATGTCAATGTGGAGCTGAATGAAACAGGAAAACCAAAACAAATAAACAAACAAATTCACTGCTGCTGCTTAATTTTCTTTGAAAGATGCGTTTTAAAAAATCTGTCTACAAGAATTATAAATAATTCTGTGCATTCACACTGAAATCATAAAGCATAACACATGCATCAAACATTTTTAGAGTATTAGTTACTACGGTTACAGTACTAAGAAAGCAACATATGAAATTCACAAAATCCATTTGCAAAATTTGCATGTGTCAATGTGGCTGGTTGCAGAAATAATATAAGTCATTTGAACAGTCTACGTCATTCTTAAAAAGTAGCTGATGTACCTTTTTTATGTATTATTTTAATATTTTTTTTATTATGATACTGGATATTAATTACTTATGTACCTCTGTAAATTCTACTTCTAAGTAGTAATTGTTTAGGATGTTTTTCCTTTCATATCTCGTTCTGTGTCTGCTAAAACAAAACAGTTCTAAAGCTTACAAATGCCTAAAAAGTTTAAAATTACTGTTTGTTATTTTGAGGCCTGATTTGTGTTTCCATTATAATCCTAGTTATGATATTTTGGTCCAGTCTAGATCCACTGTTTGTATTAGTTTCTCAATTTAGATGCAACTGTACAACTCTAAATTACCATTGTGTTATAAGATATGCCTAACGTCATTAGATTACAAAACTTCTAAGGTAGCAGGAGAATTTTTTTTCTGACTTATGTATTTTTATTTGCTTTTAAAAGAAGATGAAATTAAATAGAAAAAAAATTGATTTTTAGATAAAATTCCAGAATTTGCCTAAATATTTATTGTATTAGAGTCCAGTATGTCAGTAATTATAATGTAAAAAGATGTTGACATGTACTTAGGGCAGTATATAGAGCTAGACGTAAGAAAGCATCACTCCCAAGGAAGCATACTTATAATTAGGATAGAAACAGATCTATTTTACTTTTTTCTCTCTCTTATGAATCCTTTGAATATTTCAGTCTTTCTCTGTGCTGTGATCCCGATTCAACAGGAAAAGTAGAGGATAAATAGTTCAGCTCAGGCTACATAACTCTGAGATTTAGGTACTACTACAGAAGGTCTGAACAGAGGAAGGTCTTAGCATTTCTTTCTGGTCAAGTTCTCTAATTGTGCGTAAAAGGAGACATCCTTCATTACATGGTTGTGCTCAAAAATTTATTCAGTGCCCTAAATCTCAGGGGATGAAGGTGTCTGTTTTATGTAGCTACATGAGTTAGATTAAGTGTTCAGACAAACATCATGCTTCCCAAAGCTATTCGTTTTACCATCACGGCAAAGGAAAAGGCTTCCTCCTTAAGGAACTCTTAAGGGTTTTGAATTTCCTCATGGAGGCACTTGGTCCACTGCATGTATGAGAGCTGGACTGCCTAAGGAACTACATGTGACTCATCCTGCATTTATAATAGTCTGAATAAGGCCATTAAGAGTAGATGAGTTTGCAGAAATATTAAGCATCAATGAGCATAGTTTCAAGAGGGGATCACATTCGGTACTCAAGCTAACATGAAAGCCCAACTTGTGAACTGGTTTACAGAGTATAATGAACATCTTGAATTCCATGAGTATATTGAACTAATCTTTAATACTTAATTTGTTATTCGTTGTGTTGAAAGCACTGGACTATATGATCAAAATACGTGAAGAGCTTTCACTTCATGTCTTTATGTCTTCTTATTAAAATATGGTTTACTTTGCAGCTGTCTTATGGGATAGTCACATTTTCCCAAAATGCGTAAAACCTAAGAAATAAAATTATGGTTGGAATGCTTCAGAACTGTAAAAATCATCAGTATATCATGTATTTACTTTCTTTACTGATTAGGTCCAAAATGTAGTTTTTGCAAGATAAGGGTACTATACAAGATTTCAGCTGTAGTGAAATGTCTGTGTTTTGGGAGTGGTTCTAAAGTGAACTACAATGAAGCAGAAGTCAACTCTCTAGGGGAAGGTCCTCAAACCCTGTTTTCACCAACAAGTTCATAGCATGACAGCTATGTGGTTGCACATGTTCACACATGTCCTCTCCATTTTGATGACTTTCTTATTTTGTAACAATTAGGCCTGATGGAGCTTCTGCTGGTGCCCTGGGATCATATTATTCTGTTTTGTTTATTCCACAAAATCAGTAAGAGTAATCTTTTTTCATGTTTCCCTTTTATTGTCAGTCATTGTCTCATTGTCAGAAATGTCTTTGGATATGAAAGTCTGATACTGAATTGGTATTGAAATATTCACTTCTTGTCAAATGGCTTGAATTCTGCAAAAGTTTATTATGGTCTAGAGTGAGTCTTCAGCGGAGATTAGAACGCCTTAGGCATCTGTATGGAAGGACTCAAATGTAAGCTCTATGTGTAAAGTCTGGTTCTAGACAACAGAGTCAGTGCAGTTTGTGGACCATATCAGTGCCTTGTCAGCTGAGGAACTGCTTTGTATATGTTTCCAAGTGATCTGGCTTGTTCTCTGGGCTCTGTCTGAACACAGAGAAAAAATATAGCATCGTGAAATATACCATATGTTTCTGTCTTGCAGGATGAAATTTACAGAAACTAAAATATTATTGTACTGTAGTCATTAAGTTCCTGACAAAAATACTGAAAAGAACTTTCTTGAGTTTCTCCCAAAGATAAATCAGGATTCCGTAAAATTGTCATTTGCTGTGACTCATGCACATCATACAACTCTGTACTCTAATCTGGTAACACATATTTGGCCAAATAGCAGCAATCTTGAATATCTTCATATGCCTTTATTCTGAAAATGTGTATCACTGTAGTGGTGTCAGTTCTTGGATCTCTTGGGCTCATTCAATACATTTCAGATATTATCAAGGTTACTTGAGTTGGTAGTCTGAAATTATATGAGACTGCATTTGTTAATGCAGAAGGTTATTCTGAATTTGGTGTCCAAGTGTCTTATTTACCTGTTCCATGTGAATAAAATACTTGCTGTAAACATAGTTTTTTTGTTTCTTTTGTAGTGATTCTATCTGTGGGGGTAAGGGAGGTCATTTATTTCTTATGCTAAAAATTTTTGCTTCTCACAGCATCAACACCATGGGGGTTTTTTTGAGCATTGGGTTAATCTGAAGATCAGCAGCTAATATGCCACAGAGCAGGTTTGAATATAACCATCAAATAAAATCAGAAAGCAATTACAAAGGACGCAATCCAAGTTATGGTCAAACTAAGTTTACACAGGGTGGCTACTCACCCAGCTACAGAGACAGCCTAGACAGCTGCAGAGCAGTGGCAGCCAGCCAGCATACCTGAATAGATGAAGATGAGGCCAAAAGGAGGAGGACTTCACATATTAGCTACTCTAATATAGAATGAACAAACTATATAAGAACGTTAGATACTCAGACAAGAATTACAACAGCTAGTTGGAAGCAAAGTCCTTGAAGACTCTTGTGCAACTTTTCAAATAGAAATTCTCATAGCCAAAGTATTTAAAAAAATACTAGCTTTTGAGACATACTTAGTTCTAAAAATTGTTTACACTAGGTACATTATAAACAATCTTTGACCTCAAATACATCATATACTGAGTCATTAAAGAGAGGCCATGACTTCACAGGCATATTTCAGTTTATGATAATCCTGGTTTTCCTTCTTTGGTTTGTAATTTGGATCTGTGAGCCCAAGTATCCTGTTTCTGGTATCCCAGCTAGCCTGCTCTTCCTGATGGTATACTGTATCTTGAGTACTTTATTGTTCTTTGAACAAACAAAAACTACTTATGAAAGCCTCATTTCTCTCTGAAAGTACATTTCAGATATAACATGTAAGCTGTGTGCATCTCCACTGGATGGAAATTCTATTTTTCCTATTCCATTTATAAAGCACATTAAGGCTTTACAGAATAGTTGCAGACCCTGACACGAAGGCCTGGCATTTGAAAACTAGGCAATCAAACAGGTGAAAGAGGAGAAAAAGAGATGCAGTACAAAAAGATCTATGCAGAGAACCTGTAGCTTTCTGCAACCCTCCCCATTATTCTCTGTAGCAAGTACTCAGGATTAGCTATGGATACAGATATGTCAGAACCAGTCCTCTAAAACTTTTCAATTTTCCAATATGAAAATATGCTGTAGTACTGTGGTATTAGATATGAAACAAACTCTTACCTTTTTGTTTATGTCAATAGTTTTTTCATTACATTTTAGCTCATCTGTGCTGTATACTGTTTATGTTTTTTCATATTAAGTACAAAAATATTTCCTGATAAGGGCATCCAAAGCGCCTCTAAAAATAGATGAGCTTGATGCTATGGATAGTGCTTTGACATTGAAAAGAAACAGGGAGATGCAAACAAATTCTAGCAAGCCTGGAAGTGAGGCCTGTATACTTTAGAAATGGTTTGACTCATTAGTAGTTTAATAGGCTGCACAGAGAGCTGGATCTTTGACAGAAGTCAGTGAATTAAGGGCAAACTTACCCTGTTGTAGCTTCCATTAGCCTGCACATCAAGCAGCTAGATCTACAGATATTTCTGTCCCATGCAAATCACTGGAACAAGGAATATAAGTTTTATATAAAATCATCATGGCCATAAAATGGAATGTAGGAACATTTTACAATTACTGCAGTTAGAATGACGAAAGCATTTAAAGGCAACTTTGTCAGGATTTTTATTCTCAAGAGCCTACTTATTCATAAATCTGAGGTAGCTGAACGTCATGGTTAAGTGTCCTAGTATGGTTATTTTTTCCTCAGTAATAATTCATAAAATCATTTCATGACTTTCGTGTATAAATATGTTTGATATATCCGATAGAAAATTTATCTGCCCTTGGCAGAGGGCAAATGAATAAGATGACCTGTCATCTGATTGCAAGCCACTGTTCTTACCCTGTATCTTTCCAACAGTGATGAGTTGTGGTGATAGACAAAGTCCCTTCCAAAGGGCTTATAGTGTTCTCTGGGTTCAGGAAGCTCATAGTAAAGGTCAGCAAGATCCCAAACACTCCACATTAGAGTTCAGTTGGGGCGGTCCTGTGGTGTAAAGGAGTCCACAATCCCAAGGACCTGAGTTTGAGTCTCAGTGGGACCGTCCCTTGGCAGTTCAATGCCTCCCTGCCATCCGATCCTGTCAGATCTCGGATGCTGAGCAGGGTCAGCCCCAGTTAGTACCAGGTGCTGTAGACAGTCCTGAGGACTTCACTGTCACTGTCCAAGCTCACTTGGCTGTGGCAGATGGACCTTAGGACTTAAACGGTGAGGCCAGTTCTGCGCATGCTGTGCCTCACCTAAAAAAATCCACTGTGCAGGCTGGAAGGGCACACCCACGTGGGGAGAGCCCTTCCCAAGTCTTTGTTCATGAAATCTGGCCATACATACAGAGTTCAGTTGCAGGGAGGAGCCTTAGCCAGTCACATTTTGAATTTCAGTTACTTTACATGAGATACATAAAACCAGATGAAACCTTTGCAATGTGATAGCTACATCAGACCTTATTCTCAGTATTCAGAAGTAGACATCTGAAGAATACACATAATTTCATCAAAAAAGTCTAAAAGGGGTCAGTGGAATTATGTTCTGCAACCATTTGTCTTTATTGACTACAAATAAAACCAAGGTGCTAGTAAAAGTATAAACAGCTGCAATTTAAAAATCTAAAGCTAAATGACATTAATTCATTCCTAACTTCTCCCATGTTGGAATATTGCCATAGTTTTTTCATGGAAAAAGTGGTCAGTGGACTCAAATTTATCATACTGCCTTTAGCTGATTTTAACTGCTGAGGAGTTCATTATATCCTCTCTGTTTGTGTCCTACAGTACAATGACTTATGACAGGCTTTGAATTTTGGCTGATACTTCTGCACTAGGTAAGTATATTATTAGTTAAGCTGAAGAAAATTGAAACAAAAAGCCATTAAGTTGTACATGTTACTTAGGAGTTTCCAGAGTAATGGACTTTCTCCTGCAGTCTCCAACATTGAACAATGACAAGGATGGAGAAGTGGATTGTTATATCTTCCATGTTGTTATTTTAGATGTAAGAAAAATTTCAACGTGGTTCTGCCTGCCCATGAACATACGAACCTAAACATAAAGACTTAAAGTTCTGTTGGTAAGTTCACTATTCTTAAACCACAGGTTGCTAAAGTACTCAATTTGAAAGTCTTTAATGTACTCCTTTTGAAAAGTGTGCTTGGAAAAGATCCTGTGATATGGATGTATTATCCAATAGAAGTGAAAAAATGTCACAACTTTGCTGCACTCATATTTTGTATAAGTTCAAATGAACCTTTCTCACAGATGGCTTGAACACTCAAAAGCTCTGAAGTAATGGGAGTTATTTATTGACAAGTCCAAAACTATGACTAATGAACCATGGCCATCAGTGCAGCAACCGAAGACCTACAAGTAGTTGGCAGCTGATCTGTGACATTCATAGAGGAGATATTTTTTTCTGTATGCAACATCTCTTTGCCAGGTGTGTTCAGACTTGGCACAGGTAGAAATACTCAGTACTCTCATAGCTATTTTCTGATATGATAGAAAATACTGGTGTTTGGTGAGTTTTTTCTCACACATGTGAGAGCTATATTCTCTGTTTCTTACAGCCCTCATCGAATATTTAGCTAACTATAGTTACCAAAATACAGTGAAAGAAGAAATGTTCATCAAAAAATCCTAGCTCCCACTCTTCTTATAGTGATATGGATCATTTAATATTATCAAATAAAATAAGGCATGACACTCAAAAGGGAGCAAATTGGATATATATATATAATAAATTCAACTTCCATTTATTTCTCAGTGAGAGTTTTTTAATGAGAGAAAGTTGGGAAAATTACAATCATGTGTTTTGAGTGAGGATAATGAGACTGATTTGTTGTTTATGAACCAACACTTTTTTTTTATGCATATATGACTATACAGTTAATTTTTCATCTTAGAGAACACTTTTTCTGTAGTACTTTTGTCACATGTTTCTGTCATCATCCTGAACAAAAGAGGTGAAGATAGAGTGGATTAGAAAAGTTTAAAAAACCCCAAACAAACAGGTCCTCATCCAAAATCAACACAACTCAACACAACAGTTCCAATGGGGAAAAGCTCTCTCTATTGGAGTAATAGAGTAGCTTACTGATGTTTGTCTGAGTATTTAATTTTGGTGTTGTTATGGTAATTATTTTTATTGTGAATGAACTCAGAAGTGCTCAGATTAGCAAATGAGTGCTTTTCTAAATCTTAATAATGAAAAATCAATAAGTGATTCTAAAATTACATGTGACAGATCTCAGCAATAATACAGGAATACAGCTTTCAATTCACTTGTGTCCTTCAGTGCATTTATGCCAATGAGACTACATTCAATTCTTCTATGCAAAAATTGATTTTTCAATTTAGCTTCTAAATTAAGCAATAGAAATACTTTTTATTCTGAGAAACCAGTGTTTTGTTTTTGTTTTTGTTTTTCACTTTAGGTCCCAGACTGATGAAAAAAATATCACTTAGTTTGAGATCAAAGTATTTTGTGGTTTTGTATAAACAATTTTCTTGGAACTCAGATAAGAAGAGGATGGACCAGATCCAAACAAAGCTGCTGGAAAAAGCCACATGTCTCTTTCTGTTCAAGTGTTAGAACATCCACCTTTGCTGTGCAGCTGAGGTTTAGTTTTCAGATCAGCTTAGGAGAATTAAATCCTAAACTTCTCTAATCCTAAATGCCAGGGTGTGAATGGTTTTGTAAAGAGGACAATTCTAACAAAAGTAAGAGGAGTCTAATCTTCTCTCTTCTCTGCATTACTGTCAGAATATCTATAACCTGTCAAATAAACTGTTTCAGACTCCTACCCTCAATCAGAAAGAGAGCAAATTAGAGTTCAGACAAGCACCATTATAGGTGGGATGTGGAGCATGTGAAGATTGAGAAATTTATGGATGGGATATTTGTATGTTGGGGAAATTCCATTTTATGTAAGACACCATCTCTGACTTTGAGAGAGCAATAGCTTAATAGTATGTGGTTCAAAAAACCATTCAAGAACCACTGGATTTAAGAGCACTAATACAAAACAGCACAGTGCAAGGTAGAATATGCTCTTCCATTTCTGGTTTGTACTCTGGCATAAGGATGCTAACCTAAGATCTGGGAAAAATCTGGGAATTTAATCACAGACTGCCAAATTTTGTATGAATGTCAGGAGCACTAGATTAAACAGGCATAATGATAGTTCTAAGTTTGTGTATAAGTAATGAAATTTTCAAAATTCTGGTAATAAGCACATTTGGCTTGCACTCACATAATTTGAAAGTGACTAAAATACATTTTTTGGAGAAATTTATACTTTGTCAAATCAGCAGCAGCAGCAGCAGCATCTCTACTCATCTCTACTCACCTCTACTTATCTGACATCAGCCTTAGCTGCAGTCCTTCAATGAATGAGGATGGAGTGGAATTAAAAGACACCATGAGGAACACTTAGAACAGTAAGGGTGTTTGATATGGGGCTACATTTCATTTTGGTTTATGTTACTAAATTATTGCAGTTATGGGAAAGGGGAGAAGAACTATCTAGTTTGTCAAATGCAACAAGTGTTGCAGTTACAAAATAAAATTGTTTGCCTTCAAGAATAAAAAAGAAATGCAGATTAAGTAAAAAAGTATTCAGATGCTGATGCACTGCAAATTTGGAACATGACTGTATGAACAAGAGCAATTTGCAAACACAGCAGTCACTCCCTCTGTTCCTCTGCTTATGGCATTTAGTGACTTCCCTGACTATTTTTGACAGCTTTTGTATTCTTTGTCATGCATCTCAGTGTATTTTATAGACTGAACAAAGGTGCATCAGTCAGAATTACATGAGAACCTATTTCCTGACATGTTAGTACCTCCTTAATGCAAAAGTCTTCTTTCCCTCTGTCCCCCCTTCACATACACACTTACACGCAGAAAATTAAGAATATATGAGTTTGCATAAGATGGTTTTAAAGTTTGTAGATAGAATTAGATCCTGGATTAAATTCAAATTAGTAAAAGAAAATGACATAATTTTAACCTAGAGTGTTATATAAAACAGCTTTTGAAAGAAGGAACATGAATTATGTAAATTATATTTGTTTAAACAAAAATAATTATTGATTATGCAATTTCGTAGTTTTTAGGCAAGTCATGAAAGTGTCTTGCTGAGAATCTAAAATGTTTTTGAGAGGAAGTTTGCATGCACAATGCTATGAGAGGTTTGGTTTTTATAGATCTCAGAAACAGAATTTCAAAGGACATATTTGGCAATCAAATTCAACCTTCTGCTATTGCTGACTATATTTTTACAATACTTTTAAGATTTGGACTTCTATATTAAAATAAAATTTTCTTCCCAGAGTTCCTCAATATTTTCTTCCTAAAGTCCCTCACTTCAAATGGAATTTAGAGTTTCTCTTATCTGATGTCATGATCTCTTTCTACTAAAATGGGGTACAGTATCAACCACATGCAGAGTTTCTAATCACTGTCCTTACTCACATATTTATTTTTACTGGATTTTTACAATTTTTTTTTTTAAATTAAGCTCTGACTTTTCCTTTTTAAAATGTCTTCTTTTTCTTTTTTTTTTCCCAAGCTTCAAGTTGCTCCCTGTAATTAATGACATATTAGCTATGTATTGACTCAAGAAAGGATAAAACATTCATTCAAAGAACTCACGTTGTAAGTTTATAAGTGAAGTATTTTCCTTCACTGCACTATTATTACTAGCCTTTTCATCAATTTATGGAGTTCACCCTGGTTCTGTTTGAGGCCATTCACAACAGCAAGCAACCATTGATTTAACAATAGTCTTGGGATGAGTCACTCAGAATTATTTTAGAAGCACACTATAAAAATTATGCCAAAAAACAAGTAGTTATTGCCTCCAAAGTGGATAATCTTTTGCTGCATTTGCAGAGGCCAGGCACATTCTCTTCCAGCACTTTTTTTCCCATCCAACTTCCTATGCCAACCAAGAATATAATTCTTAACCCCTTCAGCACTGAGTTCCCTATTCCCTGCAACTATTTTAATTAATATAGCGGCCTTTGTATTATTTTGATCAAGCGATGTCTTTTGCTAAGACCTTTAAAAATTATTTTACATGATGAACTTAGATTGAATTTTTGATTCTCTGCTTTCCATACTTGAAACAGACCAAAATATCTAAATCTCAGAAAGCACATACTCTTTTATTACTTGTAAATCAGAAAATGTCTGTATGTAGTTAGCCGCTCTTTTTCTGTCTAAAGCTTTGTAGGAATGTACATGATTGCAGAATTATTTTGTCTTGAACAGCATAGCTAAACATTGACAAGTTTGGTGAATTTATGTATCACCAGTAGCACTGACCTGAATCTTCTTCACCTTGCAACAACTGGTGATACCTGTACTTATAAACAGCCAGGGAGCATTCTTTAGCTCTAAGGCCAACTGACATAGACTGGTCACAGCCACTTAATATTATTAGCCTTGGGACTGTTCCTGGGAGAGACTATCCTTGGATCCAGAGATACAGTAATGACTTTTCATTTTCTTATTTTTTCAGTTAACATATTTTAAATAATCAAAGAATGTTGCAGCCTAGAATGCTTTTTTCAGAGCATGTTAGTGAGGACATTTGTTACAGATTCTGGGTTGTCATAGACAGGGCTTATGGGTGTATTCAAGCTGCAAGACTTGCTGGAGTGGTGCTGGAGGTGGTAATAGCTTAGTAAGGGATCACAGGGTGGAGAACGCTTTGGGTTGGGGCAGTGGCGCTTGATGCCAGGCATTTTCCAGGAGAGTGTTAGATGGTAGAGGTAAGAACCACACCAGAGAGTATGTTAATTATTAAGCAGTATGAATGGTTGAGTTCAGGGTTTGAGCTTGCCCTCAAAATCTACTTTACTCAGCACTGTAGACACAGACAAATGAGATAAGGTTTTACTGCTGGGGTCATTTTCCCCTAATCCGAAAAAATTTTCAAATGTATGTAGGCAAGGAGACAGAAGCAGATAACATCAGGCTGGTATCAGTAACAAGGACTGGACAAAGGTAGCACAGAAAGCTTGGTTTTCCTCTTCACAGCTGAAGTAAACTATGTTTTTACCCTCTGCTACACACACGTTTAGTAGATTTTGTTAGAATGAGAATGTTGCAGGGACGCCAGCGAAGAAATGGAAATTAAAAGAGGAAACCAGAGCACAGAGGAACTATGATGTGCTATAAAGAGAGAACTATGAATGTGTTATAAAACCAGAACTACAGAAATGGATGGAGCCTTAAAAAGGACTTTCATAACTACAACAGATTCAACCTAGTCCCATAATAGATCTTAGTAAGGACTATTGATATCTCTCCTGTGGTATCACATTTTATTAAGGTGCTTCTTTTAAATAGAAGATCCGAGTAACAAATTATTCTAGAGATAAGTCAGTAAAAAGAAAGACTTCCCGATTTTTAAAAAGGAAATGCTAGATCTTTGGCCAACCCTGGTATCTAAATCTATTTGTCTTAAAAGTTATTAAAACAGATGTAATCCTTTGAAACATCTTGAGACAATATGTCCATAAAGGACAATAAAATGAGAACTTTACAGATCTGTTATGGCAGTTGATTTGCTTCTTTATGGATTTTTATATTATCACTTTATTCTAAGTGATGATTCTGTCGATTTCCAGATTATTCTTATTCTTACCATTATTATAATTTGTATATTTTTGGTTGAAAGTTATTGTACTGAACTCATTAACAGCAACCAAAATGACAATAGACTTTGCAGCTGGCAAGCTTATGAAACAAATAATGTGATACAAAAGAAAAATAATTCTAATTGTATTAGTTTCAAATAACTATAATGTATTACAATTCAGTTGCAATAGTCTTATTAAAATGCAGGACACATTTTCCTCACAACACGCCCTGCTGTTGGTTTTCTGATGTATTTATTTAAAGGAATGTTAAATCACTTTTTAAAACATTATAGGTGATTATCAGTTACATGCTTATACTATTTATTTCAATAAGACAAATTTATTGCTGAGACTACACCAGGTGCATTACCTGCAGTAGAAATGCAGATCTGTAAAGGGTTGAAGTGGCAGATCAGTCTCCATGCAGTGCTTTTACCTTTCAGTTCCAGTACGATTTGTGAGAGTTAGGGTGAGAGGTCTTCACAGAATAATGGCCTGAAGTGAAGAAGTGCTGATCAAGCCTTTTGTCAATGAAAAGTAAATCCTCATCCCACTGTTTTTAAAATCTCATGGACATGGCTTTACGGCATGACTCTGAGAAATATTATTTCTAATTTTTCAAGGGGATAAGCAAATCTGTGAGAAGTGTTTGCTGAGAAATCAAGAAACCAAGGTGGGAAGAAGGGATAAGACATAGCTTTAACACATTTGATTCCTTTGACTATCCCCACACTATAACTCTCTCTTACTTCTGGCAGGAGCACTAGCCTATTATTTTTTAGTGCATTGACAGCTATAAAAACTGCAGAGATACTGAATCAAGTACATTATTTACTAGCAAAGATGACAGTGGGGAAATCTTGAATGACAGCTCTATGCTCTTCATTATCATCTAAAGATGAAGTTCTGAGAACAAATCTATCATAAGGGCTTTATACGATAAGGACTTCTCTTTCAAAACACAGCTCAAAGCACTGCAAACGTACTAATGAACCTCAGAAAACCAGGTCTCCTTTGTGAGTAGGAAAAAAGATGCTGTACACTTCTTCCAATGGCAAGGTATAAGCACAAATCTGAATAAACTTAAGTCCAGTGTATGTAAACTGTATTAAAAGGCTTTTAAACTGTCTTGCTTAAAAAAGATCTCTGATCTTCATAGAAGAGATGATGTTAATCAGCCTTAGTCACCCAGTCAAGTAATTTATTGAAAACATAGATTTTGTGCTACTGCTTTGTGAGTTGCTCCCTTGGAGACCCTAAATCTTGGGAAACATAATTTAAATTATTTTCCTCATCTATGTGTACTTCTCCACCTCATTCAACAGAGAAAAATATTGGCTATATGACTATAAAACCATCCTTTTTGTTCTTATATAAAAGAAATCCATCTTGGAACTAAACAACTTGCCCCCAAAGTTCTTTCTTTTTATTTTTTTCTTTGCTGTGCTTATATGATATTTTCAGTTAGCAAGAGAGACTAGTTTGTACTGTAATCAGGCACTCTCCACAGATGGTATTATTTGACAGTAAAACTGGGGAAACCTTCCTCTGTCCTTACCTCTTTAAAGAGAAGGAATATGTTCAGATGAAATATACAAATATCATTGTGGGTGAAGTGAGAAGACCAAAATGCACTGACACAGACTGGAAGGGATTGCTGTAAGACTTGGTGATGACATTTGCTTTGCATTAATCCTCTTCATCAAAGAAGGAATACACTTAACGCAACAGATTGATTCAAGGTATTTGTGAATCCCTTGTCAGGACAAGTGTGAATCAGTTTTGTGAGGAGAGAGAAAAAGAAGATTAATAAAAAGGAAAGGGACAGCCCACCATCAGAGAGATGTTTCTTTGAGTGGCAGAGAGCCACATTCAACCTTCAGCTCCATGTGATTCAAAGCAGAAATTAAAACACTGGTCTCATTCTGCATTTAAGAGCAGAAATCCCATTTTTGAGAAACACCAATGAGGGGAAATTGTTATTATGTGTAATTGTGTAAATAAGGCTAAATATGCTGCAGCTGAATTTGTCACAGAGTTTAAGTAAATGCCACATTTCCTAGTAACTGGGAATGAATATTTGACTGCAGATATTTTCCTTGATGACATAAGTGTCTCATGCCTAATTCACAAGTGGTTGTGCTAAAATTACTGGCATTTTTCATCTTTAAGGAAAAAATGTACAGGATCAGTAACAAATGAACATACACGATTGAATACATTTTGAAAACTACAGAAGCTGTAATTTCTATGTACAGAAAGGGCCTGATTTTTCCAATCAAGGTAACAATATTTATTGTCAATATATTATGTAATTGTATCTTATAAAAGTAGTGAATGCAAAGCTTCATACTAAGCAGTATATTTTATGGCACAACTTTTGGTGATTTTTTTAACATGTTAATGAAGCTTGGTAATCATAAAATAGCATTATACCAGATGGGTAATTAAAGAAATATTAATAATAATAAAAAACAACCCAAAAACAAGGAATGGGTACTTGGCTAGAAAAATCTATGAAACTATTGTTTACATAGTACTGAATTTGAATAAACAATTACATAACCGTTATTTTATTACACAAACCTTTAACAGATGAGAAATCAACTGGATAGTAGTTTATATACAAGAAACCTGGGGGGAAAAAAATCAATTGGGGATGCAAAACTGCTTCTAGCACTCATTTGCACTAGCAATGGAGATAGGAGAGTTTGGATATTTTATCTAGTGCTCACTTCTCTCCAATGCATGCTTATTTCAAAGCTGCTACTATTTGAAGAGATGTTAGACATTACAGGTGAAAACACATTCTTAGTGGAGTATCATGTTTTGCATGGAATGGGAAGACATGGAGTTGTAATAATATCTAACTGGTCGCGAGTTAATGAAACAGTTTTTCAGTTTCCTTGCAAACTGGTATTTCTTCCTACCTTTAAAAAAATCAGAGTGCTTGAATCTGAGTGCAAAGGTTTGCTTGTGAAGATTGTAATTAAGGTTCAAATCTAGTTGTAGCCAAAATATCACACTGTATACGTGCACAGGATTTTGCTACTTGATTGTGTCAGTTTAAGGCTGCAGTATTTCTGGTTTTATTGGCACCTGAGAAATGAGTTCCTCACATAGTTTGTTCATGACACTACTACCCCATTTTAAGCACATCAGATTTGTCCTTCAGACACTGCATAACCTTTCTGTCAGTTAATAAAATAGTTGTTGACTTTAGCATGCTCAGTGGTCTGGAACAATTTTGTATTAACAATTTGCATATTCCTAATAAAAACATTGTGAGGTGTTTCCCTGTCAGCTGTTTGCCGGTCATAAATATCACCTCACAACATTTAGACAGAAAAGCATTTTTTTCCATGTGCCCTTATCACATGTTTTTGCTTCCTGCCATTTTTAGCTTAGCATTGAAGCTGCTGTGAAGCAAGGTGCATAAATACATGTTTTATTGTATATTTCTGCACAACACAGTAAGGTTGCAAACCTGAAACCTTCTACTTTTAGTAGGACAATTCCAACTTTAAAATGCAGAGTTTGATCAGGTCCAGTGAAAGCAGTTTTATGTTAAAGGAGGAAAATCAAAATATCAGGACTAAGTGCAGATTTAGGTATAGAAGACTATTCTGTACATTTAATGAATGTTATCCTTTTTATTCTGAAGCAGTGAATGTAAAAGTTATTTCATTCCAAGCCATTATTATTATCTATATATAGCATGAACTGTGGAAAATGTACAGTGATTTGTACTTTATAGAAGAGAAATTATGTTTGTGTTAGAATTAGAAATATGAAGTATGTGGTAATTTCGCTCTTGGAGTGTCTCTTTTGTTATGGCAACTATTATATTTGGGTTTTATTAAGTAAGAAACATTATCTTTCATCTTAACAAATGTCTTGCACTTTTACTTTCTAATGAGACAAAATATCTTCCACAGCAAATACGATTGTAAATTTTGTCAGTAGAAGCCTGCTGTCTTTAATATTGTTCTTTTCTGGACTTCTCTGTGTTGAAGTTATTACAGCATGCTATCAGTATTTTTATAACCTTTTATTGTGATATTATTAGTACGGTGCGTCTTGGTTTAACAAGACAAAATGTGTACTAAGGGGGCGGGAGCCTTCCTGGGGTAGAAAGAAAGAAAACTCCTCCAAGTTGTTGTTGTTGTTGTTGTTGTTGTTGTTGTTGTTGTTATTAATAATAATTATTATTATTTTGAAACTGAAAAGCTTCAAGCACAAAAATGTAGAAAAGGGAAATAACAGTTCTTTGCTAATATATATGTATATATATATATATATATAACCAAAACCAGAACAGAACAAACAACAACCCGGAACCAAAACTATCAAAGAACTCATTCCGATGTTTGCCTCTCCGGTGCAGTCATATTTGCAGGCAGCAGGGGACGCTGTCGGGCCCCGGCGAGGAAAGGCACAGCCGACGGGGTGGCGCCGCTTTCAGAGCGGCTTTTTCTGAGGTGTTGAGGGATTAGAAATCCCTCTGCAGATGGTGCTGCCCTCGATGAGTCCGAAGCAAATCCAGGCAGTGGTGGCCATCGTCAGAGGAAAACAGTGCAGGACGTGTGGAGTGGGGAGTGAACCTGGACCTTTCCTAGTGCTGCTGCGAGCCCAGCAAGGCAGCGGTTGCGCACCCAAGCAGATGGAACCAGAGACGTGGGGTACTGGCAAAGATGAGCACGTGGAAACCTCTCACCGACCACTTCCTGAGCCAGGAAAGAACGAAGGGAAAGGGGAAAAAACCTTGTCCCACCAAATTCAGACCTCCCCAGCAATGCTTTGCCAAACCATTATAGGTTAGTATTAGAAGGGCTACCAGCTATGCTTTGTTTGGCTTGGTCACAGGCTATCCTCTCAGGGGCCCGGCTGCAGTAGGTAGTGAACCAGCCCTTATCCTCCACCTTCCACAGTGATAACGGGGAAAATTCAAGCAAGAGTTTTTAGCACTTATGACAGTGGCAGTTTATACATAGGACATCAACACTGGAGTGAAAGAAAAAAAAAGTAATTAAAAAAATGCTTTTCCAAGGCTTAGTGAACTGTCATGACCTCAGAACTAAACTGGTGGCCAGTAAATGGAACAGAAGAGGATCCTTCTGAGGAAAATCTGTTGGCAAGTTGAATCAATCAAACCCAATTCAAAATAGCATATGTTCCAGATTTTTCCTCATGAAAATATGTTTCTTTTCCAAAATGAGACCTATTCATGCATCATTTATTAAAACTTTTTAAACCTTATTGTCTCCTCTCAAATTAATACCCAAAGCATGAGATAACTACAATCAGAAAGGTCTATCTCCGTGTCTACTGCTGCAAAAAATTTTCCACATACATATATGTAAGTAATAACTTACAGGGATTGTCCACAGGAGCAAATTGTAGTTTCAGAACAGTTAGTTTCCTTGTTGCAATGAAGAATATTTAGTCATTTATATGAAGAGAGGTGTCTGCACGGAGATATTAATGCTTAAGACAATCATCTGGCATGTACAAAGGCCAGGTAAGTTCAGAAAACTCTCCACATTTTCAAGTAATATCAAACTTACTCTTTGATCTATATGATCTCTTTCAGGTTGCTTATCCACAATCTCCCAAAGTTCAATACTTTGTCAAGAGGCCATAACATGGCTGGATATAGCCAAAGTCATGCTGAAAGAATGGAAAAGTAACCTACCTATCTTACAAATGTAGAATATGTTATTGAATGCTGAAAAATGTGATAAACATTTGAGGACAAGGTAGTAGTGTAGTTCTGGTTAGAAGAACAAATTAACTGAGAGTTGGTACATAACTTACTAGGAAAGTTTTATAAGTTTTCATTAGATTGGGCCAGCCAAGATCAAGCAAGGCAGTTGTACTGAATAGAAAATGAAGAGTGGCATACCTTATGCTGTGTTTCCTCATTTTATAAGTTCAGGCTGCTTAAATCTTTTCACATCCATGTGACCTATGCATGGTCACCATTCTTCAGCTTCCTAGAATGCAAATTAGCCTAACATCCCCTTTAAAAACAAACCAAAACAGTTTTATCCCAAGTCCTATGTTAAACAGACAATTATCCTTACTAATTGAATTCTAATAACATCTTTTCATCCTGGAAAGATGGCTTCATCTCTACAACATAGTGAAATACATGTGCTTCATAAGCATGGACATGAACAAAAGCTGATTCATAGGTGTTGTCTTCTGCTTCAATGGAAAACAACAGGCAAGGGAGAAGCATAGATTGCAATGTCCCTTTTTAGAAGGGAGTTTGCAGCTCTAGTCAACCATTTGTGCTGAAAGACATGTAGTCCAGAGCTCTGCCTGTCATCTTTGTGTGTGTGTGTGTGTGTGTGTGTGTGCGCGCGCGCGCGCGCATGTATGCAAGCCTGTGTACCTGTGTGTGCCAAATGAACAGTGCCTGCTTTGAAAACCTTTGATTCTGTCCCAGATTTCCTAAACTGGACACACAGGTACTCTCAATAAGAACTAATAGCTGCCTTAGAAATACTCAGTTCCCTAGCTTTTTACAAACTACAATATCAATTCAACAATTTTTCTTCTGTTCTTCTGGAAAACTATTATTAGCAAAATTGAAAGTGAAAAATGAGTCTGTGAGGTCAGACTTGCTTCTAAATATAATTTGCTTTTAGCATGCTGGTATTACTATTATGGCTATTATGACATTTCTATGAATAAATAGTTTATATTATAAGAAGATCTATTTCCATTCCAAGTGATGCTTTTTCATTTTTTCCCTAGAAACATTACAGCAGAATGCTATTTACAAGTATTACCTTGTTTTTACACTGCAGTGGGGCTTTTTTTCTGTTAGATACTCACATACACACAT
>JAWWLZ010000042.1:30895739-30906449 GCA_035041345.1 Poliocrania exsul | reverse complement strand
TCTATGAATAAATAGTTTATATTATAAGAAGATCTATTTCCATTCCAAGTGATGCTTTTTCATTTTTTCCCTAGAAAAAATGCTATTTACAAGTATTACCTTGTTTTTACACTGCAGTGGGGCTTTTTTTCTGTTAGATACTCACATACACACATTCATACATATATAAGCATACACATATTCATATGTAAATATATATATATTTATAGCTTTGAATCTGTCAATTTGAATTCTGAAATCATGTAACTGCTGAAAATAGAGCAAGCAGTTCTTGTTGCATCAAAAAAGACTCCATATACAAACTATAATGATTATAATAAGATTTCTTTACAGTGAAAAAATAGCATTTCAAATAATATGTTATAGCGACAAGATGTTTCAACGAGTCTTTATATACTTCTTCAGTCTTTCAGAGTCTCACTTTTCCGTGAAAATGCTGTCAAAAAAGTGAATGCAGGATGTTTTTAGGTAACCTGGAATCACTGTGTGTAGAGCTCAAAAGCAGATCAAAGGAGAACTATAGAAGTAAAAGAGAAAGGAAATCCTTATGTTCTTTCCACATATGAGACTCTATGAAGTATATGCTTGAATGAATAAGAGAATTGAGCTGCAGTGATTAGACGTCAATGTTATTTTAGAACAGTTACTGCAGATGAGCAGAATTTCTGTAAACCAACAAGACAGTCAACCCGTTTAAGCTTGCAGGTATATCCTCTCAGAGGATAAATTATGCCTCATAGAAGATTTAGCCTTCTGCCATCATGAAAGTCATTCTCTGTGTTGTGGTTCTGATGGTGAATAACATACTGTTGCAAAGATTACATGGAACTGCAAAATTTCACAGCAACTGGGTTTTGTGTCTATATGCTCTTTGGAGAAAAATGTGTAAATGCTCTAAGAATGTTTGGTGGCTTTTTTCTTTCTTTTTTTCTTTCTTTTTTTTTCCCCTTAAACCATTGCATTGAACAGGATAAACATTACATGTTTACATCATTGAATAAATATTTTACAAGGAAGATATTAAATAGTTTTACATTGAGATGGTCTGAGATAGTTGGGAGACATTTGCACTTGTAGCATCCTCTTTCTTTGGTGAGTGGAAGGGATTGTAATATTGTCAATTTAATGCTGTTAAAGCTGTATGCTTTGACAGAACTTCATATACTGTACTAACAGTGTAAGTACAGAGAAAAAAAAAAAGGGGCTCCAGAGAGATATGGTTTAGAATATGAAGTTTTGTTTTGTGGCTTTGCTTTTCTTTTGTTTAGTTTGCTAGTTTTGGGGTTTACTTCCACATAGAAATTCCTTAGCAATAGAAAGGGAAACTATAATTCTAATGGAGATTTCCAAACAGGTAACAGATAATATAGTGGTATCAAATTGTCTATTTGCTTCATGAGTTTCCTGGGTGACCAGTAAAAAAGTAATCTAGTTAAGAGTCACTGCTAGCGCTTGTCAGGTCCCCCCTAAAATTCTCTTTGCTGTAAAGGCAATCTCAACTGTTGGCAATATCACTAGGTTCCACAGGAGATATGAAAGCCAAACACATTGGGAATATTTTTGTTGAAATAATTTCTGTTAAATTATTGTTGTTGCTGTTATTGTTATTATTGGTATCTCTCATAACTGAAGACCAAGTCATCCTTCAAGCAGCAAAGTATTTTATACCATCTTGTATTCTGTGCATTTTTATGATAATAATTAAGGTATTATATTAAGAGCTTGACATAGAATGAAACATTTCATTCTTTTTTTTTTCTTAATTTCTGTCCTCAGGCAAAAGTATATAATAGAGTTCAACACTGAGTTTCCCATTGGATTATTGCACTGTCCTTTTAAAGTATAAGAAAGATGATAGAGCTCAGGAAAGCTCCACGAACTTTTTCATCTAGATATTATAGTGTAACATATTTTGATATCTTATTTAAATTCCATGCTGGGTAACCAGATTCAAAATAACAAAATTCTCTGTGTTTCAGTTGAGGATTTCAAGGCTCTGTGAGGTTAAGTGTGGGTCTCCTGTTGACAGTACTGAAGACTACAGAGACTTCATTAGATACAGTATCAAATAGGTGGGTTTACAGATGGTATCTAGAGGAATGTCACAGTAGGGAAAGATGTGAGTTATGCAATGATGAAGGCAATCAGGATTATCAGGATAACAGGGTACATAGAACAACGTATTTTGCTGAGAGTTTTCTCAGTTGAAGTATATGTATACTTCAAGAAATTTGAAGTATAAATCAACATTTACAAACAGTACCCTTACTTGAGGCAAGGGAATAAAACAGAAAACAAGACTGTCTAAAATGTGTGCATCACAATAATTGAAGGAGAGAGTTGACTAGTGTTTTTGATCTTTTGAACCTACACTTCCAACTGGAATATGTTCCTTGATCCTGAATAGTAGACCTTGAATTAATGAAATGTTGATGGAATCTGCCATTATAATCCAACATTATAAATTGAAGGGAAAACAAATGTCCCATCTATGAGAAGACTTTTGATATTTGTTGCAGGGGCTGAGTTTTGAAAAAGAAAAAAAGAATTATAAGGATACTGACCTTTGATGGGCCATGAAGTATTGGCTCCTAGAGCATGTACACACTAAACCAGTAAACCTACTGGAATAATTTTAGAAAATCTAGTCTGTAACTTCCTAACTCAGTAGTGATTATGCCAGACCAGCGTAGTACAAGAGACTGGCCTGACAAGATAGCAATAAAACAAGGATTTTTCCAAGCCTATTTTTATATTTTTCCCTGGGTTCTTTGCTTTGTTTAATGAGTAGATACACAACTCACTTGGTATTTTAGGAGAAACTTAATATATTTTTTCTTTTTTTTCCCCCCTGTTTTTATATCTGAATGTGGTCAGACATGACTGATGGGCCATTTTCCAGCACCACTGGAAATATGCCATAAAGATGCTTTCTTCCCTGAAGACACTTTGATAGATTTATATGTATGATGCAATATCATGCAGGGATAGCCAAGTGTGTTCTGAATGACCTAGTTTGGTTACTTGCTTATCTGAGCATTGTTCAACCCATACCAATAAATCTCTTTTCTCAGACCACTGTTCTTTCTGCTTACACATCAGTACATCTGCCATCAAAGTACAAGGTTTCACATGTTATATTCAGGTGTATTTTGGCCAAAAATATAAGGTGGAGACACTATAGCACTGAGGTCCACAAATTAGGAAAATACTGTTCTACAAGTGTCTCAGGTAGCATTTTTTTACTATTTTTTGAGATCTTTACTTATGTAAAAAAGGCACTTGTAATAGTTTAAAAATTAAAAGCTGACTGCTGTCTCAAACACAGATAAAAACTGACTCTGAGACAGATGATCTAGATGCTGAGACTGTAAAATACTTCCAAGAGTTCTGTTCTGATATCTGTATGAAAGACCCCTTCACTTCAAGCAAAGAAAACATTCTACAAGTGGAGTCTTCTCTTTTGGACAAACTGCAGAGTCCCATGGTTTTTCCATCTGATCTTCTTAGTACAAAAGATAGGTTAGCATTATTTGGGAATTTGTATAGAGATTATATATTGTAAGTTAGTCTTGTTGCATATCTTTTCCTGAATCTATTAACAAATGTCTGTATAATCTATGCCACAGCAGTAAAGCTGATTTCTGTGACACACCCCTTCAGACACTACTCTCCAATTTTTCCATTACTATACATCAGTATCTTGTAAGTATCCAGATGTAATAGAAAGATGAGCATAAATTGTTATGAAACTTATGAGTAATAGTACTGGGCAATGACTAGATATCTGAAATCCCCTCACAGTTCTGCTCATAGCTTTTTAAAGCTCTCTGCCCCATCTTCCTTTTTTCATAAAGTTAAAATAACATTCTTATTTCCATTGTAGAGCTGTGGTGAGATTTCCTCATGGAAAGCTTTGTCTAATGATGGGAAGGATGCCAATGGTTACCTAACCACATTTCTGTTGCAGATACTTTTATGTGCAGGTACAACTTCAATTATTATGCAATAGGTGCCATGTTTGTCTTTTTAAAAGACATTGCTCTTTTAATTCAGTGCACACATTCTCTGAGAATAGAAAGTGTTTATCATTAAGTCTGAGTTAAGGTTGCCCATGGGTTTGTGCCCTACCTAAGGATTGGGGTCAATGAAATGTAACATTTTAAAACTAGAAAATTCTGAATCTTAGGACATGGAGTTATTCATCTCCCACCTTTGAGCAATGTCCTTAAAAATCCACAATATACAGATTCATACTTAGTTTTTGCCAATAAGGTCATATTTCAGAGGAAACAGAATGATCTCTAACACTTTTTTTATCTTTTCAAAGATAAAGGTGTGGCTTTTCACTGATATTTGATTAACACACACATACATATCTCCTTCCTTGAATAAACACAGTACAGGCTCAGACCAGGTCTCCTTATGCTTCTAAGCTTCTCCAACTAATCCTTTTACCATTCAATATAACTGCACTTAGCACAGTGAATCCAGTTGAAATGCATGAGGATTTTTGCTAGTGAGGGAGGAAAAGTAAAGTCAATACTTGACTCTCGTTTTAGCATTTTTCTTGATATTCACAGGTTTAGTTACATGTTCATCAACTCTCTGTTTCCTGGTTTTCAGATATCTGAAAGTCACTGGATTAAACATTCTGGAAAGGAACATGACTGTACTAATATTTTAAATACTGGTAAAAGATATTTTTTTCAGATACTTATTGTGTACCACATGCTTCAGACCTAAACAAAGACGATTTTACTGCATGCCGAGGTAAGTTGCCAAGAAGCGTTTTACACAAAGTGTGGGGGAAAAAAGAAGGGGGATTATGTGAATGTTAGGAGCTGCTGAACATGCTTGAGGTCATGCAAAAGTTCGTGGAATAGAGCAAAGTAAGAAGAATGCACAGGATTCAGTAAGCAAAATAAGGTAAGGTCAGAGGATGCTTTCATGTTTTAAAGCCCTGGAGCTGGGATCGAAAGTAGATGACAGACACAAAGGTTTCTCTGTAGTGCTTGCTGCTGGCAGTGATCATAGGTGTCCTGGGACTAAGCTGTAGGAAACAGAAACATTTTGAAAATACCAGAGGGAACAAGGTCAAGAACAGAATCTGCAAGAATTTCAGCAGTTTAGCCCAAAAATAAAATACAGATTTATGGATTTCTTTTGAACTTGGGGAAGTCTGTGGCATTGTTTTCTATAGGAAAAGCATATAGTTTTGTTTTTGTTTGTCTTAAGAGAGGAGTTTGGGACTCAGAAGAGCAAAATGTTGACAAACCACCAGTCACTCAGAAAAATAAGAAAAGAGACTATCATAACTCATCAAGGATATGGGTAGGCCTGTGGAAGCAAAAATAGAATAAATGTTAGAGAAAATGCATCATTCATTTCTGGTGTGGCTAGGCTACGCTCATGCAATGAGATGATTACTGATGAGGTGATAAAAGGCAGTAGGGAGCCATGAATAAAGATATCCAGGGAAAGTCATAAACACATGATTCATCAAAAAAGGAGTATCCTTAGAAACATTTCACTATTCAAACTGTTATGAAAGGCTTCTTTTGGGAAAAAAGCATGGAATCAAATCAATTCCTAGTTTGCTTTTGTTAACAAAATTAATACCTTGGAAAGAGACTCCATAGTGAAAAAAAAAAACACCAAACAAAAAACACAACCAAACAAACAGAAAACAAAAACAAATCACAAACAAACTCTTTATGGGAAAAAAAAATCATCAATGACTTTGCTAAAGTTTTCAAACTTTACAGCATTATGGAAATGAAATGCCAGATTGCTACACAGTTTGGATCATAACATACAAGGTAGGTGTTTTCATGCTGCAGGATAATTACAAATAAATCTTCAGTTTCTACCTGCAGGAACAGCTACTGAAATTGCAAAACTGTAATTAAAAGAATCACTCTAGCTCACAATTTTTTGAGGGAGAAGAAAAAAAGGGAAAATCAAAGGAGAAAACAAAGAATACAGATGTCTTTTAGACATTAATTTGACTTTGCACAAAAGTTTCAGAGTTCTAGATTTTACGCAATAACCCTCTAAAGTAACATTTTTTCTCAACAGGGTTTTATAAGAGCATGGTGCATAATACTGTGAATCTGAAAAAGTAATAAAAATAGACCAATATCAGATTTTTAATAGTGTTTTTTATTACTGTAACACAGAAACTGCATATGAATACAATACTTCTGCATCTGCTGTTAGGGAACTGACTATAGAGCTAGATTAGTGTTATCAGCATTTAACTATGTGATTGGAATAGTAGTGCTACACATAAAAAATATTACAAACTCCCAGCGTCTGTGGATATTGAGGATTTCTGGATAATGGCATTATTTCAGATCTGGATAATACTGCATAAATACCACAACATATAGTCCACTATCTCAGATGAGCTCATGAAGTTTAGATCCTCAACAACTTACGTCTTTGGAAAAGTTTTCATAACATAGTCTATGCGTTTATTCTTTCTCATGTAAAATATTCTTCCCATACTATAATTCATTATTTAGTAGAACATTATCAACATCAGTATTTACATAGCACCTTCCTCAGTCAGAAGAAAATGACACCAGGTTAATTCTAATATTGAGATTTTTTTTTTTTGTCCTAAAGAATGGCTATTCATCAAATGTACTTTAGCCAAAATGTAAAAAATTCTTATTCTTTTCTTGTTTGTAACATCTTCTCTAATTTAAACATCTTCTTGCATTTAAATTTTGAGTTAAGCAAAGTCACTCTCAGAAGAACATAACACAAAACTGTGAACTCTTGAGTTCACAGTATCCATTTGCTAATGTGGATGGATACTTTGTGCTTCATGTTCAACTTGAAGTTTTATTTCTTCTTTACTTTCTTTTAATCTAAGATAACTCCTTAATGGTATTTTTCAGTGTTGATAACAAAAAAAAATCTGTTCTGTTTAGTTTTAGATAACATGGACATGTTCAAATTTTCCTATAGGAATGAATCATCTGAGTTTGTATTGTTTATATTATCTTTGGTTATTGTTACATTTAGAAATTTCAGCCAGTGTTTAAGCTTCATGAAAGTGTATAGCAGATATGACTTACTATAAAGTCATTAATAAATAATTTTCCTAACCATTAGCAAGTATGAGCAGAAGGAAGTGGTTTTTAACTTCACACGTTTTATGAAACATTTCTGTCTTAGGTTCTAAATTATGTAAACAGCTGCTTAAAATATGCACTTTTTTCCCATTAAGATCTTTGTTTATATTTCATATGTGTATAAGAACACTTAAGGAACAAGAACATAATAACATAGTGACTATTCTTAAGTCCTGGAATAGCACATCTTTTTACCTTTAACTTTTTTTTTTTTTTTTAAATAAGAAAACAGAATGAAACACGTATTGGTTGGAATTTAAAAATCTTTTAACGATGGCAAGTATTATTTATGACTTGTGCCAAATAAAGAAATAATCTTAGATATCCTAAATCATGGAAAAAGAAACAGAAACTAAAATTGAGGCACCTACTGAGCTTAGATTACTTTTCACGATTACCCACAGACTAACAGTCTTCAGAATTGAGTGTATCATCTCCGACAATAGGTGATAAGAGCTGCTAAAATAAAATGGATCATGGTTGTCTAGGGATTTGTAAATAATCAAGAGTACTATAAAGAGAGTTAAGTCTCAGAAAACTGAGACTCATTGCTGGCACCTCCAGGGAAAGAGCGAACCCTGAGAGAATGTGCAAGATGCTCCTGTGAATTAGCTTTTCCTTGTGTAGTGTAGGAGTTATTTCTAGAGCTTATCAAAGATTAGATTATCTCTTTGGTCTGTTTGTGCATCATGTGTGATCAAAAACAAATAATCAAAATAAGATGCAACCAACAGTGCATTAAAGAGGTGAATATCTGTTTCGAACAATTAAGACTTCTTACTGAAAAGCCTTTCCAGGAAATGAAGGACTTCACAAAGTCAGTGATTTGTGTGTTAACACTTATCTACATTAGTGCAAACTCTTAATGAAGATATGCTACACCATTACAAAACTGAGCTTGCATACCCAGACTGTAGTTCATTCAACCTCTCCATATTGAACAACGCAGCATTTTCGGGCAACAGATCTGTAAAAGGCAAAAATGTTTTGGAAATACCATCTTGTTAGTAATCACTAATTTTCAAGAGATTAACTATAATGATTATGAACTGGCTACACTCCACTTCAAAGGAATACTCAAGTTTTTAAAATTAATAAATCTCAGGACCCCCCACTCTTGGCCACTCTCATCTTCTAATCTGTGAATTGTTGCATTGCACTTTGAATTCTTGACTATGACTGCACCTATTTCTCCTTTGGGCAAGCAGCAGTGAGGTGAAGAGAGAAACACGGGCCATACTGACTCTTCTCCCACACTGCTTTTTATGCTCTGAAAAAAAAAAAACAAAAACAACAAACCAAACCCAAATGTGTTCCAGGTTCTAATTCCTTGTCTAGGTAGTGGTTTGTGTGTGTATAGTAATTTAGGCAAATTTTCTAGCTGATTCCTGCTATTTTAACCTGGTGAGAGGTGGTATGGATAACTCATTCATAGAATCATGGAATATCCTGAGTTGGAAGGGACCCACAAAGATCATTGAAATTGAACTCCTGGCCTTACATAGGACCACCCCAAGAATCACAACATGTGCATGAGTGTGTTGTCCAAATGCTTTTTGAATTCTGGCAGCCTTAGTGCTGTGACCACTTCCCTGTTCTAGTTCCCAACCACCCTCCGCGTGAAGAACCTTTCCCAAATATCTAACCTAACTACCACTCCCACTTTCACCCCCTCCCAGAGACAGCTTCGTGCCATTCCCTTTGGTCCTATCACTGGTCAGCAGAGAGAAGATTAGCAGTGTCTAAAGGTTAGCAGCATCTAATCTCCCTTGAGGGGAATGTTCATGGCTACAATTAAATTAATTTTCAGGGGTCTGTTGAAGAAAATTTAGAATGCCAGAAAGGAAGATGCAAGAGTAGATGTCAGAAACAGAAGTGGTAGTGTTTTCATGAACATGAAAAGAAATAACCAAATTGGTTTTATCCAAAATAACAGAATGATCTACGAACATGTTGTGGGGTGATAGCACTGATAAACTTGAGGGAAATGCGTCAGCCCCCTTGGAGAGATGCTCCCAGAACCATTGTCAGACAACAAAGACATCCCAGTGGCTTTCCAAAAGTGCTAAAGCCAGACTGATAGGATTAACAAAGGGTAGAGTGTTGTGGAGATGACATGGTCCTCCTTTGTGATATCTTCTAGAGCACAGGGAGCCCTTCAGGCCTATGCTATCACCCCAAAACCAATTATTGACTGAAGCCACCCAAACCACCCAAGATTAAAACAGTATAAAAGCAATTAGGCATGAGCAAAAACTGGGGAGGAATGCAATTGTCCCTGCGGAGGTAGCTGAAAGCAGCTGCCCTGTCTCCTCTCACCTTTTTGGACAATGTAGGGGTGAGAAACTATGTACTCTCTATAATCTGTTACATTATACCTTATAAAGTACCTTATACCCTTAAAACATGCTTTAACTTCTACCTCACAGCTACTTTGATACTAATTTCACTTGGCTATATCTTTACTCTATAGGTACCTTATTTACTAACTGTGTTTTGCTACTTTAATACTAGTAACAAAAACTTGCCTTACACCTTGCAACTTACTAGGTATGTATTTTACTTTACATTAGTTGTTGTGTTCCTTTAAGGTGTATAGTTCTTTTTTTTAACATGTGTGTTAATGGGAAGCAGCTCTATTCTTTCGTTTTGCTTGTGCTATAGAAAAGGTGGGGTGCAGGTCATTTTGTTGCTCTGTGTTACCAAGGGGAGTTCTAGATTTGTGTTTTAGTTTGTTGTATTTCTGGTTAGTAGTTTTCTGTTGTTAGTTGAGTCTGTCATGGGGTGTACACTGCTGTATTGAAACTTAAGTTTAGTGTGCTTGTCTCTGTAGAATGTGTTTTGTGCTGGTTTCTTTTGAGGTTTTTGGTCATCAATTAAATACAACCACACATCTAAACGTTATCACTGGCAACACAAAACCCCCAATAACTGTCACATACCTGTATTAATAAAAGTTATTTTTGAAGCTGCTGTGAAGAGAGTTCTTTTCTTGCTATTAAGTATGGTCCTCACAGCAGAGTGTCCAAGACCCTTCCAGCCTGTGTGCTGCCATCTGTTGGCAGGCAGTGTTGGGTTCATAAGACTTCGATTTTCTGGAGACGCTTATAGTTATTAAGTTCTCCCTGGCTTAAGTGTGGTCCTCACAGGAAAGTTGAAAATCTTTCCAGCCTGTGTTTGGTCCACTGTTAGACAGGCAGTGCTGAGTTTATAAAGCTTTGATTGTTCCGAGGATGCTTATAGCTAATAACTTTATATTAGTACAGGTGAGACAAGAAATCTTTGCATTTCTGCCCCTCCTTTTCAAGTGACAATATGTAAACCTTTTAGATTCAGTACTTCTGCCCATTCACTAGAATACTAATAAGAGAGGGTTCTTTTCTCTGCAGTGCTCTTCAAGGTAACTTTACCTGTATTTTAATTAAATCAAACAAGTAATAGACATTCTTACCATATAAAACAGTCCACAATAAATTTATCTTCTCATGTTTGAAAAAACTTCTTTTAAAATTCACTGAGATTTCAGCTATGCCTAATCATTTATTACAGACTGATAATTACT
>JAWWLZ010000042.1:30866231-30895639 GCA_035041345.1 Poliocrania exsul | reverse complement strand
CTTTTGAAAATTGTAAAGCTGGCCACTCAAAAATTTGGTGAATGTCAGTTTAGTTTGCCTATGTAACCCTATTTAGATTGTATAGGGATTTTGAGATAGTCTTTAATGACAAAATTACTATCCAGTTTTCTGCTTTTCTACTAAAACAGCACACTGTGTAAAAGCTCCAGTATATACTGATGAAGCGATAAAGTAATAATTTAAATTCCTTGTTAGGTTAAGAGAGGGAGAAACACATCTGTAAAAAAAGGGTGAGGGTGAGATCTAATGTCATAGATAAGCTGATCTAACTCCTGCTTTCTGACCTTAGACTGTATGTCCCATCTCCTTATGGTGTTGGCTTATTGGCTTTTTTGTTTTTTGTTCATTTTCTTGATTGCATTAGAAAGATTTTTACATTTTTGTGGATAAGAGTACTTTTTTTCCTTCTATTTTTTGTAAGGCCCCAAAAACTGTAAAGTTAATAAAGAACATGTAGCAGAATTGGGACTTCCATGTTGACAGCTATAAAATCAGTTTATCTTCAGAAACATTTTTAATTTTAGTTTCTTTTCTTCTATCAGATATAGAAGATTTAACCTTAACAGAGAAGGGTTGAGTCTTAAACTAGACATCTGCCCCATATTTTAAGGACATAAAATAAAATAAGAAATAGCACTAGTATTAGGAAACAATAGGAAGCATTCAGTGCTTCTATTACCTTGATATTTAGTCCATCTAAGGAAATAATTATTAATGTTCATACAAGATGAATCACAGGGTGTATCACCTTCATAACAGATTCTAAGATCTCCTATGTGAATAGGTTTTTCATTCCTTTTCTTAAAATTGAACCATTCCCATTATGCCTGTGGACATAAGAAAGAGAAGGGACAGACTAACTCTACTGGATTATTAGGACACTTAGCTAGAAGTGAGGAACATAATTCTAGTTCTGCCTAGTAAGCATGATAGACAACTGCAGTGCCAGCTGAGATGTGCCTAAGCTTCAGTGGAACACACTGCATATCTACAAGGTAGTGAAACTCTCCTTTTCTGCACAGTTTTGTTGGATTTCTTTTAAAAACCTGTATACTGTAGGGCAGAATTCCTTAGTGATATAAAGTATCTTTACAAGACATCACTAACAGAAGAGGTAGTACAACAACAGAATATGAAACAGAGAAGAGAGCCTAATTATCCTGGAATACATGTAATAAAAACAGTCCTACCATGCTCAAAAAATACCTCTTAATGATAATTTAGGTAGATTGGTGACATTTGGTATTCTAAAAAGTTCAAGAACATTCTGAACAGATTATTTCTTCAGTAGATAGATTTCACTTGGTGGAGATGATCACAAAGAATTTGTAAAAAAATATCATCCCCTAGCTATGAAAGAAGAAGAAGAAAAAAGTGTTCAATATTCTGCCTTGATTGTGATTTCTTTTTCTTTAAAAATCTGTAGCCCTGCTGGTTCACATTTGGACTTAGTTTTGTACCTTAAGTATAGTCCCAGATAATATAAATATTTGAAGCTGTTCAGACCATTAATGTATGACACAGAGGATAGTCTAAGGTAAGATGAAACAATGTAGGAATATAAGTAAACATTCAGATAAGCTCTGAAATTGGTTCATGTAGTAGATTTAAAACACACCAAGAAATTCAATGCTAAAGAAAGCATATAATTAGGAAAAGTGTGTGGTTGTGGGATGTTCCTATAGGATAAATGTGATTCCTTGACCTATAGAAAGAAAATTATATACAAAAATTTGTGGAAAGATATGTTTTGGGGAAAGTTTTTACCTGTCCAGTTGCTTTCTTAAGGGCCTTTCTTATTAAAAGTTCAGAACAGGGAAGAGATACCACCAAAATATGGAGTTTGAAATTGTTACACAATTCCAGCAGAAGGCAACTCTCCTGACATTCAAGCACAATAAGTGCCAGACAAAGCTGTCACCTGAGTTTCTAAGTGGGGCCTTGGGAGCACACTTGTACAAAGGCAGAGTGATCACTTCAGACTCAAATATATGCTTCCAAAGCATGGATCAACTGAGTGTTGTGCAAAAGCAGTAAAAGGATCTCAAACTTTGCTGCATGCAAGGAAGAAAATATGTTTCTTTTTTTTCCTGAGGGAGAGCATGTTTGTTAGAAAAAGGTTATGAGTTTTGAAAGAGAGCCACAAAAAAGAAGTTAAAAAAAGGCTTCTGAATCTCAGAAACTTTGCAGTTTCAATTGCATGATTTACAAGCAGAGATGGAAAAGACTTTGGGGAACAGGAAACTTGTTTTAAGGTTGGGATAGAACTGAAGTAGGAAGACATACAAGTATGATGCTGGAGCTAGCTGGGCCTGCTCAGAAAAAGTGCTTTTTAAGGTGTAACAGTCCTCTCTCAGAGGATATGATCTGTCACTGCAGAAGCCACAACATGAAATCAAACTGCCAAAGATAATGAGGGCTATTAATATCTTGCTCTTATAACAACTTTGAAGGAGATCTTTGTGAAACAGATGATCCTGTGTTTAAGAACAACAGGCTTTATTCTGCATTGAGTTCAGATTATTGGTTGCAATTTTCTACGTGTGCTAGTACCAGAAACATGCATTTCTAACATAAAACTAGGTCGGCTAAGTTTGTGGTTAAGTTGGAGCAGTATCCTTGAATCTGATCGTTTCACCTGTTCCAGTGTTGTTCAAGTGAAATCAGATATCAGATCATTATACTATTTAACCAAAAATAATGTTATTGTAGGGTGTTTTAAATACTATAAGAGCTTGGAGGGTATGCTGTATACACATATGTATGCATATATTTGAAGGGAGGATAAAGGTGGAAAGAGATAGCTAGGCCCAATGTATAAATTCAGTTAACAGCACAGACCTAGGTTTATGTGCATATTATTAAAATTCAAATAAAATGTAACAATATGGTCAAAGAAAATAGGGATCCTTGAAGAATTTTGCCTTATTATGGGGAGGTGGTGGTAGCTAAGCAAAAGCAACTGTATAAAGAATAGAAAGCATAATTTCAGAGCCTTCATCAAGAGAAGACAGGAATGAGGTGGACCTGTGTTCCTGTCTTGTAAAAAGTAAAATGCTAGAGAGCAAAATAATCAAAGGAGATGCAGAGAAACAAAACACAGAGAAAATATATAGTAGTGTGCATTGTCTCTCTGTAAAAGGTTGTTGAAGGGCAAGTAATGTGTAACTTTGTGTTGCAAGGCAACACTTTTGGAACATTCTCGTAAAACTGGTTTGGTGTCTGTACACAAGGAGTGCCAATTTGGATACAAGGGCAGCTTCAGACCTTTCTTCTTCCTTCTCAGATCTTAGAAAAATATTTATAGCTTTCTTGATAAATAAAAGAGGTTTGCCTTAGAAATTAGTCCAGGGCAGAAATTTCACTGCCTGAAAGTTAGCTGCAAGTTCAGGGTTGGTTCCTGGATCCACAGAGGCTGCAGGAAGCTGTTATGCCCACTGCAGCTTTTGCCCTGCAGAGGTGGCTGGCTTTTCTGTCAGGGAAGCCTGAGGGTATCTGGTGTGTGGCCAGGTTTTGTCTTGGATATATATTGGGGAAAATGGAAACTTGGAGTGAGCAGTGGGGCACACCATCCATTGAGGGCCAGTGCTTAGTTCTGAGACATTAACAGCCACCTAACAGTGTTATTTTGCCCTGGAGGCTGCTCAGTTTCTGACTGAGCAGCCTGATCCTTAATTTTTGATCTAGTTCTATTGAACCTAATCTGACAGTACCTATATTATTTCTTCTATTCCATTACCAAATGTGCTATTCTCAGCTCAGCAACTCCATTCCATACAGCCCTGCTAATTGCCAGTCCTTTTCTCTTTGTTTTCTTTTTTCCACTTGGGATATTTTTTCAGTCCTGTTTTTTTCTCTACAAGATCTGTACCACAATCTGCTCTATCATCCATGTATTATTATCCTTTTATACCTCGATGAGCCTTAGATTTGGGTCTTGTCTCCTCTTTAGATCAATACTTGGGCTTCCTCTTTCATATTTCTTGCAGGTTGGAAAAGCAGGGTGTACCACAGACAGCCAAGAAGAGACAGATTCTCTTTTTTCAGTTCTAGAATCTGCACCATCCCACTCCTACTTTCCTTACTGTGAAAACTGTTAAATGAAAAGTCTTACTTTTCATATAGTGACTCCATAACATTAGCGTACATTTGGGTTATACAATCCCGTTGCTGAGCCTGTGACTCATAGTAGAAAATACGAAAGAACATATGGTCTAGCAGCACTCTGAAGGTATGAGGGGACTTTGCACAGTAAGCTACCTCACAGGTCTAGTTCCTGCACTGGCTGGTCTGAAACTGTGACAAACATGCTAGGAATCTTTGTTTCCTCTGGCGGGTTATTATTAAGCTTCTATAGGTGCTGTCAGGCCCCTGAGAGCACTAAGACCCTAGCCAACCTCACCTGAGTCCCCTCAGCCACACCCTGCCTACCCATTGCTCCAGGACTATCATTTAAGCTTAGGCTGACAATCCTGGTTTAAGATATTACATAGCTGTACCTATGTTAAGACCTTCTTCTGGCCTTGTCTCCTGGCTGGATCTGTTATACAGACCTCAGCCCTAGTTCATCAATTTCTTTGTCTGTGTGTGTCTGAAGACTCTATTAACAAGCCTGCCTAACATAGAGCAACCACTGGGACCAATGCCACTCATGGCTTCTCAGCCCTGAGGGAGCAACCATCTGTTGCTGAGCCCTGACACACATTTGGCTAGCTTGAAGGCCAAAAAAAGGTCTATATCCTTATCGATATATCTACATGCCAGTCTTAAAACAGAGCAGTGATACTAAAAGCATACAGAATTATCTTTAGTTATCCTTTCTTCTGACAGAGCTTCAGAGTGTGCAGCTCCATGGCTTCTTTAACATCACGAGAAAGTTATTTATGGAAGGCACCGTAGGTGGGAAAAAGAAAATTCTATCCCTTCGAAGAGCTAGCTGCATATGCAGTTCCTCTCTGTGCTAGATACATCTGGTAGGTGTTTGTCTTCATAGCATATTTCTGTTTAATGTTGTACTACTTCCTGCAGTGCACTGACTCTTTCAGCCCTGCACTTTACTTTTCTGACCTTGATTATATACTTCTCTTTATTGCTAATAAGTACAGGCTTCAAAAAAACCCCTAAAACCTCACATCCTTGTACTTCTTCATTCCCTAGCCAGTTCAAGATCCTTTCTCTCACAGAAAATGTTTGAGATTAGTGTGTGGCTTTTGAGTTTGCCTGAAAAAGTAATGAAGCATTTGGACCTTTGGCTTGTGGGTCTTTTTAATTTATTTCATTCCTCCCCCACAGCTTGGATGATAGAGATGGAGCTAAGGGAACAGGCAGGCATGCCTTCAAATTGTAATTCACCTTCAGCTATAGCTTTTCTTGGCACATGAATGCAGTCCCTGAGTGTCACTGCTGAAGTGCTCCCATTCATGTTGCGTCTGTAACTGAGCACTTATGGCATACTGATACAGGCTATTCTCTTTGTTTAGGAACATGTACACTATAGTTTTGTACAAAAGCTAATCCTCTGGGTAACTATGGATTTTCTGAGGGGCTGAATGAGGTCATATCTAAAGACACTTTTCTTCTTTCTGGTTGCAAAATTTTCATTCCTTACACTTCTTACTCATTCTTGTCATTTTCCTCTGTTCCCTGATTGTTGTTTTGCCTGCTTATTATGGGTAGGAGGTTATTCATATATTGTTTGTAAATAATGAATTTTCAAAGAATGAATATTTTGGATTTTTTTTTTTCATTTTGTCTATAGTTTACCTCATTTGCTAATTATATCAGCTAATCTTTCCAAACATGATTCTACTGCATGTCTTAGCGTATGACTGGATTAGTTTACAAATCTGTGATCCTTTTCTCCTGAAACACAGGAAGGGTAGCATCCAATGTTTAGTTGTCATCTAGTGAATAAGACTTAAAAACTGGTGGTTTTCCTTGCCTTCTCCCCACCCCACCCCCCACACTCCCCCCCAAAATAGCTGAAATAGCAACAGCTGTTGAAGCATAACTTCTCTTTCCATATTTTTTCTCTATAATTAAAATTGATTTGAACATTCAGTATTTATATCTGAATTTCACTCTCTAGTGTGGAATTCCACCTCAGCATGTAATGATCTCAGATGGAAGACTACATCAATGGAGATTTCACTCAGTATAAGACATACCTTTTATATGTGTTAGTAGAGAGTGGGGTTAGTAGATCTCAGTGAAATACTTCCAGACTATAAGATGCGCCTTTGCTAATGACTGCTTATGAATTATTACATCAGGTTTTGGGGGAGAAGAAGCCTTATAAATTTGGGGAGGAGAAGCTACAGATATTGTCAAATATCTTTGTTTTCCTTACTTTACATTTTATTATATTTACAATCAGTTAGTTTTACTTATGTGAATGATAGAAGAGTCATTAAAATTAGAAATTCCAGTGATTCTGGTTTCTTCCCACTGTCAGTGGAATCCTAATCCACATTCTTGCTGCCCATAAAATCAGTAGTACCTAATTTTTGGGATAGAAATGTTGAATACATCTGAATGCAGTTCTTTGCAATCTGTTGGGTATGACACTCAAATGTGCTTTCATCACACTGGCCTATTGTGACATCTTTAGTATGGCAGGTAGCATGTTGTACATGTTATTCACCCTCCTTCCCTATTAATTCTATTCGATCCAGTGCTGCAGATCTCAGAGCCTAGGAAATTATGTGATAGTAGCACCTCAATGAAGAATCTCAGAAGATCCTAGGGATGGTAGCTTTTAGAGAGATTGGGAATTTCAAACTTCACTAGATTACTAGAATAAAGCCAGTTACAGACATCTGACCTCCAAAAAAGTATGTATCTCAAACTATTTACTTTTCATTTCTCACATTTCTGAATCACCTGGTTTCTCACAGTGACTTTGTAGTGGCAGCTATGTCGAGTAACTGGAAAGGTTTAAGCTAGGTACATTAGAGATGCATGACTCCAAGCTTTTATATTTGCAGAGGATAAAAGATTTAAAATTAGTTGCCCCCATCCTGTTTCCTAGTTGCTTTCCCAATATTTATTCTCATAGCATTACCTCCTGCTGTTTCTATTTACATTGCCAGTTCTGGCAATTTCTGTTTCTCTGTAAAACTCTTATAAGCCTGACCCATGTTTTTGCCACACAAACAGAGCATTTATGAAGCTGAATGGCTACTGTGGTAGTAGCTGTTTGTATTTGATTTTGTCTGAATATCAGAGTCACACCGAGCAAGGTGGGAGGGTGAATCTACCCTGTGTATATGTAATGGTTGGCAAACACAGTCATATTCTCTTTCATTTACAAAACTGGGGGTTTTTTTGGTATGGATTGCAGAAGAGAAGCTGCTGTTCCTGTAACACATAGAAACAGCAGTGCAAACTCAAAGAACTGATTTATGCCCTATTTCCACTAAGTCATGCAAATTGGAAAGCTTCAAAAGCCTTAGCAATCTGATGCAAATGGTAAGATTATTGTTGGAAGCCGATTTTCATATGTATATGTGTCTTGGGTTGCATATGATGTATGCATGCCTTCAGACAATGTAGAGACATCTATTAGCAAAAGGAAGCTGTATGCATTTATTACTGACTAAGGACAACCTTGTTTTCAGAGGGAAAGTAAAGAAATAATTTCCCTATGAGCATGGGTGGGGGTGAAAAGAAGAAAACATTAATTGATCATTTACTGTATGATGTATTCATGGTTTTTCAGAAAGGAATCAAAAGAACTTTTCTAACAAGCCCTGCATACAAAACAGGATTAAAACTGACTGTCGTGATTTAACCCCAGCCAACAACTAAGCATCAGCAGCTGCTCGGAAGGGGGAGAGAAGTAGAACAGTAGAAATGCGAAAACTCATGGATTGAGATAAAAACAGTTTAATAGGCAAAGCAAAAGCCATGACCACAAGCAAATAAAAATGAAGCATTCATCCACTACTTCTCATGAGCACACAGGTTTTCAGCCATCTCCAGGAAAGCCGGGCTCCATCACTCATAATAGTTACTTGGAAAGAAAAGTGCCATCACTCTGAACATTGCCCTCTTCCTCCTTCTTTTCACAGCTTTATATGCCGAGCATGACACCACATGGAATGGAATATTCCTGGGGTTAGTTGGGGCAAGCAGTCTCAATTCTGTCCCATCCCAGCTTCTTATGCACCCCCAGATCCCCTGATGGGTGGAGTGAAGTGAGAGGCAGGAAAGGCCTTGGCTCTGTGTAAGCACTGCTCAGCAATAACAAAGGCATCTGTTTTATCAGCATTTTCCAGCACAAATCCAAGACACAGCCCCATACCAGCTGCTATGAAGAAAAGTAGTTCTATCCCAGCTAAAACCAACACAATGACCTAGAAATTAATATTCAAAATGCATATTATGTGGCTGAGGCAGCTGGGGCTGTTTAGTGTGGAGAAGAGAAGGCTCAGGGAGGAGGATCTTACTGTGCTCTCTGCTGTTGAGGGGTACTCAGGGTGGGTAGCTTGGTGTGTGGCTGCAGTTCTAGCCGTAGGTTGAGCTCTGGGGGCAGGAGCTGGAGCCAGAGGCAAGAAGCTGTGAACTAATGATCCTTTGCATAGCAAAGGACTCAGAAACTTGTGGGACTTGTGGCCCAGCCAGGTGACTGGACACTCAGAGACACCGCTTGAACCAGTGACACCAAACCCGTGCTTAGACTATAAGGGTATAAAACCCCAGGGTTTTCTTTGTTCAGTTGATAGAGATCTTATTTCTTGCTCCAGCTGACTGCACGCTGTTATTCTTTCCCTTGCCCTGTGTAATATCTTACATATAACCGTTTTAAATGTCAGCTATCCACATTACACACAGTGCAATCCCTACTTTAACATAAGAACATTGTAAAATTAGCATAAAAGCATAACTACATTGCAACACTACTCATACTACAACTTGCTATGCTTTCATTCTGGATTTATAGTCAAGACTAAAGTGCACTACAAAGATGACTGCTTTCTAAGCAGGGTTATCTGTAGAATCGAGGCAAGAGGACAAGCCTGTTTTGGAATGCTAGTCACTGATTCATAAAGGAAAGGTGAAGTGCCCTTCAGATGAATATGCAGATGGAAATCAGAAAAGATAACACTTCAAGAGAAAGTCTTCATTTTGCTTAGAAGGTTTGCTCACACTAGTAAATAAAACAGAATTACCTTGTGGAATCAAGCACTACTGTGTGACTGTATGTATAATTTATTTTTTAGCACAATGACTAATTGGCAAGAGTTTCAATCTAGTAGAAATATTTCAGAAATTTGGTAGATAGATTTGCTTCTCTCTCCTTTTGAAAGTAGAGTATTTAAGCAGATGAATATGAACTAGAGCATAGTGGCACATATGGTCTCAGGGTTAGAAAATTACCACAGTCTCTTTTATTTTCTTTAGTAGACATAATCACAGGCCTCAGAAAGAGGACACAATGTAGATAATCCTGTGACAAGATCCTTGTACTGAAAAATGTATAATAAAAATTGTAGTCAGTCAAGTGTTGATTAAAGATCTGATTCCTAGCTTATTCTGCATGTTCACCACTCCAATAAAATTCCCAGAGGACATTAGAGGTGTCTTTCCATGCAGTCCCTAAGCAGACCAAACAGCTGCTTTCCCTTATAGTGCATCACTTCTAAGGACTAATGGGACTTGCTGAGAGGAGAAAAATAATTTGCACCTGACTATGCCATCTTCAGAGCATATGGTCAATTTAAACCAATTTACATCAATATTCAAAAAGTGTGAATATTGATGTAATATTACACTTCAAAATTGGTCAATTAATTATTTATAATGTATGTTACTATGTGCCAGTTTCTTTTTGGACTGGCTAGAAAGAGGCTGCTTGTTTCTATTGACCAAGAGTAGTGTGAACATTCTGGATTTTACTAGAAACATGCATGAACAACACACTCCCCCACTGGGGAAAAAAAAAAAAGCTGCTGATACATAGATTAAATAAAAAAATCTAGTTCTAAATTACTTCTGTGCTACAATTTTTTTATTAGGACACACATAGTGTGGAAATATTTTATGAAGTGAGGTTTCACAAATGTTTCAATAGCATGTCTTCAATTTCTCACAACTTTGCCAGGTTCTAAGTTTGGCATGAAGCTTTCTATCTGAGAGACTTGTCTTGGCCTAAATTCCACTGGAATGAATGTCCATCTCCTAGAATAAGGCTAAAGAAAACTCTGTTGCCCTTTCAAGCTAAAAACAAGTAAAAGAATTACAATGGCTCAGCTATCAAGCTCTAGTAACTCAATATGGAACAGGTGACTTGATATTTGGCATCAGAGCAGGACTGCGTCTTGAGTATGCCATTTACCAGCAAGTATCTGTGAAACCTATGGTACAACTTGACTCTGTGGGGTAGATCAACATACTGGATGAGAAGTTGGTAATATTTTCTATGATGTCCAAGAGCATCAGGCTGTGCCGTGGATGAGTTGCCAATATTTTCTTCGATGCTCTTTAGCATTAGGAGTATGTTTAATGGTTCCTTGATTTTTATTTGGTTTGGTTTGTTGTTGGTTTTTTTTTGTTTGTTTGTTTTTGTTTTTGGTTTTTTTTAATTGGAAGACGTGTCTCACTAAGATAGAAAAGATGAGTAAAGTTAGGAAGTGAAAGGGTTTATGTTTATTTTCAGCCTTAACCAAATGCATATGTAGTAGGATGGAACTTTGTTTTGTGTGCTTACAGTGTTTTGTTTTGGTGGGATATTTCTTTCATTCAGTGCTCCTGGTAAGCCTACTGAATCAGGGCTATTCAGAACTCTAACATACAGAATCACTACTAAACTTACAAAATATATAGTGACAAGACAGGGGACAGGAGAAGTATTTAATGCTTATGGCCTTAGAACTATAATGTAATTTTAGTCAACTCAATGAAAGAAACCATGTTTTTTTCAGTCATGATCCCTGTGGGTATCTAGACTCTTAGTCAAGAACGAGTCTGAGCTTGCATTGAGGCCCACAAAGGTCTGTGAGATCTTCAAAGCATCATTATCACTTCCTGGAAATTTCACAGACAAAACTGCTAATAAAGAACTTGAGATCAAGTCTTGACTAACGCATTATGTGGTTGCCTAGCTGCTTACTTACTCTGGGCCAGGAGTAGGAAACCATACATTGAAGAATGGAGCACTGCTCCCTCAGAGGAGTCTTGTCAGTGGGATTGTTACATGGAAGAGTCTATTGTAATGTACTTCCAGTAGGAGACTAACTCTGGCATTTCCTGGCTCACTAGGGTTTAATTTTGCAACTGTTGAATTTTATAAGCATTGTGAAACTGAGAAATAGCCTAGAGCTTTATAATGAAAGGGTAAAACATACTCAAATGAATAATTTTATAATAATTTACATTTTACACAGTGGGGCTTTTTCATTTTTTGCAGGGGTTTTTTTTGCTTGTTTCAGAAGTAGGAGAATGATTGCTTTCTTTTCTTTTATCTTCTTTTACTTGTTTCCTCATTTAAGTTTGGACACCATATGGGATATCTCTGTTTTCCATTTGTTTGTTGCCATTCACAGTTGGTTGTCCAGACCCTTTCTCCCTTCAAACCTTTCAACTTAACACTTGCAGTATTCATTTTCTGATTGAGACTGGCACAGCTTCTACTCTGCAGTGTTAAGCAATATCACTGCACAAGAATATCAAGAGAACACCAATGAAGAGAAGGTGAAAATAGTGAAGGGAAGAAGAGGTAGGAAGATGAGGCAGCTGTTGTCTGCCACAGTCTTGGTCCTTTTCAGTCTGCCCGGAAGCTAATGCAACAGTGCCAGGCAGTGAAACACTGCAATCTTAGGCAGGCCGCCCACATCCCTAATCATTGTTGACTCTATGTAAAAACAAAGTCTTAAATTAAGGTGCACTGGCCTTGCTAGCTGCCGACTTTTGAACAACTGATTTGTGGCTTAATATTTGTTCTGTATTTCAACTGATTCTAAAATTTGAATTTTTCCCATCACTAGTTAGGAAGTGTATGCAGTGAAACATAAGGTGAAAACTCATCTTTATCAGTTACTTTCAGTAGTTCTTAGTAGCTCTCTGTATGAGCATGATCAACCCATCATAAAGAGCCCTAACAGGTTACAATAGCTACTGTCTCTCATTCATGCCTGCCAAGCCTGTTCACTTGGCAGCTGGTGATGTTTCAATGAGAGTTTTAACAAGTCTCACCATTAGGCAGTGCCTTGTTGGTTCCCTCATTACAGCAAGACCTGACTGCCTTCATTAGCTAGAAGACTTCTGCTTGTGATACAAATATCCAAGAACTGACAATGACTTTGGACTTTCTAAAGTGGCTTTCAAGCCTAAGTAGAGTTAGTTATTTTGCTTACTGGGAGAAAAAAATATTATAAGAAATTTTAAAATTCCCAAACAAATGAAAAGAACCAACCAACCATCCAATAAAACAAAGTTCCTCTCCAACTAATTTAATTCCAGGACTTGCTTTTTTCATTTACTGTTGTGGTTTCTACATGGTATCCCATCTGTGTAACAAATGTAAAGAAAGTATTTGCTGAGAGTCCTTTTCTTCTGATGTTTTGTTAAAAAAGCTTACTCATATGTAGAAAAAAAAAAGCCACAAATTTTCCACTTATGTATGGCAAGTTGATTCCTGTTTTATTGATCCAAAGTAAATAAAACTAGGTTGCTGTTCCACCTTGAGTTTTCTCATGGTGCTTTTTTCAGGTATGGCAAGGCAAGCATTGCAGATCCTGAGTTCTGGTTTATTTTATATGCTGCTGCTTTATACAAAAATGAACATGAAGTAGACCAGAAATTACATGTTCAATAGGAGATGGTTTTTAGCGGACAAGCCATTCTGGACCAGGATCTCATACTGGAGTTAAGTATAGGATATCAGCTGTGGTCTTAGGACTTCCTTACAAAGAAAGAAACAATTATAGAGAAATTCAGAATTTAATTAAGTATTTAAACAACACATAATAAGAAGTTTAATAATAATGGATTATCATCTTCAGGAAATCACAGTTTGCCCCCTACTTTAGACATACTGTGATTCAATGACAGAATCCATGTAAACAAAGAATACTGTTGACAGGATTCCCAAGGCCCATCAGGGTGAATTGTATAGCCTAAGATTAATGTATCTTGAGATGCAATCACCTGTATAAATATACTCAGCATCTGACCACTAGTCCAAGCAAACCTTGCTGTACATTCAGAATGCTGCTCCTTTGGTGCTCTGGGGCTTATATATGTCTGAGAAGGAGGATACCTGGAAAGAATAAAAGGTGCAAGGAATTCAGTAAGTGTTGTTTGTATGGAACTGGGAAAGTTTGCACATCAATATCTTAAGAATCTCCCACACCTTATATAATATTTACCAAGAGGACTGAAGGTAGTTTAGGAGGCTGTTACGTGTTTAATAGTCTGTGATGTTAAAGAGCTGCCTTACACTGCTGATAAGAAATATCATAGGGAAAACTAGCAAAATCAGTAAACTCTTTAAAAAGTATTGGTGAACAGGGAGGATTTTCAAAGCATACACTCATTATATTTCATTTTGTTGAAAAAGGTTGAAATAACTACAGTGACCAAGTCTAAATCACAAGGTTGTGTGGTAAATGAAACACTGCCTGAATAAAACACTAGTCCTGTTGCCTTGCATAGCATTATATGCTTCAACAATAAATGGAGAAAAACAACTCAATCCCTTTTTTATTGAAATGCTTGTATTTATTTTATTTTTGTTCATGACTACCAGTGTACCGTCACAGCTGATGCATGATCCTCTTGTTTGTATGATATTCCTTGACTTAATGTGTCTCTCTTACAGAAATTGGTTTTTAAATTTACAGAGCATGATTTTTGGGGTTTTATGACACCTCAGGACTCTGGAAGACACTTGTGAAGACACTTTTGTAAATACTATATCCTGTTTATTTCATAGTCTTGAGACTGACTTTCTGGCATTAGCCTTTTCTCACTTTTTAATGATCTATTCAAAGTCTACTCAAAAATACATTTGCAAATACTCAGATGCTAAAGTAACTGGAAATATATAAGATTCTCATAATATCTGATGCACAAAATTATTGTAAATAATAAAATAAACAATAGCAGACCATTTATCTGAAGGCTGCTCAAAATATTTGATTTAGTGTCTAGATTTTTTCTGTATGCATGTGGAAATAATCAATACTATCTTTAGCAGAAAATTTTTAAGAAAAAAATATGCTATTTTCAAGATGTGCACATTTTAAACTTAATTTTGTATTTGTGATCAGGCTATGGTTATGCAGATATTCTTACACATGTCAGTGAAACTCCATACTTTTCTTTTGGAATATATAAGAATTCATTCACTCATACTTCTCTATTTGCTTACACCTTAATGCTCCTTTGTTTAATATTATGTTATAGAAATTGTGTAATAGGAATAAACTGAGCAAGGTATTCATAGTCAGAAAATTGGTCTTTTTGTCACATGCACTGATAGTGCCAGTAATCTGAGAAGGATGACATTTTCAGTTGTATTGCTAAGGCTACACCCTTGCTTAGTTGTTTGGTTTTGTTTTGTTGGGTTTTTTTTAATTTATTTAGTTCCTTGCTTTGCTTCTTGAACAGAGAAAACAATGCCTAACTTTAAATTAGTGTGTTGAGTTTTAACTTGAAATACTTTCTAATATAATGCATTCTTTCCCATTACCAACTGCAGTGTCATAAGTCTCCAGAACTGATTCAGGTGAGGCTGGATAGCCTTATACCTTGCTGAGGCCTAGTGCTGTACCATTAAATTATTGTACTCTACTGCTTTGTAATCTGAAGGTACTTTAATTTTCTGCTGGCAGGGAATGATGAAGGCAGGAATATATTAAAAGCTTTTAGTTCCTTTTAATTAAGATGCATTCGTACAGCTGAGTTAATCTGTTTATCCCTACATAACCTCCGGTTTTGTACATACTTTTATTTCAATGTTATTCACTTCTTGTCCTCTGCAACACCATGGTTGATGACAGTAGGATGAACCTTTGCACAATTTTATTTGATATAGCTAAAACCTATGTGGCCTACATTTGTTCTTAAGCCAGGTTGCTATACAAACATGGTAGAGAAACAGTCTGAGAATGGAAGAGTTAGGTTATGTATTGTGTCACAATATTATTTTTTTCAGAACAAGTCACTCCTACTTCACCATCTTGATGCAAATTTCAATAAAAAGCTTGGAGGAACTGTAACTTGCAGGTATGAAACACAATGCACAGAGATGGTCTACATTACACTCAGTATAAGCCAAAACACTGATACTTAGTGTCTTCTGAATCACATTTGCTCAAAAAAAAATTAAAATTAGCAAAAACTAACATGGCAAGGTTGCTTATTTATGAATATGTTAAGGCACATGGAAATTGATCTAAAATGTCTCATTAACCCTATTCGTAGAATAGTTTATGAACTTTTTTACCACAGAGAAGGAAGAGGTTGCTTGTAAAGATTGTCCTAATAAAATTCTGGTGAATTGTAGTGATGGAAAATCTCATTATATTTACTACAAAATCCTCATTATTTCTTCACAGGATTGCAAAAATGAAAGCAACTGGGAAAATGAAAAAATTGATATGCAGCATGCAAACAAACCAATTCCTCAGCAAAGTCTTTGACACTGTCTCCGATAGCATACTGCTGGAAAAGCTGGCAGCCCATAGCTTGGACAGGGACACTCTCTGCTGGGTTAAGAGCTGGCTGGAGTGCCAGGCCCAGAGTGTGCTTGTGAATGGAGCTGTGTCCAGCTGGCAGCTTGTCACTAGTGGTATCCCCCAGGGATCAGTGTTGGGCCCAGCTTTATTTAACATCTTTATTGATGATTTAGATGAGGGAGTTGAGTCCATAATTAGCAAGTTTGCAGGCGATACCAAGTTGGAAGGAAGTGTTGACCTACTGGAAGGCAGGAGGGCTCTGCAGAGGGACCTTGATAGGCTAGAGAGATGGGCTGATTCCAATGAGATGAGATTTAACAAGGCCAAGTGCCGGGTCCTGCACTTTGGCCACAACAACCCCATGCAGCGCTACAGCCTGGGGACAGAGTGGCTGGAGAGCAGCCAGGCAGAAAGGGACTTGAGGGTTTGGATTGACAGGAGGCTGAACATGAGCCAGCAGTGTGCCCAGGTGGCCAAGAAGGCCAACGGGATCCTGGCCTGTAGTGTGGCCAGCAGGAAAAGGGAGGTGATCCTTCCCCTGTACTCAGTGCTGGTGAGGCCACACCTTGAGTATTGTGTTCAGTTCTGGGCCCCTCAGTTCAGGAAAGATATTGAGGTGCTGGAGCACGTCCAGAGAAGAGCAACAAGGCTGGTGAAAGGACCTGAGCACAAGTCCTATGAGGAAAGGCTGAGGGACCTGGGATTATTTAGCCTGGAGAAGAGGAGGCTCAGGGGAGACCTTATTACTCTCTACAGCTACCTGAAAGAATGTTGTAGCCAGATGGGGATTGGTCTCTTCTCTCAGGCAACAAACAGTAGGACAAGAGGGCATGGACTTAAGCTCTGCCAGGGAAAGTTTAGGTTTGATATCAGAAAGAAATTCTTTGCAGAGAGAATGGTCAGGCATTGGATTGGCCTGTCCAGAGAGGTGGCAGATTCTCCAACCCTGGAGATTTTTAAGATGAGACTGGATATGGCACTTAGCGCCATGATCTAGCAATCAAAGTGGGGTTGGTAAGGGTTGGACTTGATGACCTCAGAGGTCTCTTCCAACCCACCTGATTCTATGATTCTATGATTCCTGGACTGCTGCAGTTTTCTCAGATATTTAGTTTAAACGTCCTTGTTAGTTACTCCCTGGAATGTCATTGGTCCCAGGGTCTTAAAAGGATTTCCTACTTTAGATTTGGTTTTGAAAAAGCTACAAGTAGTATGATGCACTTGTTCATATTTCCAGGGAATTGTTTAAATTCTCAACAATTCTCCAAATATTTAAAAGTACTTAATATTTTTAATGACAGAATTCAATATGTGTCTTGGCTTTTAATTTGTGAGCATAACATACCATTTACTTGAGGAAATTCTCCTAAATGAAAATAGAAGATTTAGATAAATGTTAAATACTTTCAGTGCCACCTATTGGCTGACAAATTGTTTCAAATAAACATCAACTTCATAAATGTGGACAAAGTGAGGTAGGGCTACTTATAGTAATATTTCCAATTTCTATTGAAGGTAAAGCCAGCATCAGGGGTTACAATCTCATTTGAAGATAATTTCCCATCTCAAAGAATTTCAACTCTAACCACTTTTTCTTCTTCTTTACATAACACAACACACGAATGCAACATATGGGTTGCTTCAGATGTACTATAGTGGTAACAATGGTCTAAAGCGTTCAGGGAAAAAATAAGATGGGAGGCATAAGAGGTCAGGAAGGGATTAAAACTTGTGGGTTTGGCCTGAAAGTGTTTTGTTTCTTTCTTTCTGTCTGAATATATGAGCTAATCAGTTTAACTACAATTAACTTCTCCTTTGTAAAATTTCAAGCCAAAGATACTCTTCAATGCATCTCAGATTCTGTTTCTGGAATATACCGAATTCTGTGGCACCTCTCAGCACTTAGGCCTGTCCTTAACTTTACACATTCATAATTTCATCAGGATCACGAGAAATGTCATTCAGTTCACTGGAATTACACACATGGTTTAAGGTAATGTCATGATTGTTTCCTAAAGCAAAGCAAAGTTTGCCATTTTGTATGAACAAGGCTTATATATATTTTATCATCTTTAAAATATACATGACTCTTGACTCTCCTAGTGGCTTTGAGTTTAGGATTTTGGGTGATCTAGAGTCCGTGTTTATATAGGGAAAGATTATTTTTGCATACATAGTTATGAAGCTTGATATTTCTTTGCAGAAATGATAATTGAAGATTACAATTATTTCCTAGTTCTAGGAATACTACTCTTAAATATAATTTATACTTTTATTCCTCTGTATTCTCTGTTTTTTTGTTTGCATGCTGGATAAATTATGCCACAGTAAGGAGATGAAATGCCTAAAAATTTCAAAGGACATAACTGCTTTGAAAATTTAGCTTGATTATAGTGCTCTGTGTCAGAAAGGGACATATATACATACACACAGCTGTTTGTATTTTGCTGACATATTTTTTAAGAAAGTGTCAGATTTTTGTTATTTGATTGGAGAATATGATCAGGATAAGATATTTTTTAAACCAATGAAACACTTGGAGTGACAGAGAGCTTATCTCTTTGATAAACTAGATATTTTAGATCAGATGCTTGGGAAAAGAGTAGAGATGCACCTACGCCAGGAGAGTTCAACCACTGCAAACTGAGAATGGCCAGTCCTACCCTGGGAAAACCTCTTAAAAACTACCTGAGAGTTCGCAATCTACCTAAAATCTCTTTCTAAGTTCCTTGTATAGTCCAAGACAACCTCTCCAGGCTGGCAGCTTAGACAGAAATCCTAATTACTGGGCAATGAACCAGAACAGTGCCTGTCCCTTATCAGGGACTATACAAGGAGTGCAGGTGACCTTAAATTTAACACTAAAACTTTTTAGGATGGGTCCTACTTCTTATTGTCAAACCTTTTGACTTTGAATAGATCCTTTGCAAGCATTTCCAATTGTCTCAGTTTCTTAAAAAAAAAAAAAAAAAAAAAAAAAAAAGGTAAAAAGAAAAAATGTCAGGGCTATGTTACCAAAACAATTTTGAGATAGTGTCCCCGAGGGCAGGCAAGGCAGGCAGGACCTTTCATGATGAGGTGCCGGAAGTCATAGAACTGGCCCTGCCTGTGGAGGTTCACCCTGCTTGGCCCATGGGCAGCTTCCACCGTTCCTGTCCTCATAGTGCACTAACACCATCAACATTTTGGCACTGATTTAATCCTTCCTTTCAGGTGTTTTCTATGCCTGGCATTAATTTTTGCTTCTCCTTTCCCCTTATGCCCTCATTGTATCAGACTGCCCTTTTTTGGCACTGAAATGCAGCTATGGACCTTTGGCCAGACTCAGAAGCCATGACAGAGGTCAAGTCAACAAAATGACTGAAAGCCTGAAATGCATTAAAAAAAAAAATTCTGTCCCATAGGATTTGAAATAATTTTTTAATAAATGACAACGTAACACTTGGTCAAAGGTGAAAAATCCTAGAGTGGGACCAGTGCTTTTTTCATGCTAATGTGGTGCAAATAACATGAGCTCTAGTGCTGAATTAGATCCTGTCACTGAGGGAAAAATATGACACTGCAATAATTGTTTAATGATAGGAAAATGTCTACCTTAATGTTCTTCTGAATCCCATCTTACTGTACTGGTGGTTCTTCTTTAATTTCCATATCCAAACCTGATACTATATAGGTGGAACCTGAAATGACCCTTAGCTGTGGAAGCTTATTTCCTGGCTAGGGCTAAAATCATATGAGGACACCTAATCTTGCTGAATGTGAGCTGTGTAGAGGGCTTGAAAAATAGGTATAGCAGCTGATTTGCAATACTTCTGATGTTAAAGGCTTTTGCTTACATGAGTCACAAGATCATGGTGCTGTCACATTCAAAACAACATTAACATTTTAATTAGTCTTCTGGATAAAACCAAATGTGGATCTGGAATACAATCTGTATTTTTTAATACTAAAAATCCACTCATCACTTATGTAGCTTTTTTTTTATAAATTCTTTGGTTATTAGTAGATTAATTTGTTTAGCTTAATCAGTCTCTAATTCCCCAAATAAGACAATCATTCATATTAAATTGTCAAGAACATATATTCGTAAATAAATTTTGCCACAGAGTTTCCTGTGGCATCATCCTCATTTTGGTACTTCTTTTTCTAACCAAACTGAAAGCATGTAAGACCTACCTTTCAGATAAGTTGTTCACCTATTTTCAATGTTTAAATCATTTGACTTAGGAATGGACTCCTGGTCCATATTCAAATAATTTTAATAATGTTCTAAGTGAAAAACATGTCATTTCTGTGATTAATTTCAATTGATGACAACACACAGCACTACTAAATTGTCACTCTAGAAAAAAGATAACTGTATTTAACAGGGGGTTTTGGGTCATGGTGCTTGTTCAAGTATCACAAAGTTCATAATAAATTATCTTCATATGGTATTAACCATGTTTATGTCAAAGACATAGGTCTCAAATGTGATGATTTTAAATTTCTACAAACAAATATTTGGTAGAATCAATCCCTTGAGGACACAGTAGCAGTATAATTTCAGCACTAATTTGCTATCATCAAGACTGTCTAAACATATGCACTGAGCCACTGCTTTCTTTAAACAGTGGTTATATATTGTGTCTCTTAACAAAGTATCTAAAGATACAATTCACTCTTTGTTAAAGATCCTTCAATCAACCACCGTGCTACTTGGAAATAGAGTAATAAAAATTGAGTAGACTCTTTTATACATGCCAAACTCTTACCTATTTGTTCTCCCTGCAATTCTTCACAAAGTTAGTTGCTAGACAAATTAGGCTCAACTGCAGTGGAATGACAGGGGAAAAAAGAGAAAAGTGTAGGTTTATATTGTTGAAGATTCATATCTATGGGATACCTTTGTATGATTACTAAGATTCAATGCTTTTTAGGTCCCAATTAATTACTGAAATAACTCTTTGGCTCCCTTTACTAAAAACTATACTTCTCAGTCACAGTCTGGTACTTGTATTTTATTCAGAACACTTTTACAGTGTCATAAAATCACAGAATGGCCAGAGTTGTAAGGGACTTTAAAGGTCATTCAGTTTCAAACCCTCTGAAATGGACAGTCTATTGCTGTTTATTAAGTAAAGAAAACCACTTTTATATTTATTCCTGAGTGTTTTGTAAGTGTTGAGTTGGAATTCCAAATTTTCAGAATTTGGTAAGTGCATTAAGGATTGAACTAGACCTGTCTTGAGAGGGTTTTTTAGGGGTTTAGTTTTTTTTTTGTTGGTTAGGATTTTTTTAAGTAACTAGATTTTAGGGTTTAGATGAAAATATTATAACTTTATTTCTGTTTAAAGTCAGCTGAAAACAATTCTCTTTGTTGACAAGCCAGATAATTTATTTGCTTTAGCTTGACATCACAGTGTTTGTAGTCCAAAATTAAGTTCTCTGGATACCCCTCACATGATGTTGTTGGCTTGTTAAGTACATCCTGAAAAGAGATGAGAAAAAAGAAAACTCATAGCTATCTTTCTTAAAACAGCTCATAACACAGTTTCATGGTAATAAAAAAAAAAAATTACTACAAATTTAGAAGATTATGTCAGGAAAAAAAATCAAATGCATGACTGTGTTTCTGGGCAGCTTGATTCTTGATGTCTCTCAGCTGTGTCATTTACATTTTTGTGTACAGACTTATGCTAAAAAATTTCAAAATAAGCAAGGTTCCAGACCAAGTGGATACAATGCAATGATGCAATGATGCATTCAGAGAGTGGTACAGTTCCTTTAACTTTTGTTTAAAAGGCTTCTCAGTCTTCTTCTAATGACTGTTCACCAGGAAAAAAAAAAATCCCTGAACCCTTAGAGCTACTTAGACTGGCAACTGGTTTAGTCAATTAACTTGCAGCATCATTTTCCACTATGGCAGTGTTCTTAGCAGACTTTAGTCTCTTTTATGTCTGATTCTGGACAGCAAAATGGTAATGTTTATTTTATTAGTTTATGACACAGATTACCCATGAAAATTTTCACATAATATGTTGATGAGAATATACTCTTCTTGGGTATTTTTTAAAATGTATCTGGTGTATTGATTTAGCATCTAAAAAGGACATGAAAAGTCAACCAAAGTAAAAGCAAGCCCTAGGAGGGAAATGAATATATAGTAAAAACAAATATTATTCCTACCTGAATAGATACATCATATTTTCTTTTTTTTTTTCAGTGTTTGCTTTATAACACTGTAGCATTGTCCTGTCATTAATTCAAAGAAAGCCAATGCAAAGAGCTTCGAGACAAATAGCAATATTATTGCATAAGACCAATTTATATCACTAAATTTTAGCTGTCTTAAAGTTATTTATCTCCTCTAAACTTTCCAGTGCTTCACTCCACTCTGTGCTCTTTTAGAGAGTTTAAGTGAATTGACATTTGGAAGTCACTGTCTGCCTCTCTATTTGTGTTGATCTCTCTCAGCTATGGCTAGGTGAGATGGGGTGCCTTTCCCTCATCTTCTCAACAGTCACTTCAAGGTTATTTGAATGAAGTGAGTATAAGAGAAATTCATGTGTCCTCCTCTTTTTAATGAACATTTTATGGAAGAACATTTCTCAGTTCTATCTTATTCTGATATTAGTTATTATTTCCATCTTGCTACTATTTCCCTTAGAGCGACAAACTTTTTAAATATTTCCCATTGGAAAAACCTTCTGTTATAGTCAGGAGTATAGATGAGAGCCTTATTCCATTGTAAAGGTGAAAGATAGGCATAAAAGTACTACACATTCACAATTTTTAATTGAAAATTTAAAAAAAATCTTTTTAAAATATAGCAAAAAGAAAAAATTATATCTACTGTTCTTTTTAAATCGACCATTCAATACCTTCTTGACCAATTCCTCTACCTAAATAGATGCAAAATGACATATTTGGAAATCAGACTTTTATCTAGGAGCCAGTGATGGAGTTTTCACTGTGAAAGCTGTGATGATTAGTGAAGTACAGCTTGACTCTTTTCAAATTTTGTGTTGCTTTGTAAGAGAAAAAGAAGATGTATTCTATGTTTGCACATATACTTTGTAATTATTTAATGAACTAAATCAAAATTTAACAAATAAAATATCTTTTTCATTTAATTATACATTGTTTGGGGCTGAAAAGGCATTTGATTGTTCTAATTAATAATTGATTTTAGCTAGTCATAATCAAAATAAACATAAAAGATTTATATATCATATTTTCATGGTCCTTTTTCAAATTATATAATTCATGTACAAACTGAGCATGAATAAAATGCTAAACAGCCAAACCTTCAGCATTAGTGATGGTGAAGTCAAGAGTTTTCTTCCAGACATATGTCTTCAAAGAATATGGGAACCCTTTAATATAAAAGGTTGTGTGAACGTTAAATATTTCTCGTCTCAGTTCTCTACAGTGCCTAAAACTTTTTTTTGAAAAGATTTAAAAGTTTAACTTGTCCACTCCCACTCCACAGGGTGTTTAAAGAATGCCTTCATGCGTTCCTGAGTTGTTTTCCAGTGCTAAGTGTGCGATTGGCATTGAACTGTGCTTGGCCCTGAACACAAGCATGAAAGACACAGTTACATGAGCCTGCAAAAATACTACTTTCCATTAGAAAGAGCTGGTTTACTAATGATGGAATTTCTCACACTAGAAGTGTATTGTTCAGATTTTTTCTCTTTTAATTTCTGATTAAATTGCAACATCACAATGTCCCATTTATGAATTGCATTGAAATGAATAAATATAAATTTTTCTATTTCCAAAAATTCTGTATAAGAAGGTTTTATATTTCATGCATTTTTAAATAGTAAATAAACTGGTTGTAATAATATTATTCCTTTTTATTACCCAGAAACATGTTTTCTGATGTCCTGTAAATGCCCTGTAAGAGTTCCTTCTGGTACTGTTTGAAACAGATAAAATGTTTATTCCCTTACAGATGAGGTCTTGAATCCATTGCAGGCAGTGGGAATGTTATGAACTTGGGCCAGGTTTGAATACTCAGATTTCCAAGAACCAAGGATTTGAATATTTGTGACATTTGAAGGATATCATGAAACTGTACCTCTATTGTTTGTTTTGTAATATATGGTTATGACCATGGTGAAATATTTTTCATGTAGTCTGACCTTCATGTTAGCAGATTCTCTTTCACTATTAAGCTTAGTGAGGATGTGTATCATGTACAACCATTTTTCATACATAAAGTTGAGAGATACTGTATTTTACAGCCTGTGTATCTATATCACCTATATCTATATCCATCTATATCTATATATAAGCCCCTCTAAACCAGTCTAAGTAATAGTAGTCTTTTATTGAATTTATGCAAACAAACACCCTACAGAGAACAAGAAGAGAGACTTTTCAGGAGAGCAATTATTGTCTCCAATATTTTTTTCAGCTTTTTTTCTTTTCAGAACTGGCATGATCTTGCACTCTATCTCGCTGACACAGGTATTTAAATCCAGTGAACCTTAGGGTTGACAAAAATTCTAGGGAAAGGCAGTATCTTCAACATATCAATGTAAATTAAAGGACAAGATTAGAGATTTTTCAATCTGAAACTGAAAGCAAACATTAAACAAAAAGAATGAGTCTACATTTTTTGAGCTAGGTACATCATAATATTGTTATGGCCACTAGTCTAACTTTTGGCAACTAAGTGAAACGATAAATGTTGATTTATTTCCCCCATATGATTTAAGTAATGCCATCTACTTGCTTTTCTGTATTCAAACATCTCCAGAGAATAGAAAGTCAAATATTATTGATACTTGGTAAATTCCAGAACACTGTAAAATGCATCATCCATTGCATTCTGTGAATACATTTTCTGCTTATTTGTCCATCTCTATGTAAAATTAATAGGGAAAACAAAACATTCCTGTATGAGATGGCTGTTAATATGTATTCTCACTATAATCTCAGAAAGGCAGCAAAAAAAGATAAAGATTTGGGGGTTTTTGAAAAATTTAGAGCAGTGGCAGATAATCTGTAAATGTACTGAAGGAAGAAGACCTGGCTGGGAAGAAGTGGTGAAGTGTTGCCTATACTTTCCTGATTCCAGTTTAATTTTGTTTGTTTTGTTTGGGGTTTTTTTTTGGTTTTTGGTTTTTTTTATTTTGTGACACTCAAAACAAAATATGCACCTTCTTGCAGTACGTGTTATGCTATAGTGAAGTCTTTGTTTTAGTAAAAGTGTAATTAAGGAGGGAATTGAAGAAGAAGCAGCTTCTCGAGATGGTTCTCAAGGCTAGTAATTGAGGAAAGTAATGGAAAAGTCCAGGCGTGTAGGTCTAGCTTTCTGCTCTTTGTAACTTGAAGTGTACTTTGTCCTGCTGACAATATGGCTTTTGAGGAAATATTTGTCAGAAGTCTCATATGCTATGCTAGGTTTAACATCAGGGTGTCTTGCAGTTATGTTGCAGAGTCCTTAAACTTTAATAAAAATAAAAAAGTTATTTTGTGTTTTATCTTATTTAAAGGTCACACTGCTTCTGCATACAAGTCGAATAAAGCAGCTTCATAATTAACAAAAAGGTCTCTCCATCCTTTTGACTGCTTAATAAATTTTTTTTTTTCAAATCCCCACAAGTAAATAATTATCCTCATGATGCACATGCACTTTTCTTGGGGATATTAGATCAGGAATAGGGAATTCATGGTTTATCTGTCACAGTCCTTGCAATATTGCACTTATTCCATGAAGGATCTATTAATCAGGCTAATTAAACTCTGCCCATGCCTGCTGTCCAAAACATTGTAACTCCCCTTGACAGAGGTCTGTTTTACTGCCAAATCTTTATCAACCTCCTTTTCTGTTCACTAATTGAAACCTTACACATGTTAAATGCCTTCATTGCCATTTACTGTTATTTTAATTCTGGGTTATGACAAGATTACTCAAGATAAATCTTTTTGCAAGGCTGATTATTTTAAAATAAATTTATATATATATTTTATAATACATAGTGTCTTTTCAAAATTCTTGACATTAACGAAGGGTCTTAGTAGCATAGCTGACATTTTTAGTCAGGGCCCTGAGTGCACCAATGGAGCAAAAGTAGCCTGGCAAGTCTGCCCTGAGGCCTCTACCCATGCAGCCTTGGCTGACTGAGTTACACACTGTATCAGTCTCTCTTACCCTTGGTCTTTCGTGAGCAATGCAGTAGGTTTGCTGCCCCTGGCCCTGCCATTCAGACAGAGATTTGCAAATGGGTCTCTGCTATGCTACATGGTATCTCTCACCTCTGAGATACTGGAATGAGACTTTCACTTTCATCTGAAGAAAGATGGACCTACCTCCTGAAGAGGGTTTACAGTTCATAGCCCTGCATGGGGTATTCAAATCTGAGAAGTAGTTATTAAGATTCAAGTCTCTTCTGAAGTGATTCTTTTTCAGTCTAGTATATTTTGTGACTATTTGGTAACTAATATTTTATCTTGCTCTACTTCCCTGGGAGTCTCTTTCTGAACCACTCAGTATGGTTTCCACTCAGAGTGGGAGATGGAAATTGATTTTCTTCCTGCCAGCAGAAATGGGTGGAGAGGTATACACAGAACAATTGAGGTATCTTTTTCTTGTGTAGCATTAAGGAAAATAAGAAAAATAGAATGCACTGAATATAAATTGCTAAAATCATATGATGTGGTAAATTAACCTGAATATTAAATACTGCACTACACAGTTTTCCACTGAGAAAGAAAGGCTGTGAAACAGATGTATAATTTTCAAGCTTAAGCTCTTCTCATTATTCTGCAGCCTATTTTTCTTTGCAATATTATCTCACATTAAGCCATGAGAATGTTAAAATGCTGTGCATCATTCTCAAAGAAGTTTTTCTCAAAGCCTAATTAAGTGAGATGAGAACTGTACATGCCTATTTGTTGCCTATAAAGATTGAATAACCAAGACTATTATCCAGGTTTATCTTCTCTTCATTCTGAACACTGGTCATTTGGCAGTATTTACACACATATGGGAGTGATCATGACTTGTGTGCCAAGTAAGGATCTGTAACTGACCCTGAATCCAACTGCTTTCATTGTGCTTCTACTCATAATGGATCACTTTCAGAAAAGCATGGCCAATGAGTTATGCTGTTTGTAGAGTGAATTCAAATATAAATACATTTGGCTACTTGCTGACCCAAATAAAAAACCTACACTGTAATAGTGAAGAAGAATTAAAAGACAGGACTAAAAAGCCCTCAGAAAAGTGAAAGGTTGAAATTAGTGCTTTTCTATCACCAAAACGCATGCTTTGTCCAGGCCAGGAGGTTAGCTTATAAAATGATTCCTTGAAGAAAATGAATAATTTCATCACCAATAATGCTATAGATTTTTTTCTCTCTGTTTTTGCTAGCAAAGGAAAATACACATCAGAATTTGCTACCCAAATTTGTCCTACTGTGAAATAACTTCATGCTGCAGGACTAGCAGGTATAACAGCAGCCCTCACAGAAAACTTATTCTCAAAATGCTACATAAGTTTTCAAAAATTTCTTTGCTCTTATGGTCACAAAGATGGCAGTTAATCTTGACCAGGCTACAAAACATTTAAGAATTTGTAGACCTGGAATTGAATGTTAGAAGGCTATTATGAGGTTGAATACTGATATCATTAGTCTAATTTCTATAATGTTGATTTCTTTAGCCTTTAAAATACAATTGTTTCTATATTTGCAATATTTTGATCCTAGATTACAATGGCAAAAGAGTAAGAAACCATTGTTTTAACATAAGAATATCAAAAAGTAAATTTTAAAATAAGCTGTAGTTCTGACCTCTCTGGAATAGACGTCACTGTTGTCTACAAAATTAGCATTAGTTCTGAACTTTGTTTTTTAAATATGCCTACAAAATCACCCAGAGATTTGACAGCTGTGTACATGCAAAACTAAGGGAATCTAGATTATATATGGGAGTTTGTTCAAACAAGCCTGGGCAAAATTTTTATTCTATGCCTAGCAGCATTTCATCAGAATTATATGTTATAATATATCTATTTACTTTAGGTATCTGTGAAATGTTCATATTATCAAAGGTTTCTTTAGTGGGTATGGTCAAGCTAGGTGTAGGAATAGATCTTTCCCAAGAAATGTAAAATGAGTCCTGCAGCTTCAGAACTGTCTTAATTTTTGAAAGTTATTATTAGTATAGTCTTTTCTCCAAAGTGGTACATCATCTTGCAAATAACTCAGGTATGTTCATCTGAATGTGTCTTACTAAGAAATAGGAATGGCCAGTGTCTTCTGGTCTTCAGTAATGTATGAGATTACACAACCAGTGTTGAGGATCACACAAGTTTCTAAATTTCCTTCTTTCTCTTAAATGACATAGAATAAAATAAGGTCATTATATGAAGTGGAATAAATTTACAGTTGTATGGGTTACATTGTATGGATTACAGTATATAGATGACTACAAAGTACACCCACACATGAATGAACCTGTAGCCATTGATAACATGCTCTAAAAAAATGCTTACTTAGGAACAAGACACTGCTACACAATTCACCAATACAGACTGGTTTAATGTGACACATTGCGGGTAACATATTGCTTTATTTCAAGAGACAGGCAAGGACTAGATTGTTCCTTGGGGTCACAGAGGGCACAGATTTAAGCAGGACCCTTGGCAAAATTCTACTGTAATCTGTTCTCAAGCAGATTTTTTTGTGTCTGTGTTGCACAGCCCTAGTTTGAACATGGATGGAACATTTCCCAGATGAGGGTAAAAGGATGTCATAGCCAGAATTATGATCTGCCTAGCAGACACAAAAATAATTGCACACAAGTGTATACATGTAAAGTCTTTACTAGGTCCAGATTTTGTCTGACTTATTTATATGAATGCCAGGTCTAGGGCCAGGCAGTGTTGGTATCCGCTGGGTATTTCCCCATCCCACTTAAAGTGCCATCTGCTGTTTCATATATCTGCCAAGTATATGGATTATGTCTGCTGTTTCCCATTTATGTCATGTTATTAATAATGGTAATGAATGTTTGCTAAATGATAGTTGCACAGACTGTAGTTGTAAAATCCATAGTCACACATTCTTGTCCTTTTTTTATTTGTCTTGTGAATACCAGAACTCTGGACGTACCTTTCAACACTCTAATATTTGTTTCTCCTAATGATTCCTTTTAAAATTCAAACTCATCACAGTGCTTTACAAAATACTTGCTGATTCTCTGAACTGGATACAGGAGGCCAAGCATGCACATATCCATGCATTTTCAACCTATGCAGGCAGTAAGTACAGAAGCATGAGCTTTAAATGCAGAAATGAATAATCTGATAGAGTTCCCCTGCTTTACATGTCATTTAAAGAAGCCCATTCTTTCACAGTCACAACAGTAAAGAGCAAACAGATAGAACTTCTCCCCACCTCTCCTGACATCAAGTTATCATATTATGATAAACAGTGTACAACATGCTTTGGTATTATAAAATACAAGAAAAAAAGGATTAATTTAATTTTTAAAGATTCTTAAAGATTCTTATCATATTGTATTGTAATTTAATTCTTAAACATTCCTACCATATTGTATTGTCACTCAACCTAAAGGATCTGGTCCAATGCCCATTAAAGACTAGAATCAGGTGATAGCAGAAAACTGGTTAGCTCTCCCAGGAGTCAATATCTGTAAATAGCATCTGTAAAAATGAAGCTCAGTTTCTAAGCATCTTGG
>JAWWLZ010000042.1:30849931-30864090 GCA_035041345.1 Poliocrania exsul | reverse complement strand
GCAACTGTTTCTTTCTCCTTCTTATTCCTCCTTTCAGAGGTCTGCTAAAAAACTCAGAGGACCACACACACTTCTCTGCCTTGCTGTCCTTCTAAAACTGAGAAAAGGTAGCCTGACTTCAGCATGCTTAGCATGTTCTGCCTATCAGCACAAGAAGAGGTATCTTCTGGTATCACTGCCTTCTTTTGTCCACAGCAACATATGTATTTCAATGACTGAAAAATAACAGTCTCAAAAAGAGGCAAGATGACTGTAGTATTAACACCCAATTCCTCATATTCAGGACTTCTCACCTTCATTCTAGCTCTGCCACAGATATACACTGTGACTGTGGAAATTCACATGTGCCTCATTTCCATGTCTGTAAATGGGATTAGTGATTTTCTCCTCTATATACTATGTTTTGGTTTTTATTTTCTGTTTTTGTTTTGGTTTGTTTGTTTTAGTTTTGTTTTTTGTTGGTTTGGGTTTTTTTTCTGATTTCTTCTGTGTATATTGATTGGGACAGTGTCAATTTTTCATAGTAAAGCATCAGCTTAATTTCATGCCTAATAACATTATTATAATTCAATTCATAGGTAAAACAGATACAAACGTCAAGACAGGAATGCATGGTGACTACTTCTTATCCAGAGGACACAAAATACAGAAATTGGGGTTTTATGCAACTCTTCATTACCACAGGTGGGTAAAGATTTATTTTTTGACTGTTAACCAAACTGATTAAATAACTATGGTCCTGACCACTGATTGTGGATTAGGGGCAAGTTTCCTTCCCTGGTCAATTCTGCTCGGTCATAGTCCCATCTCTAAGGTGTGAGCTTTCAAAATATTTGATTACATTTCCGAAGCAAAACTAATCTTGTTTTTCTCTGCTTTTCTGTATGGCTCTTTTTCATGTCTTTTAACTTCAGCTTCCTACAATTGCTTTGCTTCTCTATGCAGGTCTTGATTCCTGGCTTAAGTTCCAATGACTTCCATGGTTTTCATCACCTGGCTTTGGCACTTGGCTTCCAACTAGAAATCTGATGCTAGCTCTTGACCTTGAAAGCAAGTCAGTATCTCTAGCTTTCTACTAGTGCCAAGCCTATGCACCAGACAAGTCTATCTATGCCTTTGGTCCTATCAAGCTGTTGTCTAAAACCAACAATCCAGAAAGGAGAGCACAGGTCATGTAACTAATCAGATATAGCTTTCACTTGTATTAAAGTAGAACATTGCCACAAATTATTTCAGTCTCTACCAGCATATCTCTTCTGCTTGCCTTTCTCTTTTAACTTCCTCTTCTCAGCATCAGTTTGACAAATGTTTCATAGGTCCCTTCTGTGCCAGTGAGTCATTCACTGCAGAATTACTCAGCTTCTATTTGCTTTCAGCTGGGCTCGACTCCAGATACATGGAAATATGTTCCTTTGATGCAATAATGATTTGTTTTTCTGGGCATCTTATTTGAACTATTGGCCATTTGTTTTCTCGTGAGTTCTGGATAAATCTACGTCATTGCTAAGGTAACCAACCAGAATTTATGAAGCCTAATGGAAAGACAATAAGGCTCAGAATACTAAAACAGAAGCAGATGCTACTTCTGCAATGCTCATATTTTGCTAGTACACTGGCTGATTATGATCAGACTCTGCCCTAATGCAACTGCCTGTTGCCAGCCCAGAAAATACCAAGTGTGTTTCACTTCCTTATCAGCTGCAGAATAGACCAAATTCAGTCTGTATATTTTTAGTTTTGTGAATGAATCTATTCCTTAGGTTCAGGGCTAAAGTTCACAGAAGACCTTTTGAAGTTCTAGAGTAAGCTAAATTACCATTCAATGTAATCCCCTCTTTGAGTATATATGTAAAATTTATACCAGGATTCATAATTTACTTTGCAGAAAAGGATTTTAAAAATATCGCCACAATTTTCAAAGTGTTTCAAAGAAGTCACAAAGATCCATCCTATTTATTTAACATGGTCATTGGTTTAATCTATTTTCTTTTTTTCTAGACCATATACAGTTTTCAGAATTTGAAAATCAAATGTCCTTAATCAGTTTAAAGCTCATCTTGTTATCTTCCCCTGAAAAAGGGTCATAATTTTTTTTTAGGACTAAGTTTTAACTGTTAGCACAACATAGGATATGTAGCACTTGTTTTGGGAAAGGTGATGGCAGGAGTCTGTGACTGGTTCTTCAGTAAAATTTGTTTTCAAATAGCAGTATGTCTTTCAAATTAATCCCCAATTCTGTATCTATCTATTTACCATGTGTTGCTTTAGTTTCCAAGGTGGTTTTAGTTAGAAAAACCTAGGTTTTTTTCGCGAGAAAATTAAGCTAGAATATGTTCTCATGCTTTGATATACTATCTTTCCCTTTTGTTTTGCATATTACATTTGAATGATATCAACAACTCAAGGAAATAAACAGGAAGTCCAAGAGTGCGATTTATGCTGACAATTTTCTTCCTGAAAAAGGTGGAAGAAAGGACTATGCTAAGTTTCATTGTCCTCTTCAATTCTTTCGGCTTTTCACTATACAGTTCTCTGGCTTTCCCTCAACAGTTTCAACTCCCAGGTGACTTCTGTAATTGCAAATAGCTCTGATGTTTGTGTAGTTTTTATTTATGCATATCAGATAGAGAAACAGAAGTAAATCAAATGCAGCAAGGGTTGGTCCCTTTTTCCTCTGTTTCTGACTTATCCTAGCAAAAATCATGATACTAAGTTGACTAGATCATAGGAAATGATACTGGGTTTATAAAAGCAGAAGCATAATTTTAGATTCATTACTTAATATAAATGATTCAGGACAGCAAGTAACAGGAAGTAGTCTGATTTTCCCTTATCAGAATGTTTTTTCCCTTTTCATAAAATTTTAGTGTTGCCACTTTGGTATTTTAGATCTAGCAATACCTCTACTCTCAGATACAGGAACATACCTACACCTGGAGCTTTGCTCCAGGTCTGAATATGACCTTCACAACTGCTGCTCACTCTCCCTTTTCTTCCTCCCTCTCTGGTTTGGGAAGGAAGTCTAGATAGATGGGATGGAAGGCAGTTTCTGTGCCTGCCAAAAAGCCCCCTGAATGTAGGTATCAGAAAACGAAGACGGGGCAACATACTATGAGGCATGACTGTCCGTAAGTGTTGCCACCATCTTTCATTGATCAGATACATTCAATGTAGCCTTTGCTTTTGCCCACTGTTCAGCATACTGTATAGGCACTGTGATTCCTTTCCTGTGGAGCGGTACCCATGTGAATATAAACATGAAAAGATGGTCATGACATCTGTGCCTTCATGTGTCTAATAAGAATTTGGTTGATCAGGTTGTTGTACCTGGGCTAGACAATTCTTGAGTTTGAAGAATTTGGAGATGGAAATATTTTTCAATTTTTCTCTTAAGTTAGTATTTTTTCAAGGCAAGTTTTATTTGTTCTTTCAGTACAAGATTGATCAAAACTGGAGGGATCTTCCTGTGGTATACATATGCCTGATGATTCAATTTATGTGATGTTTGACTCACTGTTTCTCAATCCATCAAAGGTTTGTCAATTCAATGAATTAAGTGCAATAATTTTCAATCAGATATATTCCATGGTACCTTAAAATTAATATATTGGGAAAATCTACTATTGCACTTTGTGATTTTTTTTAGCATGACTTTATGTCTCACATGATTCCCTTCTATAAGAGGACAGTGATTGTGTGTTGTGTCACAGTTGTTTTGTATAAGCTGTAACATTCATTTGAACAACAGATAAAAGAGAATCCCTAGTAAGTCCTCTGCTGTGATCTGCCATTGCCTTTGCAAAGCATTGGTTTAGGAATATTTTCCTAATAAAATACATCCTATTTTTTTTTTCCTTAATAAGATTGTTCTTAATGCTCAGATGGTGATTAAAATTCCATATCTAAAGAGTGTGTATGACTGGCTATTTATCTTTTTGCTCTATTGCATAATGTAGTGAAATTAGAGAGGTGAAAAAAACCCAGCCGGTATTTTTTCAAGCTGCTGGGAGAAGCTGACATCCGAAGGACATGTTCCAGGAGTTGTGCCAAGGAAGCAGCCGCTGATGTGAGTGATGATGATGCACGCAAAGACTTGGAAGGAAGAACAGATTATTAAAAAAAAAAAAAATCAAGGAAAAGAGTGAGATTATGGGAGTGAGTGTGCCTGCTTTTGTAGCTTTGCTTCTTCATGTTAGCTTAAACAAAAGGAAATACCTAGGCAAAGATGAAACAGAAGATGAAATGAAATGGGGAACTGAAGGCCAAAATACTCAGGTTTTTAGGTAGTTTTACTGTTTCAAAATGTCTGCAGCTGTTCTAACACAGTGGCATTTGTTGCTACAGAGCAACACTATAGTTGTTTTATATCCTCTGGTTCCCTTCAATACAAACCATTTCCCTAGCTGTGTAAATATTCATTAGCAAAACTCAGCCCTCCATTTTCCTTCTTTTTCTAAATAAACTCAAAAGGAAACCAAGGACTATAACCAATTTAGCCCTTAGGATGAAAATTAGTTTGGTTATGTTTTTTCAACCAGTTTAAATTATAGTTCCTATTAATGGTTGTCTTCTTCAGAAACAAATGACAGCACATAAACAAACAATGCACTTTCTACAGATTGATGAAAGGTCACAACACCAACACCTTTTGGCACTGACCAGTCCTTGGATTAAATACAAGTATTAAGTCCAAACTTTGCAGTCAACCAACTGGATTATTTTCGCTTAAAATTGACAGCTGTTCATGGTAGAAACTGAGTTAACAGAAATAATAATGAGAATAACAATAACAGTAACATTGTTGTAGATGAAGCCTGCATGAAAAAAATCTATAAATATTTTCTATTTAAAATATCACTTTTGAGATATTTAATATCAGCTTAGGAAGAAATGTGTGCCTTACAAAATTATGATGCTTCAATAAAACATTTTTCACTAGTAAAGAGTCAGTATTATCCCACATTACCATACAGTCAAATCAGCTCACAGCATCATTCTACAGTAAGATAGTACTGTTGTCTTGTTTCATAGGGAAAGACTTTTAAAATATTTAGTGAAGATCACACAGTCTGTGGCAGTAACCACAATTCTTGGATCCTGATGTAATACTTCAGTTTTTTTAACTTTCTTTTTCCCCTGCACTGATATTTTGAATACCCAAGGCATAAGAGGAAAAAAAAACACCCCAACCTTCCCCCTCAAACCAAAAGCAAACCCAAACAAGCAAACAAAAAACAACAAAAAAACCCCCAATAACTAAAAAACTCAACTAACAAAAAAAATAAAAATCCCCAACTCAAATAAACAAAAAAGACAAAGACAAAGAATCTTACACCTTAGGCACTGGTGGTAGGACAACTAGTAGCTAGTTGATTTTTCAATTCCAATTGAATCAAGATCATAAATAAGTCTAAAAATATATAATTTATAAATAATTTAAAGACTGCTTTCTGTTTTCTCTTTTGCCATTCTGTTGTATATCAAGGGATATTACAAGTACCCATTGCTTGCAAGTTTTAACTGTTTAGTTTCTTTTGTGAATGATTTGATTCTGTATGCAATTTTTAGAGTTAGCAGTCTGAAGACTATAAAGAGTATGACCATATGTTCTCTTGCTCTTCAACTTTTAGTACAAAATTTGAAGTATGCATTCTAAAAATATTTTTAGACTTCTAAACAAATGTTGTTACTAAGCTATGAATAGGCCATGAAAACATTGAAAAGTTTTTTTAAAGCTGTCTAAAATTTTCATTGCAAGAGAGCAACAGCAAAAGTGAAGAAATAAATAAATGTGAATTCCTTCATTTATGCACCATTTATTTTCCCAATTTTCACACCATTACGAACTAGGAATATATCATCTTTCATAAATTAAACAGCATCAAACTAAATCAAGTCTTCAAAGATAACGAGCAAGTAAGATCTAAAAACGTTAAGTAGTTTGATAATAATTCAAGATTTCTTATTTTTTCTTCTGTATTGAATCATTTCCTGGCACAATGCTCTATGCCACTGACATGAGTATTTAATAAATCCCAGGTCTAAACCACTTAGAGCTTTTAAAATTAAGGCAGTTTTTTATACATATCATGAAAGAATTTGTTCCAAACACATTCTTGCTTACATCATTTGTATTCTGTAGAGATTCCATTTATTTTATATAGCTTTTTTCTCAGAAAAACCCATGTACTATTGACCTATGGTGATGGAAAGTTATTTCATATTAAGTTAAAAAAATATTAAAATTAAAAATAAAATTAGTACTACTCAAACAAGTGTTCTACCACACCTCAGTTAGAAATGACCCTATCTAAGTCTTATTACCTGTCTTCACTATCTAGAGGTTTTCTATTTTTTCACTATTCTATGAGGTTTTTTTTCCTTTGATTTCTCTTGTTATTATTCTAGATATAGTGAAATGCTAAAGGAAATTATGATCTCTGGAATGATGATGACACAATTCCTTCATGTTTGCTGAGTAACAGCAACAGTCATAAAACTTCATTATTCACAACTGATTTAAAAGGAAATAGTACTATCACAAACACAAGTAATTTCACTGCTGTATCAGTTCAGAACTTAACTACTACTCAAAAATGAAAAATAGGGCTACAATAAAGGAAATGTTAATTTACTATAGTTGACATTTTTTGGAAAAGAAAATAAAATTTTATGTGTTTCCACCTTGATGCTTTCTTTAAAATAATTTTAACTCTGTCACCTATTTTTGTTTTGGAGTACTTATGAGAAAATGAGGAGTTATATTTTTGGAAAATAATCTCAATAACCTTAAAAATTTGCTTAACATCTTCAGTAGTACCTTGGGCTTCAATACTTCCAACAGGATAAGCTACAGTAAGCTAACTTTCACATTGAATGCTCTCAGAGAAGAGTGTTGAGATAAAATATAGGGGGGAAAAAAGGAAGTGTTTTGAACAAGTAAGAATACTTTGTTTTCAGCAAAATACAAATCTCAGGTTTACTGTTCTTGTTTTTATCCTATTCTTTCTCAGAAATCTTAGGTTTCAGTTGTGCTTCTAAACATTAATATGCAAAGACCCTAATTTATAACTGTTATCATTAAATCTTGATATTAGTTTTTTATTATCAGCAGGACTTTTTTTAAAGATACAATCTATAGTACTCTGTTAGAAATCTTTATTTTCCTAGTCTTTTCTAGTAATGATAAGTCTTGTAGGGATTCAAACTTGCATTTTTCTTCAAAATACAGGAAAGATGTTCTGTAGAAAAAAAAGATCAACTAAGAAAATAGAGCCTGCCAACAATAAACTCTCTCAAAGAGTAATTCTTACTCAAATTAATTAGAAACTCTTGGTATTTAGGTATTCACAATGTGTGCTTGAAATTAACTAAGGAATGACAACAGGACCAATGATTTCCTTAAACATAAACACAGCTAAAATGAGTTCCAAAATTTTTATTGCTATGTGTTATCCGATGAACTTTACATTTCTGAGCTTAACAGGATAAAATCTGCTCAATTCCACTGAATAATGCACATTTTACCTTCATTGAAGTTATTTCAAATATGTATTGATGGTGACCAAAAATCACTTAAATATCCACTGTGTTGAATAATCAGCATGAAATATAGCTGAGGTTCTTGAAATTTCCTAATGTGTTCTCACAGCCCTTATCCTTCATACATAGCTGCTGGCTGACAGCTTCTACTATTATCAATCAAAAATCTCTGAGAAATGCCTACACAAATTGTAGTCCACAGGCAAAATAACAAATATGAACTTTACACTCCTTTTTCTTTTTTGTTGTCTCTTTTCTAATGACTATTGTTAAGAGAGTTCATGCCAGACTATGCTATTAGTGTCATCTGTAAGCCACGTGAAGCACTTTGTGTCTTCTTTGTGGAGAAGGCGGCACTATTTTTCTGTATTCTGTTGAACTTGAATCAGACCAGATAATTAAGCAACTCATTTTCTGTGGTTTTCTTGTTTGCTTGCTTGCTTTTGTTGTTGTTGTTGGTGGTGGTGGTGTTTTGTTTTGTTTTGTTTTGTTTTTAAACTTTGCTCTTTCTTAGCTACCAGTTGGGGTTTTCATTACGGTTTCCCAGTTACTGTGCCAATTAATAGGAAAAACTCTTGCAGGTCTTTGTCAAAGACTGACCTCAATCAAAGTTGGATTGCAGTATATTTCAGTCATAAAATTTATGAGAGAACAAGATACATTTTTCTTCATTAAGAGCAGAAATCTGTTTGATCATGACTTACAGTGACATTTGACCATGGCTGTAGAGAGGTTCATAAACTATGCTGCAATGTCAGGTGGTGCTATAGAAACACAGCCTAGTAGGAATGTCTGGAAAAATTAACGAATTTGTTGTGAAATTGTTGAGAAACAAGGTGGCATGACTGCATATGTTCCCCTCACCACCCACCCCATAGATGGCAAGGCTAATTAATGCCTGGTGAGAAGAGCTTAGTGAAATGTACCCATGCTACTGTTTCTTCTCAGAATGCATTACATTTTCCTTTTCATACCCACATTCAATTTACTCATGTTCGCTACGCAGTTCTGTTCTTTTGTTTATGTTATGACTGTTTTGTGTTCTTGAAAAAATATACCTAAAGCCAAAAGGTTTAAAAATTTTAGACTATTTTAGTTTGGGTCTGGGTTTTTGTTTGTTTGTTTGTTTGTTTATTTTTCTGCTCCTGAAAGCATAACTGTAGCTGCAGGTAGCAAGGCTTTTTGTTGCAATAGTGCTTTACATCGTTATAATAGAGAGAGCAAGGATACTTTGAGTCATTATTTTAAAATGCTTTGGAAGCACCTAGCACTGTGTAGGGTATTAAAGTCAAGGAGCAATTTTTCAGCTTCACAGTTCTCTTATATAATTCTCTTACTAGAGTATGGGTAGATGTTTGCAGGGACACACAGCTTCTGGGTAATGGATAGGTGCAGCTTTGTGGTTTTCTTTGACCCCTGGTTTTGTGCATCTGCTCAGTTCTCTGAAATGTGAGTTATGTATTTTGTAAAATCTAAGTTCTGGTCATTGTTTATGGGTTACCGTCCTCTTGATTCTTCAGATTACTTTATAGTCTGAGCCTAACTTCCCTTACTACTCTTTCATTTTCAGTATTGCCAGATAATTTTGATTATGGTTGAAATTCTATCTCTCAGAGAGAGAGTTGTTCAGCTGATTTCAGACTGCATAGCCATTGAAATAGCCAAATTTGCACATTATGAATAAAAGAGAGCCTAGTGTGGTGACCACATCCTACTTAATTTGAGAATTCTTGGGCTTTGATGTACTCTGCTCTAAGGACCTCCTGGAAAGTCTTTTTAAAACACCACCTAAACATTGAGAATCTGACTATCACTGCACAAAGAACATCGGTCCTTATATTACCTTTATTCTGAATAATAAAACTCTCAAGTCAGGTGTGGTGCAAGATGGTATGATTTTCTCTCATGGAAGATACTGTGCCCCTCCCTGATGGGGATCTTACTCTTTTAGCCATGGAGACTTTGGGGCAGTCTTCAAGAGAATGGTTAGTGTGTTTCCTCTAAGTCTTGTCAAGGTCCAACAGATTCATACTGACCTGAAAGGGAAATGCCACAAGGATAATCCACACCAACACACTCATGACCACACTGCATAGCATGTCCCACACTGCTCTGTGGCAAGTATGGCTCAAGCAGAGCCAGTGCCAGGAGGAAGCTGGATCCCCTTCATAGAGAGCCAAGAAGCAAGCTAATAACTGTACAACATAGACAAGCAGATGTGTAGCTCTTTAACTGGCTCCTGACCTCTTTGCTCAACAATGCAGACATGCAGTAGTGCCTGGAATTAGGTGTTCCCAGGCCATATTAGACTTGGAAATCAGCTGGCAGCATCTGTTCAAATATAGCCCTTCACTCTGCTTTGCTTTTGCGAAGTGTCTTATTTAATTGTCTTTTCCTGAGCCTATTCCAGCTCCTCTACTTTAACTGGAAGTAAGTTGCTTAATTAATTTCTGTGTCCTTAGAAGGGAAAACCATGGGAGCAATTGTGAGTCAGATAGAGTGACACACCCTATTAATTTATATCTTTATTCAAGATTCAATATTACAGTTAAAGTTATAGCCTCAAAGTTAATCTGGTGTTTTGGTCTTCTCTAATATATTTATTTGATTGCTTATAAACATCCCAGTACCAGTCCCAGACAAGGACAGGCTTCTCAAAATCTGTATGAAGCCAAAGCTTGTGAGAGAACTCTTATCAGATGGTAGTTTGTCCATTTGGCATTCTGCCTGGAAACTTGCAGACTCAATTAAATGCACATATGGTCCGTAGCAGTCAGGATCAGTCTTTGCCAACACACATCTTCTTACAGAACTTCCAAACTGTACCCACACTAGATAGCTTTTTCCACATAGATGATTTTTTCCACTTCTCCAGCAGCATCAGCTCAGCATATTGTCTTTTCTGCCCTGGAAGAATACAGGGAAGAATGCTAGGATGAACATCAGTTGGAACTCCACAGGGGTGATTTTGCTATCAAGGACCTTTTGTTGAAGAAGACAGGTATGGAGGTACCTAGATTTAATGAGCAGAGCTGGTAGAATTAATAAATCTTCTCAATAGTCCCTGAAGCAGCTGCTCTATTTTGAAATAATGAGCATATGGTTTCATTATATTTCATTGATTTGATCCCCTTCAGCTAAAGAAATATTTCAGGGGAATGCAAACAACTTACAGAATTTCTGCATATTTCTCAGTCCTTTTATTTTTCCTGGCTAAACAGAAAGCTGACTAGCATGTAAAAGGAAGAGCCAGAGGCAGCATTCAGACTTCTTAATAGGGGTTGCATGAGGGGCAGTGGGGCCTCTCACAGTAAGGAGGACTGGTGTGTGCCTTGAAGTTACAGTGCTTGGGGGTTCCCTTAGAGGTTTTAGTTCTGTGAAAGAAACTGAAAGAAACAAGTTCAAGCTGGACTGACATGACTTATAATATGTATTCTTTATTTAAAATTTCTCTCCAGAGGCAGGAGATGGGCAGAGAAGAAGGTGGGAAAACATCAAAGTAGCTTGTTAATCTAAAATGCTCAAAATTTAAAGAAATGAAGTTATGAGTTAATTTTCAATTATCTGTGGGAACAAACCTTTCAAAGCAAAGTAAAACATGTTTTTCAGATGCTAGAGCCATTTCCCTGTCCAGCTGTTTAGTGGGGAAACTGTATTCAATGTTTTATCCACTGTGCATCCTACTGATGACATTAGAAAACCAAATTCTGATATGAAAGTCACTTGCAATTTCGTTTTTATAAGATCATTCTGGAAATTAGTTTCTGGCAGCTCCATCTCACAGGCTGTCTTTTTAAAGGAATGAAAATAAATACAGAAAACTTACATATGTTTTCATTAGTAACTGGATAGTCTGGCAGCTTTGGCGTCTAGAGGGCAGGAGTCATTCCTGGAAAGTCTGGCGACTGACAGGGAGGTACTATGTTCTGTTTGGTCAACTGTAGGAAAGATGTACATTCTGTTTCTGATGACTTGACTCCCTTCCCTATTCATTGCCACTACAGTATTCTGAAATATGCATATATTAGTATGGTTTAGCTGTGTATATATATGCATACATATGTATATATATATTGCTGCTATACATATATACAGATATAGAGTACACATTTTATAGCTTTTGTGAACAGCAAATCATATAGTAACAGCTGACAAGACTCTGTTCTTTTACCTGAAAAAGCATTACAATATTGCTGAAAGTACTTCACTTTTCCTTTTTTTATCTAATTAAATCTGATTCTAAGAATCCCTTTGAGACTTAAAGGCATTTTCCCATGCTGGTATTTTAAAAGGGAAAAAAAATCCATCTGTTTCTAATGCTATAGCACCTTTCTCACCTGCCTCAAAGCCTATTATTGTATCATGTAATTATTCACATTGTGAAACCAAAGCAAAGAGATTCATTTTCAGGTCTTTACCACATTTGAACCGAAGATGTCTAATTGTATATCCAGGCCTACAAACTCAAGACCAAAAAGAAGCCCATGGTGGTGTTTTCCTACACGAGAATTCAATGCTTCTTAGAACAAGAAGCTACATGCTTCAATTAATTTCCAGCAGAAATAAAAGTGGTCTGTGTTTTGATGGATTTCAAATTGATACTGGGATCAGTCAAAGCCATCTTTTTCTCTCTTAGTGCAAACAAAATAAGCTTAGACATCACAAAAAGTGAAACACCTTCACAAAATACTAGTCTTTCGAAAGAAAATTAATCTCCTCTGCTCTCAAAATGTATCAGAAGTATTACATTTTCTATCCAACTCAGTTGCAAAATTTATTTCTGCCTCTGTGGTCCTGCAGAGGTTGTGGCATAGTGATATTTGCTCTTTATTTCTGGCATGCAAGTGACAGGGAGACAGATGAATGCAGCACCTCTCGTTTTGTGACATAATCCATACACTATTAATTTTTGCTGTTGTTACTCTAAAGCTGTGGAACAGATGCCATTCTGAACTGAAAATCACCTTTCTGATATAAGCAGACACAATCTCTAAATCATCCAGTCAACTAATTAATGCTGCATAATTTAATTAAAGATGGTAATTACCGCATTTTCCCATCTTGTTCCCCTCCCCCCTAATGATAACATTATCGAGCTCAGACAGGGGGTAGTGAGCAGGTATGTATGTGGGGAGATAATTTACAATGAAAGAGAATGAGTAAGCAGATGAAGCAGCAAATGGTACAATCCAGGAACAGTTCTTATATAGGAGGGAACTGCAGAATGGCAAAGTGTTAAGCAGAATAATAGTGACAACAGAGTTTTTAAAAGAGGTAGAGGGAAAGTAGAGAAAAAGGTTAATCTTCATGCATTTATTTATCAAATTTCATTTTTATTGAAATCTCTTTTAGGAGAAAAAATTGTATTTGTGGACAGAAAGGTAAAATGTTCCTGCAGGAAAATTTTCTGCCTTTTTCCTGCAAAAAGGCTTTTTTCCTTTCTCCCCTGCTACCTCTGAGTGGGCAATGGATTATGCCAATTACAGCAGGACTGGTCTCAGAAGCAGATATATTTCCTTTAGGCATTCTTCAGTAGTTCCACCATATGGTGCAAGTTTTTCCTCATTTGAAGGAAGGTGCCAAAAGGTGCTGCAAGCATCAATAGAGTAATACAAACTTCTGAAATCATATCCTGGCATATAAATAGTCTTTTACATAAAACATCTCAGAAGACTTCTAGCATACATATATATCCTCTTTCCAACTAACAGACTATTTAAGTCATTACAACCTGGTCATATTTTCACTCTTATTCCATCTATGTTCAAAGACGTCTTAAAACAAAAAAATAGATTCTTTTAAACTAAAAAAATGCTAAGCAACAGCAAGTTATAACTGTACTCCTGGCAAAATTTGATATGGAGAAAAGAGGTTTTTCTGAGTTAATAAATTCACCTGTTTAAAATACATATTCATTGCATTATCATCCTGGAATCTGAATAGCTGTATCACTGTTTTTAATGTCTGAGTTTTTAGCTTGATTTGGAGTCTAAATGCCTTAAATGAGCATGAGGTTTTAAATAAGGATAATTAATTGAATTTATTTAGTACTAATTTGTAGAACTTTTTAAACAATACATTCTTTTGATAAACATGATGGAGTACTGCTTAAATGGTAAATTGAAATAAGAAATGATGTGTGAAACTAAATATTTTCTTAGGTTTTCTGCAGATATAAAAAATATTTTCAGGCCACAAAATAAACTAATAGATAGATGAAACTTCTTTGACTAGAGAGCCTGTAAACTCATATGGACTAACCTCTGACATTCATCTGAATTCTGAAGACACTTAACTGCCTCCTCAAGGTGGAATAATGACACTATGGACGCCATAAAAGATACCTCATTATGCAAAGAAATAGTATCTTCTCTTACTTGCACCATAGTTTTGGAGGCTTTGTTCCCTGGGTCTCTTATTTTTGTTCCTGTTGAACCCCCTCTTCCCTTTTAGCACTAGACTATCGCAAAAGATGACTTTCAGAAATGAAAATTCTTCTGTATGTCTTTCCTGTTTCTTTTTTCTTTGGATATCCTTGCCAGGATGATCTGAAGTAAAGTCAAATCTGTAATGCCTCTTTATTTGTTTATTTGCTTGTTTGTTTGTTCTGTTTTGTT
>JAWWLZ010000042.1:30817930-30849831 GCA_035041345.1 Poliocrania exsul | reverse complement strand
AGGATGATCTGAAGTAAAGTCAAATCTGTAATGCCTCTTTATTTGTTTATTTGCTTGTTTGTTTGTTCTGTTTTGTTTTAATTTTTATTCCTTCTATTTTCTTAATTCTACAAATTGAGACAGCGATGGTCATGCCGCAACTAATCCAGATTAGCTGCTACACGCCTGACATGGAAGAGAGAGAAGAAATGTTCCTCATCAGTGGGAGGATGTGGACCTGTGAAAACATATCCAGAGAAGGACCACAAAGATGAACATAGAGTTGGAGCACCTTTCCTACAAGGACAGGCTGAGAGAATTAGTGTTATAAAGACTGGAGAAGAGAAGGCTCTGGGAAGACCTTAGAGCAGCCTTCTAGTAACTAAAAGGGCACTGACAAGAGGCATGAAGAGGGACTTTTTACAGGGGCAGGTAAGGATAGGACAAGGGGGTATGGCTCTAAACTGAAAGAGGCTAATTTTAGATTAGATACAATGAAGAAATTCTTTAGTGTGAGGATGGTGAGACAGGTTGTACAGTTTGCCCAGGCAAGCTGTGGATTCCCCATCCCTGGAAGGATTGAAGGCCAAGTTGGATGGGGTTTTCAGCAACCTGGTTTAGTGGAAGGTGTCCCTGTCCATGGTTGGGGTGTTGGAACTAGAAGAGACTCAGACTCTTTATCTGAAAGTTATTAAGGATGTGATGGTAAAGGAACAGCATTAGACTAAACAAAAAATATATTAATGCATTTTTTAGGTATGAACTTGAGAAATAAAAGTGTAAATCACCTCACACTTCAGCAAAAATCCTTGGAAGAGAGCAGGTTAAAACATCTGACAGCAGAATTAGAACAGTTTAAAACAAAATAAAAAATTCTTGAAAGCACTCCAATTTCACCAGAAGGTTTAACTTTCCTTGTCACTGGGTGGTCATTAGAAACATGATAGCTGAAATGTGCATATAATAGCTGCCTCAAGCAAAGAGAAGTCTGAAAGGGGAGATACAAAGCAAAAGTTTAAACAGCCAAATAATCCTGGCTGCAAAAACTAAATAGCTCTTTAAAAATGAGTTATGCCAATTTCCAGTGACTTGGCTTATGGAAACTGAGCATACTCACATAGGAAAATGTGATTATTCCTTTAAATCTTGTTAGAAATTAAATTCATGGAGTGTTGAGTTGCATCTCCTGACAGCAAGAGGGAAAGCTCATGACTGGGCTTAGACTGTGACTTTCTTTCATTACAAAAGACACTGCCCAGTTTAGCGGCACGTGCAATATGCTGAATTGGGAAGACCTGCTTAGTAACACTAAAGTATACTCAAGCAGAGGCTCTCAACAGAGTAGCATTCTGAGATCCCCCAGAAATAAAACATAACCGGAAGTACAGTAGTCCCACGTCACAACCTCATGACTTTGGAAAAATGCTTTTTTTAAAATTTACACATACCTTTACTGTAACCTTGCCATGACTATAATAGAATGCAGTCTGATTCTATAGCTTCAAGCAGAGCAGGCTTGAGGCTTTAATATGCCATCTTGTGACAGAGCCATCTTGGTATATATTAAACATTGTGTGCATCTATCATGTTGTATATAGATAACACCAAGAATAAAAAATTGCATTTGAAAAAGACTTTGAGGCTTCAAGTCATTCTCATTTTGTATGAAATCTAATGGAGTTTTTTGTTTGTTTGTGTTTTTCCTGTATAAAATCTAACATATAAAAATGTCTTTGCAAAAAATATTTTAAAACAGTAAAATATATGTGTATATATATATAATTATGAAAATGTGAAAATAGAATGTTTTGAAAGTATCAGAACTTTCTGCCTTCTTCTCCTTGTTTCTTCTTATGAAGGAATGTATCAGGGAAGTAGACACATTAATTGGCAGACCACAATTTACCATCAAGGTGTTTTTGACAAGCTGTAGAATGAAGATTTATTTGCTTTAGTTTGACTGCCAATACCAAACAAAAAACAGAGAAATGCAACTGAATTACTAAACTATATTAATTAATTTAGGCTTCTCATCTTAGTCTACAGATGCATTTCTGTGGTAGGTTCCATGTTTATATACAGGCCTAGAGCTTCCAACTGATTTCCAGGCAAAATAAAATTTTTCCTCCTTCTAAATTTCCAGCACTGTCATTTGTGTATTGTATATTTACAGTCTTCCTTACCCTCAGGCTTACTGACCAGAACCTTCACTGAAAAAAGGCTATTATTAAATCCTAATATGTGTTAGTAATTAAAGAATATTTCTTAATTTTTTCCTTAGTAATTTTTGCATTGTGTTTTCCTCTCTCATTAGGTAAATTGGTACTTTAAAGTACTTTAAAATGATAAATGCAAATTTTAAACAAGATTGGACTGGAAGAACAGTGAAAAATAAAGCAATACAATAGCAAGAAAAAGTAGAGACAATAACATTCATGCAATCAGAATCATTTATGTTTTAGAATTGTTATAATAGCTCAACGACAGTACCAGAGTTCATTATCCCTCTAAACCAGTGTCTGTTGAGCAAGACATTTACTAATAAATAAATAGCAATATCTTGACCCAAAAAGCTCTAAAGGCAGATGAAATGCCTATAGACTGAAATAGAGCTTTCATAAACTCCAAACTGTTGAGCCAGAAATTCTCCTCCGATTTTACAGGAAGTGAATCTTGAGTGTTAACTTACACCGTTGCAGACATAAAATACAATACAAGTGGCTTTGTGGGTACAAATTAGTATGCAGTGTGTAAATTATCATTTGATAGCTCTGAATGAGCAATAAGAAAAGTTTCAATAAAACAAAGCTGTTGGTACAGAAAAATCAAAGGTGCGCAATTCAGATCTATATAGATCCTGTGAGACTGAAGGCAGATATCAGCTGAGAAGCAGCAAGGTCACAGCTGCTGTTGTCTGGTAAAGGAGAAATCACTTCTCAGGAGTCTTAGCAACTCCCCAGAAGTTTCTCAGGAGAACTCCTCAGGTTTCCCACAGGACACTGGAGATGTTACTGAAAACAGTCAGGATGATTTCACCAAAATATTGGACTTGTGAAATATGGATTATAACCAATTGGGATTTGTAGATTGATGGTGTGAGATTCAAATTAGCCAATGGAATGTAGCCTTAACCCTATATAAACCGTTTGCAGTGTGTAATAAATGGCATTTGCTTGATCCCATTGGTCTGGTGCATGGTGTCCTTATTCCTCTGCACAAAGCCTCACTATTTCATAATAGGAGTATGAATAATGAAAAGTTTCTTATAACAAGGCAAAGAATGTATTAAAGTAATAAACAGAGGGTTATCTCTCCAATATTCATGAAATAAGTCCTGAATATCTTAACTCTATTCATCCCATAGCAACGAACATTACATAGCTAAATCTTTATAGGACTCAGAAGACAGTGTATCCTTTGCAGGAGATATGTGGGGGGGGGTTGTTGTGATTTGTACCTTGTTTTTAATAGAAAAATATTACAGAAGGAAATCATTCATTCTAAGAGTTGTTTTGATAGCACATGATGGTTATGAATGTCATTGTTTATGGATAACACAGCAAGAATATACATGGAAACTGTTCATAATAACTAGCAGAAGATGACAGAGTTCCTAGTTCTGCTGCTCAGTTTGTCTCTTCATATCAAATGTCCATTGTAATTTTATCCTCGTATGTTCTGATTGACACCCAACTGTTAAATATGTTCCGTTCTGTGCACTTGAACTACCATTTAGCCTTTTTTTTTTGTCCCAAAGCAACTTATTATGGATATTATGGCAATGTTATAATACTTTTATATCTTTTAAATAAAAAAAAAATCCAACAAAACAACCAACCAAAAAATATTGCACCAATGGGAGCCCAGGTGCTATGTAATTCAGTGAGCAGATGCTTTCACAAATTGCATTAAGCATTTTTCAACCGTGCTTTTAGAAGCATTTGACTGTGATCTTAGCATTCCATACTGCTTTATTGTGCTTAATTATCTTCTGTGTCTTCTGCCCTTAAAGGTAGATGAGTGGCAGTTCTTCAGGTCTTGAAATGGATGATGACATGTGCTATTTCATTTCATTTACTCAAATCATAGAAGCGGGAAAAATGTTGCTCTGGACTTCATACACCTGCCAGTGACAAATTACTTCAGATCCCCTTTGGAACTATTAATAGCCACTGTTGCAATTTCAGTTCTTCCCAAGTGAGGGGAAACATTTTAAACAAACTAGTGCAGTAGGCGGCGAGACAATCCTTGATGCATCTCATGCATTTTTCATCATTATTTCATCCAATTATTTACCAAGAAACAGTGCAACAGCAGACTGCCTTTTCCAATTCTTTCAACTCCACCTGACTATAGTTTAACTTCCTAATCACTTCTTCTAAGTTTTGGTTATTAAAAATAGTAATAATTTTTGGTCTGGTCCATACAGATTTTCAGAAGTAAGAACATTTGAAGTAAAGAATATTGTCAGCAAGATTGATATTAACAGGCAAGTAACTTCTGAAAGCCGAATAGTCATGTCCTTGCTTAAAACCTTGCCAGTTAGTTACGAGGCAGCTGTGCGATTACTGTGTTATTTCACAGTTCTTCCTGAGGCAAAAGCTGCTGCAAGTGCAATGGTAATTTTATTTAGTTATGGACAGAATTGGAAAACATTCATTTGCAGCCAACAAAAATTTTAGCTAAATGCTGAGAAAGCATCAAGCTTGTTTACTGGCATATTCAGAAAGGTCATGGAAAGTCAATTCCACAGGTAGTGTTTTTGTGAGGAGAACTGACTGCTAGAAAAGGGTGGAAGTGATTAATTGTGGGTGTTGTATTGTACATGAATGTCTCATTTTTGTAGAATTTGTGTGTCCATTTCAGGAACAGAACCAATGAGACCAATACCACAATGGAAACAAAGCCATCTTGAAACATGGTAACACCTTGTAAAGCCTTAATGGAATATCGTGTCTGTCACTAAACATCCATGACCAAAATTACCGTCCAAATCGGCTGCCCTCCTTAATGCAAGTTGAGCTATATTTGCTAGGCATGTGTCAGAAGAGATTTATTATGTCATCTTACATAACCTGTGGTATCCAAGATCCATGCACAGAGGCAAAAGATATAAAAAAGGATTATCCCCCTTGAGTCTTCTGGAGCAGCAGCTGGCAGACTACTGAGATGCTTTAGGGAAAATGCCAAGAGAGAAAATGGGAAGAACAACCTCTTCTTTAGTCAAAGATCCTACCCAGTGTGTCTCACTGACTGTGGAAGTTTGTTGTCCTCTGAGCAATGATCCTGCTATGTCCAGGATTCCCTAGTGCTTGGTGGCTCAGTTTCAAGTTCTACCTATGCCCAGTTAGGATTCAGAAGAGATGCTCATCCCAAAAGCCCTATAATGGCACATTCTAACTTGATCATATTAACTTTTAGTGGTCTGCATGTTGAACTCACCTGGGAGTGGAAACAATAATTTTCTCATTTAGCCTGCAAGGACTTGCATCTATTTTTTCAACTGCTAGATGGGACTGAGGAATATAGGTAAAGCAGCAAGTTTAGCTTTGCGGGTCCTACCTTAGAAAGTCCCAGTCTTTCCCCTGCAGCAAAGCAGTTACCATACTTGAGATCCTTCACTAAATGAAGTCCAGCTACTTACCTTCAGCTTCTGAGTGTCTATAACCACTATCTTTCCTGCACACTTAGAAAATATGCCCAGCTTAATATAATTCATATTTGTACCACTGATATGTTCTTTAATGTATATTAAGAAATCTGAGACACTTAAGGATCATAATCTGCTTCAAAATTCTTGGTGGTGTCACCTTTTGAGAGGATGGAAAAGGGATGGGAACAAAAGAAACAAAGGCATTAAAGAGGAAATCAAAAGCAGCACAGCAGGAATCCTGGAGCTGCTCTGGGGAAACCTGTAGGCTGTGTCCCTGCAGAAGACACAGCCATCTTTCTTCAGAAGTGAATGAGGGGAAGTCCTGAGGGTTTGGGCTGTGCTAGGGCTTAAAGCTTTCTTAGACACTAACCTCTGTATTCAGACTCAGTCAAAATCTTGTCCCACAGCAATAGCACAATTCCCTACGTTTTCCTGCACAAGAAAGAAGTATATTTAGTTTCCTTTCTTATTTCTGTCTTCTGCTTATTTTCAGTTGAATATTTCCTGTTATAATCTGAACAAGAAAATTCTTGAATGATAAGTGACATAGAAAATAACAACCAGAATCAGAAAACTTTCATTTGCCTCAATGAGCATGTATTGTTATAGAGCAGAGTTAAGGAGGAGTTTCAAGAACATAAAGGGGATCTACAATGTTTAGTCATGAAGTAGAACCATCTATTTTCATTGCATACATAATGAATTTGAAACTGGAGTTTCAATTTGTGTATGCCATTGACATCACACAGAAACAGCGTGGTGAGAAAGGTCTTGGTTGTGTCAAAAGTTTCAGAGCCAAACCACATAAATTAGCAAGGAACAGTGGTGGAATGTTGCCTTAGAAATCTGATTGTGAGAATCAAGACTTCCCCGGAAAATGCAAAGGTGAGAATCAGGTAGTAAGCAATATGCATAAATTTCTGTGATCCTGGAGTTATATACTAAGTTTCAAGAACAGAAATGAAAGATCAGAAAAGACTGGAAGGTATGATAGAAGTTATACTACAATAAAACTATCCATTGAGATACACTTAAGGAGTATACCAGGCTGCTTCATACATTGGTGGAGATGCAGCTTTTGGGAGGATGGTAGGGTAAATCTCAGAGCTGGGAACAAAGCAGGTAGAGGAACAAAAACATTGAAGAGCAGAGGTATGAAGGGCATGGTATTCTCATAACATCTGCTGAAAAGAGAGATAGCTATAGTTCTAAACGGTGCTTCAATTCACCTATCTTGAATGCTTGTATGAGGGATTTAGTCAACTGTTGCAGCTGCCCATCATTATTGTCCAGAGAACCTGAATGAAGGGGTTGAAAAATTACATCATTTTTAGATGGCAAAATGTTAAATAGTAAAGGAAAAAAAAAAACAAACACAAAAAAAAAACAACAAACCAAACCAAACCACCACAACAAAAGAGTCAGGCACTATAGTCACCTCATATTTAGTCAATTGCTTTTTTGAAGAGAGGTAGTTGTAGTTTTTCTAGCTTTTCATTACAGTAAGATCATGCATTGCTTGGTAGGTTAAATGCAGCCAGACTCCTCATGCACTGCTGGAGAAATCTACTAGCAGCAGGAAAGTAAGATGAAAGAATTAGGATGACAGACTATACATGGGGATAAAGGAAATTATTTTTAAACTATAGATTAATTTAAAAAAAATCTGAGTTACTTTTAAAGCAAGATTTATTTTTTCCCATAAGACACCTGTAATACCTGGTGTTTCCTTTTGCATTTATTTCCATTTATTCTTTGATTGCAAAGATTCACCTGTCAGCAGATGCTCACTAAAAATGCAGAGGATTTTGTAGTGACTGATATATTTTTGATTGATGTATATGAAGTGGGAAAACTCAGTGAAAAATAATTATTAAAATCTAGTTTAGAATATAAAACAATGCTGCATCAGTTGTCTAACATAATGTAGATTCTTTTTAGTATCTGAATTTCCAGGTGGAATGATGAATAGTGAGTCACAGTAAGAGTGTACCTTTAAGTAAAGGACCTGAAAGACAGAAATATATTAAAGAAACATTTAATCACTGCACAGCAGTGAAAAATAAAGGAAGATGGAGACACTAAAAGTCCTGCAAGATTCAACCTTATGTATGCCTTGTATGTGATCTCATGTTTCTTGCAAACCTCAGAGAATACCAGAATACATGAAGTTTGTTCAAGCCATAGAAAACTAAGAGGTGAAATAAGTTTTCAAAAGGCAAAAGGTTGTTTCAAAAAAGAATTGTTTGAACACAGTTTGCTCCTCCTGTGAGCAAGACATTGAAATAGATTGACCTCTCAAGGTCTTGCTGAGTTATAGGAAATACAAATTAATTGTTTGCAAAAAGTGATAAACTGTTTTAATTATAACACATATATAGTTATTTCCATGTTGAATAGATTACATGTCATTTAATGTGAGCACAGAGATATAAATGCATGCTTGCCTACAGAGAAAATTGAAACTCCTACTATTTGTAAGGAAACACTACTTTTATCAGAAATCTTGAAAATACATCTCTGCATTTTGATTAAAAAAACACCTTTGGTATAACAGACTTTTAGGAGTCTGATAAAGCCCCTTTTTACTTACCTGAATGAATATCCTCATTTTTGCACCAGAGAAATGTATTTGATTCTGGCTAAGAAGGAAATGCAGAAGTACAGAGTCTTAGAGCTGACTGACACAAAGACAAAATGGTGCCATGCAATATATAGATCTTGGATGGAAGATCTTGGATCTTTGATGGAAGTCTTATTTGGTTCCTGTGATGTTGCAGATACACTTGCAAACTATGGCATTGCAGGGCCTGGATATTTAATCTACATGTTTTCACAATAGTTATGATCATCATCATGGCTAGGCTTCATGAACTAAGATTTGGGAAGGACTCTATCCACTCTTGCTACAATAGTTATGAAGACAAAGATAAAAAAATGTTCTTGTGTTCATGATGCACTGGTTTTGGCTGGAGTATAGTTCATTTACTTCCCAGTAGCTGGTACAGTGCCATTCTTTGGATTTATGATAAGAATAATATTGATAACACACTAATGTTTTAGTTGTTACTGAGTTGTTACAGCCCTGCCAGTGAGTAGACTAGGGGCACAAGAAGATGAAAGGGGATATCACCAGGACCACTGACTCCAAAGGACCAAAGGGATATATTCCAGACTGCACAGCATCATGCTGAATAATAAAAGTGGGTGGAATTGGCTGGGAGCAGAGGGGAATGTCAGGAGGTGTGGGGTGGGCACCTCACTGCTTTGAGACTGACTTGCATCTCAACTCACAAGTTTTATCTTTTTTTCTGAATCTCTTCCCCATCCCAATGAATGTGAGTTAGTGAGTGGCTGGATGGCATTTAGCTGTCTACCAGGTTAAACTATGACCCAGGAGACCAAGTAAAAGTCCTAGTAGTTTGGAGATGGATTTGCTTTCGACCTTGCCAGGATTTTAGCCACAGTTGTCCAGTTTGTTTCTGAATTTTGCCTTCACCCTGTTTCATCTAGTGTGTGAAATCTAACGTGAAATTGGAATAACATATTTTTAATTTGCAGAGAAAAATAAGAGACAAAATGGACTTTATATTAAGTTAGTTTGGAAATAACTATGACAACTTTTCCTAACAAAATAGTGTTTATATCAGACTTCTTTATAATTTAAAGAAAATTAACTAGCATTTATTAACATTGCTGTATTTTTTTTATATTATGACAGTATGTAATACCTTTGTTTCCTTATGTCTGTCAAAAATTCCATGTAACACTGGAAGCAAAAGCTAGTTTATATGCCTCCTAATCTGAGACACAATTTTTTTTATTTTAATTACAGAGTTCTCTGTATCACTTGCTGGTGTGTCCATATCATAACTTTATTAGGCTTGTTCTTCAGTAAGGCATAGTAAGCACTCGTGTCATGATTATGCATTGATATGTTCTCAGGATTTGTCTTCAGTTCAGAAAGCATTAAGACAGTACTGTGAATGAGAGTTCTCAGTGTCTTCCAACACCAATATAACCGATAAATTCTCATGATGTAAGAAACTGTACTTCATTATCTATTACTTTGTTTCACACACTGAAATGTCAAGGCTTTCAGTTCTGTCCCTCTCACTAAGAGTCAACAGCAAGGGAAGTGTCAAGCAGACAAAATAGGGTGTCAGCAAAGGGATGCTGGCAACAAGAAGAGGGGCTGTTAACAAATGTGCAAATGTACAGTTGTTAATGTTAGAGATGCAAGGAAGCCCAAAGACTGACTGGATTGCTGTGTTCTGTAGCAGAGAAATGAAGAGGTAATGCATCAGGCATGAGCAGCCCTGCTCTGTAACAGAGGAGTCTTCACATTTTCAGATAACATCTAAGTTTTCTAAAAGAGCAAGAGTGTGCCACTGGGGGAATTTTCATTTCATTTTTCAAATCATAATGTAGTATGCACTATAACTTGAAATTAGACCCAAGAAGTTCTGTCTTGAATTGTGAGCAAAGATACAGAGATTTCAAGAAATTTTCTTAGATTCAGTCCAGACTGGAAATCTTCTGGTGTTCTCTCCTTTCACTTTCTTATAAATAAAGATTACATCAAGTTCTTTGTGAGATGATGACTTACTCTATGCTTTGTGAGACCATTTTGTAACTTGATGATATGGTTCAAACACTTGAACATCTCAGAAACTTTTCAGATATTGTTCTGTGTAATTCTGCCTGATTTTTAATACCTTCCAAGATTTATTGGACTGTAAGAAAGCACAGAAATAGCCACCCTTGTGGAGTATTTCTCCTTCTAATGTACTAAAGAGACCAAGTACAGCAAACTGAACACATTAATCATCTGGAAAGGTAGGAAAGAGAGTTTAGCCCAGCACTGGAAATTATGAGATCTGGATCATATAACCCTTGACGAATTGTGTTCCTGTTGACAAAATGGAGAGTTAACTTCTGGGTTTGGGGTGGTAAAACAGAAACAAGGTCATACAGCTGATCTATGGTGTGCTTTCCAACTCTTATTTTTACAAATGGTAATCAGCTGACAGGATTTGAGTGTATTTTGTAAAACTGAAAACTTCATGTCCTTCCCCTCAGGATAATACATAAAACATTAAGGTATTTGGTTGGGGAAAGCATGCTGTAAGTGAACAGAGCAGGCTGTGGAAGGATTAGCAATAGGGGCTTATTTACATTTCTGAGCACTTCCCCTTCTCAGAAGTCACAGTTTACCCAGGAATCCCTGCAGACATCCTGTCTTGCCAGGGTGAACGTGAGCAGGAAAGGATTGAACTGAAGCACTGGGACAAGATGTAGGGCATAGCCATGGCACAGAGGTGTTGTCTGTGTATAAATGAAACTAAGGAAAAGCAATGGAGGTGGTATGAGAGATAAGTATCTCTTAGTGTCATCCCATGAGTGGCTGAACAAAATATTATGCTTCAAACTAAGAAAGTTTAGGCATGATTTTGATTTGGTAATTTGGTTTATTTTTTTGCTACTCCATAATAAGTTGTGATGACAACGCAGAGTTAGAAACCTTCATAGAAATAATAATCCGCTTATTCAAAAAATGAAAATCATTATGATACCATATGACATCAGCAATAGTTTGGTTTTGTTTAGAAATACAAACTTGGGGAATAGCACTAACTTACAAAAATAATTCCCATAACCCTTTCATAATATAAATAAAGCATGTTTCTATACTGATAATGGGGTAGACAGATGATCAACAGGGTTGGCACCTTTTAAATAGAATCACTAACACTTTTTGTGTTGCAGTGATGTTGCAGCCTTATTGGAATTGCAAAGAAGATGAAGAAGGGCAGGAGAGGTGAACAAAGTGATAAAGGATTTAAAATGATCCCTTTGTGCAATATGCAAACTTCTCTTTACTGCATTTGTTAGATCTGGCTGAATTACTTGGGGTGAATAATTTATGTTGCTACTTTTGGATTTTTTCCATCAAAAGGATTATTTCAAGGTCTACATGAAATTGAACCATACATGATAAATACTTCAGTAATCTTGTTTTGTATCTACAATCTATATCAAATAACAACAAATTATTTGTAACCATATCTTCATGTGAGTTCAACCAATCAAAACAGTAGAGAAAAAGCAGCTAAAAATAATTAAAAAATCAAAGTGTATAAACAAAAAATCAGCCCTTTTAAAAACATACTTTTAATTTTAGAAGGCACCTATAAATGAATCAACAATAAGATTTTATTTTTTTAATGGCCTTCAGGGAACATATGAAATATGCTAAACACAGTGAAAGTTTCTTTGGATGTCCCTGTTGATGCAGGAAAGATTTTTGATTTTTGATTTTCACATTTTCTAGATTTTAGGAACACAGTAGCTGTATCAAAGTAGATTTTTAGTGGGTTAATATTTCTAGCAGCTTAAGTTTAATGTCTTTCTATCACTACCCCCTGTCCCAGAACAGGGAGCTAAAATTCTTTAGCTGTTTAGTCTCTTGTTTAAGGTACAAGATTGAAGGGTATCAGAAGAAGACATAAACACAGGGAAGAGTGACCCAGAAGTAAGAACACTGGAAAACATCCAAGAGCCCCTTGTGCCCTGAAGAAGAGGAGGACTGATGAAGAGGGAGTCTCATCGATCCCAGACCCAATTCCTAGGGGGCAGGACAGAGGTGGAACTAGAAATGTGTAAAGTGATGATTGGATGGATCATATTATAAGAGCTATGGAAATTAAAGCTTGCGGACACGCGCGCATCGATGTATTCCTGGGCAAGCCTGGGTGCTCATTAAAGTAACTACCCTTTATCTTTTCTCCTGCTATAATTTGGCTTGGAGTCTTTCTTACAGACTTTTAAGGCATCACTGTCTTCATAGTTAATTTGGGATTCAAATATAAAACTTTCTTCTGACTGTACAGATTGCATAGCAAAGAATGTACTGGCAGAATTCAGAGCAGTATTTCTCATGGTTCACAGAGACACAATTTCTGGGGCTTTGAAACCAGTATGATTACACAGAAGTCATAGCTACAAGAGCAAGGATTATTCATCCATGGATGATTTGAATCCAGAAGGTAAGACAGAATCAAAGCACTTGTACCTAGATGTCCCTTGTCTCTCTTCGAACATGTGAGCTGCATGTATTACAGACCTACCACAATTTGTCTTTTGCAGGAACCATACAGAATTAATATTCCACTTAACATCAATTTCTCTGAGGTATCTTGAAAGAGGGGAATGGAAATCCACAAAGGTTCACAATTTGGAGACCTTTCAATTTACAGCCTCAATTATTTGCAGGGAAAACCCCCCTGCAGCCTACACAAGCCGAAATAAATTAAAGTGTCTTAGCTCTAATTGCTAAGTCTGCAACTTTGATTCTGTGGGTGGACATGAACTCAGAATCCTTGATGATGCTATATGGATAACTAAAACATCTGTATCTGGGTGCTGGTTAAAAGGTAAACTGGTGGGAGAAATGAACCCAACTCAAGAGAGATTACAAGTCAGAATTACAATTTACTAAAAAGATTACAGTAAATACAATGATAGAGAGAAAAATTTTGTTTAAACCCACAAAACCAAGAATTATAATCCATTACCCTGGCACATGAACAGAGTGATGTTTGTTAGCCCCTGTAATGAGTACCATTTGGTCCCTCTGAGTGCAGAGTAAAAGAGAAGGAAAAACCTGGTGGTGAAGATGATGGTCACCGTTCTGTCAAAGTAATGACTGCAGTCCTATTGAGAGTGGCAGTCACAGTCCTGTTGAGTTTATGGTCCTCCTCTGGATCCAATGAATGATACCAGGAGTCCCAAAACCTGAAGATTATGTATGCTCAGGTTCAGGGGGGAATGCCCAGTACTTCTCCCCAGGGCAGGTAGTTTCACAATGGGTGACTTAATTTTGTGAGTCATAGGATATTTTTTTAATATTTGTTGGTCTAGGCCATTGCAACTGCCTATTGTGCCAGTCTCTAATGGCCCATTAGCAGACATGACCCTTCAGGCTGAGTGTGAAGATGCTGATGCCTCCCTGGAAGGGAGTTATCTCAGCTGAGTCACTGGTGTGAAAACAGAAACATTCCTGTGCCTCACAGAGTTCTTTAACACCCAGCTTGTAGCCTGAGAGGCCAGGTGTGCCCTGGGGAGCTGCTGCAAATGATCCATTACTAACAGTTTGCCAGAAATGACATAGCAGGTGTAGAATACATAGTTTTGGTTACACCTACATAGTGGTAAATGGGTCCTGGCTGCTGTAACTAGGACAATCTGCTCTTATTTTAGGGAAAGATTAGTATTTTAAGAAGGAATTTACTGATAACAAAGGATCTAAAAAAAATTGCACTTCAGCAATGATGTTGACTCTGTAGCGACATGAACTGTAAAAGCGGGTATCTAAAAATACAAACAGAAGTCCTGGACTAAATCTAGAACATGATTTGTTAACTGGAATAACGGCATTTTATAAAATTACTCTTCATTATTAGGATTCCTCTTTGAAATAGATGAAACTGCTGAGTTGTTTTGATTCTTTTACTGAAAAGATGATCAGAATTTTAGAGCTGACAGAACAATCTTAATAATTCAGAACTGTCAGAATTTGTATTTATTACTTGTTGTGTGTGAGAGACTGAAATTAGTTAATGCTTTAAACATTGTTAAAATCACTGAAAGACTTTTCTCCACTGCAGCAAACTCTGCAAGGAAGCAACTGCTCACTGACACCCACTTCTTCCTGAATATGCCTACTAATTTGGATGATGAGGGGAATTTGAGATGAGTTAAAGGTGTCCAGTTATTCCAGGAGAAGGATGGAAGTGTGAAAGAATGGAATGCTTACTGCTCAGGCAATCAAGATGTGCAAAGTAACCACCCAAGTACTGAGAGTGTACACACCTGCCACCTTAGACTACAAGATGGGTGTTGAAGAGGATAAGAAAAGACCCAAGTCCTGTGAGGTGGGGTAGTGGTTTTTTGTCCTTACACAAATGACTCAGCTGTGATAACTCCCCTCTGGGGAACTACCAGAATAATTCCCATGTAGCCTGGAGCTATTCGTCTACACTGATGGGCCAGAGCGGTCCATTATGGACTCACCTGCACTGAAGTAATGGGCAGCTGTAACATCTTAAAAGGTGTCAAAGACTCCTGAAATGTCTCATGGTTCAGTACTACATCATCCAGTGTAAAAGTCACGACCTCAGAGGAGATACTGGTAGGCGTTTCTACCTAGCCTAAGCATAACAAACACATTGTGCCTCTGCTCACCTGCAGACTTCCCTTACCATCACAGGTTTCTTTCCTCATGACATGGGCTTCTACCCTCACCACCCCGGGCTTCCCTCGATGAATCCAGGCTGTAACCATCACTGTTAAAGACTGGGACTCTCACCACTGGGAAGGCAACAAGAAGAGGATCAATGGGGAGTCCTTGGAATCCACGAATTGGAGATGTTTTTTCTACTTAATCTGTCTCTCTGTCACTCTCTTTCACTCCTCTCACTTTTCCCTATCTCTTTCCATCTCTCTCAATCTATCTCATATCTACTGTTAAATAAAGTCTGTACTATTGATAATGCTTTAAATGCCAATAGACTTATTTTCGGAGTAAAAACAAACTAATGTATTTGGTAGTTTTGTCATTAAAGAGAGCATCAGCAGAACTGAGAATACAATATTTATATTTTGTTGTTGTCTTTAAGGCAAACAAGTCTTTTGGCAGCCAGGTGTGGTGTCTGATGGAGAAGATAACATGTTAAGTCTTGATTCTGTAAATAAGTGAAGTTAGTTTGGCTGCACAAGGACAGTCAGTCTGTGTGTGATCAGCTCTAAGACTGGATCTTACTTTTTATTACTTATAACAAGAGGTTTTGTATCTCTTCTGTGCATAGTCGTTGCCTGCCTTTCTTGTTTTTATACTTACAGAATCACAAAATCACAGAATCATCAAGGTTGGAATAGACCTTTAAGATCACCTAGTTCAAACTGTCAAGTAGCACCATCATAATTACCCCTAAACCATATTCCCATGTACCACATCCCGATGCCTCTTGAACACCTCTAGAGATGGTAACTCCACCACCTCTCTGGATAACTCATTCCAACGCCTGACTGGTTTCACTGATTTTTCAGCGAAATATTATGTTCTAATAACTAATCTGAACCTCCTCCAGTGCAACTTAAGGCCCTTTTCTCTTTTCCTTTCACATGACACAACAGAAGAGACTGACCTTCACCTCACTATAACCTCCTATTTATGTCTTTGTACTACAAATATTTTTTCATGGGGAAACAAATGATACCAGAGATGTAGCAGGACTAGTACTGCTTGCAACGGAACGTAACATAGAAAATTATGTATAGCTGAGCCAAGTGATTTAAAGAAACTAAGTAAAGTAAGAAACAATGAAAAAGGGAATCAAAGCAGTCAAGCAGGCAACACTGAGTTACTCTGTAACCAGGTGTATTGTCTTAAAGTTTTTAGGGTGATCACTTAGAACTTTGGGGGATCCAGACAGAAATGACCATCACAGACCCTTAGTGAAGCCCCTCAGAGACCTTATAAGGATAAATATGTATGCTAATAAGTCTTGGGAAATGTCATGAATATGTAACAGGAATGTGGAGAATGAAAATTAATAATCCTGTAATGCTGACATACAAGCTGTAGCAAAGATACCTTTGTGTGCACTTCTGGCAAAATGATTACCAGGGCCCCCAAGTGTGCTGAAATTATCTGGCGTGCTGTAATAAAGGCATTCCTGCCTGCTAGAACTCACAAATTGATTCTCACAGGTTTCTTTTAAGTGCCAATTTTAGGCAACACAAAGACAGGATCATGGCCAGTTGTCTATGGCCAACTACGTCACTCCCAACTAGACATACACTAGTGTAGTGCTACTATTAGGTAAAAATCTCATTTGGTTTTCTAGCCTTTCTCTTTGTTCCTATTACTTATTCTTATATGCTCACTGGCATTTATGTTCAAGTTTATATTGGTCTTAATTTTCCTAAATTCCATCTTGCAGTCCTTTACTCAAGTGTATGGATTTGAAGATGCTTTGGAGAGGCCACCAGTTTAAACATCATGAGTTTTGTTGACTGATTTTTAGAAAGTCTCTCAAGAACAAGGGCAAAAATTTATTTCATTCATAAGATTTGAAGATACAGGAGTGAAAAAGTTGAGGTCATGTAACTCTTGTGTTGCTTATGGCTTTGAATCATGACATGTAATCATATACTACATGTGGCTTTCTGACTGCAAGACTTCTTACTCTCTCTCCACCCTTCTCTTTGGTCAGACTGCAGCTCTAAGCATTCTTAGATATCACATGAGACCCAGCAGTGGGTGTTTGGGGATAGAGAAATAGTAGGAAAAATGCCCTTCTTCTGTGCATTCTGTGATAATTTGAGTGTTAGGTAATGATAGGGGTTATAGTCATCTTCAGGAGTACTACACTTGCTGCGTAATAATTTTTAATTTATTTCACTTTTAAAGAGCCTTTTACAATTTGGGCTTCATCGTATCTTGTGGAAAGAACTCCATAGATTAATTTATATCCATTTCCTTTTCATTGAAATTCTGGTTTTCCTCTCTTGGAAAGATACTAATGACTTTTTATAGTTTTTTTCATAACACTCTTTTTTTATCCATTCTCCAGATCATAAATCCTAATCTATTTAGTTCTTTTACAGAAGCAGTTTCATACCTTCAATCATCCTTTCCTTGCTTCTCTGTGTTGTTCTTGGTTCTGTTACATTTTCTTGACACAGAAGTGGTCAAAATAATTACACAGAATTTAAGGTGTAGATACAATATTGATTTTTTTGCAGAGATAGATTGTTATTCTTGTCTCATTTTCTCTGTATCTTACCACCATTTCATCACCTGATGTGTGTTTGTAACTGTTGAACAGTGAGATGATGAACTGAACACAGCATTTCCAAAATCTCTTTCCCAAGCAACAAGAACTAGCTTGGTGTCCATCAGGCTATAAAAGCAGGCAGGATGGTTTACCTACATAAGTTTTTTGTATTTCTTCACATTTCTATCAGCAAAATCAACAGGTATCTATTTGCAGGGTAAGTCCTTCTGTTAATAACATTACTTTATTCATTGTATACGTCCCATGATTTTTTTCCCTTGTATGACTGACCAGCAGATTCACTGACTTCAGCTGCAACTCTCTCTTAAGCTGTGATAAAGGTACTTGTCCCAGAACATTCATTCCTAAAGCTACTGGTTTTGGTTTTTGTTTGTTTCCCATCACAGACAATGCTTGTCCCTCTTTTTTTAGCTTTGTAGATCCCCTGCAGCACTTTTTTCTTTCTGAGATGAGCTGTTTTATTGCTTGTTACTTTCCATCTTGTTTGCTGCTTTGTTAATTTGCCTGAGGCTTTTCAAACTTATTACAGCATGTTAATACATACCATCTGCTTTTGTATATTATATGATGAAAGATTTGTGTCTTCACAGTGTATCTGCTATCTGAGTTTTGAAGATGATACTTTCTCTTAAGAATGTAAAATTACATTTTGCTAGTATTTTTTGCAGTAACTTAAATCTAGATTTATCTCATTTATCTTCAGGGACCTACCTGAGGTGCCTATATTAGGAACACAGTAGTCTTTAGTTCATTGTGGAATCAATGCAGTGGAAGTACATATATGATGATTCATCCCACGTAAGAGTTGGCTCATCTCAGAAATACCTGTCTTTCCTTAGCCGACACTCCATACACAGAGCCTCAAATTGTTGTACTGTCAGTTGAGATAATACAATTGCACACTGATGCTAGATGAATTAACTCCAGGCTGTGATATTCTAAAATGTGAATTTTTCAGATACAAATTATTGAAAATCCTAGTCTTCAATAAAGAAATTAAACCAAAAATAAAGAAAAATAAATAAAGGGGGAAATCAGAAAAGGTATAAAATATTCTCAGAATTATCCTGGCAAAGATCAGTCATTATTTTCATGAGCAGCTTCTACAACAGTTATTGCTGATACCTCCAGACAAGACAAACACGTCCAAATATAATTATGGTTGATGTGGATAAAAGAGTACCAAAAGAGTTCAAGGGCCACTTAAATGAAGAATTCTAAAAAGAAAAGGAATAATTACTTTGCTAAATTCTTCCCCTACTAAAAGTCATCAGTCTTACCCGGCCTTGATTCTTGAAGAGAAAGATAAAGGGCCATTGGGAGAGAATGGGTTTTCTAGAACCCTTCCTGCAGCAAACTGAGAAAATTAGGTAATTCTGCTGGATAGAATAATAGGAATTTTTCTGTTCCAAGTACAGATGAATGTCCTGTAAGGTGCTTGCTTATGTATAACTATTTATATTAAATTATTCAATAGACTACCATGAACTGTGAAAAGGGCTGTATCTGCTACCTGATGATACAGAACTGAGAACATTCTCAGCCAGAAAAGTTTAGCTCAGAAAGGTGCTAGGACAACCTTTTTACTGCAGTGGAGGGAGGGCCACAGCAATAAGGCCCTTAAAGGACAATTGCTGCAGCCTGGAACAAAACCATCTGGAAATATAATAAAGGGCCCTGGTTTTCTATAGAAATTATTTTCTTTTCTGTTTTCAATTCTCTGTGCACACCTGAGACTAAAGGAGATAATAAATAGGTTGCTGCCTGCATTAAAGCAAAAAGGGATTTCATTAAATAACTAATTAAAGTTTTCCCACCTATTATGTAAAGCACCTTTGCTGACCTATTACAGAATTCAATGATTACTGACTAAAAGGAAACTAACCCCTCATTACAGGAGATAACCTGATATCTCTGCTATTGTTATTCTCTGATAAGGGCAAGGACTGCACAGAGCCCCTGAAACCATTTCTACCTCAACTGCAAAACATGAGACATCTAATCTAGAAGAGCAGGTCCTCTAGACCTCTTTTTTATTCAGCACAGAGATACAGATACAATTAAAAAGAGTGATTCAAACTACCTAGGACTATTTATCAGTGGTTTTCTAGACGTACCAGCTTCATTCCTTCTTCTGCTTAGCAGCTTAAGGTGATCATACTCAGAAGAGTACTGAGATTTAGATTAAATGTATCAGAGCTAAAATGCTCTTTATTCTTGAAATTAAATGTTTCTGGGAATGCTATGCTTCTGTCATGTGTGTCACAACAAGGTATGAGGTAGGTGTTTGTCCTACCTAATCCCTATCGGCATGCACAAAGGGACAGAAGACCACTAATGCTGGCAAGTTTTCTCTATTTATTCTTTCTGGTGTTTAATTTAACAAGGATATAAATACAAAGATAGAAAAGTGTATTAAATGAGTGAAAATGTACAGAACCTTTTATTACTTTTAGATTAGAGCAGTAAGAAGCTCCAGAAACATACAGACATTCAAGAAATTGCTGCCCACCCAACCCAGTATTAAGACTGTGGAGGAACAGGAGCTTTCAGCAGACCTCTGAAAAGAGAGAGACAAAAGAGAATAAAGGGAAGATGGAGAGCTCACTGTTGAATATAATTTAGTGTCTAAAGTTCTGAAAAGAGCTATTATCTTTTAAATAATCCCTTTTGAATGTACCAAAAAATAAGCTAGCCAGATGCTGGCTTCAGTGTACAACAGCCTTTTTATAGTGGCAACACTAGAAATAATTGGTATCTCTACAGCATCAGGCAAATGGGCTCTATTGAAAAGTCAGCTACAAAAATGTGTGGGAATCCATTGTCAGGGAGAATCTTCAACCATTATGTTTTCTAATAGCAATGAATTGGGTGGTGCAAAATGATTCTTGCCCAGATCTATTGTAAGTGATTTGGCATGGACAAGGCTAGACAGAAGGGAAGGAGGTAAATTTCTTTCTCATTGCTCAGAGCATCTCTTAGATACTAAGGAGGGAGTCTGAATCCTCAAGCTCCAGAGACTTTATGACTAAGCTTGAGTATATACAATATAGGATTCAGAGGCCATTTTAGAAGTACATGCACACAAACTGTCAAAGCTGTGAGGGAACTGGACTCAGGTGAGACAATACACATAGAAACATATGCTTGGTTTTAAACACTGCAAGCACATTTTGCAGCTATTGTAGAACAGAAAATGACAAGAGATCTCTATAAAATATGTGACACTAATAAAAGTGCAACCTTAGTGGAATTTTCTTCATTTTATTTTATTTAATTAAGGGTGTGAGATTAAGAACCAAAGCCATTTTAACTTTTATTGTCTAGAATATGTTTTACATGTTTTCTCATGGTCAGCTCATGACGAAAATTTAATATAGATGTTTAACATTACAAAGCCTCAGATTTTGATCCTAATCATGTCAGCAAATTTATTTAAGGGACTTAAAATGTCTCCCTGTCCTTTTTGTTATTGTTGTTGTTGTTGTTTTTATATGGGAATTTTGTATGACTATGCATGAGAACCATGGGCTGCAAAATATTTAGCTCTCTTCTGAGTGTAGTATAAAAATATGTAATTTTGGTTCGCTAACTGTCCAGTGAATTTTGTATTGATTTGCAAGGTTCATTAATTATATTAGCTGAAAGTGCCCTAAAGGGATAAAATAAGAATACTGACGTTTAGGAGACAAGAGGGTGAAAGAAATTCTTGCTATTCCTTACCGGAATTGAAAACTAAATCCAAGATAGTAAAATATTTCCACACTCACCAGTATCAAATACACATAGAAGTAAGGGGCTATGATTAGTTAAAGGCAGTATAAACCAGGGACAATTTAGAGATGCACTCAAATGGTGTGACTCACATCATAGTTTTAAACTTCCTCACATTCCTTCTCCAATACCTGAGTGATTGTGTTAAAATTGCTTAGTGGGACACTTTTGTGCTTTTTCCCTATTTGCATATGCCTTTTCCCTAGCTGAGTAGGGAAATTGCCTAAGAAGCTACTAATTGCCCTGGGGCAAAACCAGTGAAGAATGCATTAAGATTAAACAATATGAGTGCCAGTGATCTAGCGTTAATTTGTTCACTAACACAGATTAAGCCAAAGGTTCTTAACACTGGCAAGAAAAGGGAATTGGCAGTGTATTATTATATAAAGGAGCTTTTCTTGTTCAGTTTTCATTTTGATATTTATAGGAAATTATTTAGAAAAAGAGCTGTCACAGGTTATGCACTCAAAATCTAGGAAGCACAAGCTAGGGTTCAAGCTGTGAAGGTAGCACAAAAGACAGTGATTTAGGCATTTTTTTCTTCCTGTGTGTGATAAGAAGCAGAGGTCCTTGGAAAAAATCCTGATGGTGAATTTAAAGACTGATGAAGTGCAAACATCCAGATACATGAATTACAATTGTACAGGTAGTCCTGTAGTAGATACTGGTAGTATCTTACTTTAGGCATTACATTCTCATCTATAAATAAAGTATTACTAACTCAGTCTGAGCCAAGAACACTGACCAGTCTCCATATGAACACAAGGCATACAGGATTTTGAAGATAATTTCTGTAATTCTATACTCTATTCACCAGAGTAGGTTTTTTGCAAAAGAATATTTTTTTATGCTTTCTTGTAATTCAACCAATCTTTAGCTTGTTTTATTGGTTAAGTGGTAAGTTTCTTGGAAAAAGATTGTTTTCTGATGTGTTCATTTCCATCTGTGTTTAGTCTTCATTGTAGAGTTCACTAGAAATCCAGTTAATGAAGCCAATGGAATCTACAGAACTGTTCTTCTGACCAAGCTGTGCAGAGGACTCAGTTTCACTGAGTTTTAATACCTTTTCTGATATCTTGGACTGTCCAAACCATCTCACAGGAGTAGACTTACTATGATAGGATTTTTAAGGCACACTCACTCATCTCTAGAGCTAGTTGGAGGCTAGGGTATACTCTTAGAAAAATGGCACTGGACAACAGGAAACTAAACCTAGGCATTGCCTTAGAGGTCACACAGTCCTGTCCAGGAGTCACAGTATCTGTAGTCACATATTGAGTAGATTTCTTTTGCCTAGGGAGAGCCCTGTGAAGCTTAGCCACATGTACATGCATATGCCACAAATATTTAACAGGGAGATAAATCTCAGCCTCTGGACCTGATTCAGCTGCCAATGCAGACACCCAGTATCATATGCAGTGGCCTGGGGTAAACTGCCTAGCATTTGTTGCTACTTTATATGGACTTGGGTGTCCTGTATGTCCTGTGTCATAACTGCCAGCTGTATGGGAACTTGTCTGATACCTTCCACCTTGCTGATTTTTTCGAAAATCACTGTATCTAAATAAAGCACAATTACCTTTCCAGTGTTTCCAGACTCCTTCAGAATTGAGCAATTAACAGTAACTAAAGATAGACATGTTCAGTTGCCTTTAATACATATGACATTGGGGAAAAAAACTGTTGGCTTTGCTGCTAAGCTGCTGTTCTAGTGTGTTAGGAAACATCTACACCTTTGAAATCATTGCTAAAAGCTCAGAATGCTTCTCAATTTATCCAACCCAGAAAATAAGGAAAGACTTGTGCACTTCATGAATCACCAGTATTTAGTACTCCCAAGCATTAAGAGTAACACTAGTTGATATTTTATTGTCGAATTCTCATGGGGAAAGTTGCAGAAGAATTGTAACAAGAAGTATTGGTAAATACAGTTTTATTTTAAAAAATGAGTCAACTCATATCAGAATGTTTTTTTAAATATATATATATTTTAATCAATGTAAAAGAATAGCTTGTTTTGATCCAGCTCTTAAACTCCTGCAGGTACTCACTGCTTCCTTAGACAGCCTGACTCTTAGAGTAGGGAGCCATCAGGACAACTGGCCTAGGTCTTCCATGATGATGACTTGCTCAGAGGCTGTTACACAAAAATAGCTAAATAAAATTAAAAAAAAAAAAGACACAATGATATCCCATGGGAAATTGCAGTCTCATCACACTTGGAATAATCTGTGGGAATGTGATAGTAGGATAATATTTCTCTTGGGTGAAAGAAATTACCTAATTACATTGATTTTCCTATAATGGTAACATTAAAACATATTTTGTTACACAGCCCCTGTTTGCATTAAGGCAATTTGAAATAGTATTTGATATTTAAAATATTTTATTCTTATATTATATAAATTAAATAATATTTCATTTACATGACATTTAACATTAGGAAATTTTACTATTGCCAACATGCAGGATTCTAAGAAGCCCGACTTCATTCTTTTGGGGGACTGAGGGAAGTGTTCTTTTCACTGATAATTACAGAAGTCAGGCTTTTGTGCTAATCTGCAAAGAAAAACAGTCTTAAATGCTGGATTTCCCCTTCAGAATGTGAAATTTGGTTGAAATGTAAAAATATGTTTTCCAGCCAGCTATATAAGCCACCTATATAACCACTAGTGCTGTGCCCTTGCTACTGCAGGTAAAGCAATGAGTAAGAGAGGGCAACTATCTTATGTCACTGTTGTGTTCTCTACTAATTGTCAGTCCCCTCTTCCAGCCCTTGATCCAAACCAAATTCTCTGCCATAGTGTTGGAGAGAGAATGGGAATGCTGAATAGCTTGAAGTTTTGTAAAAAATAATAAAATTAATATATTTCCATTCTTCTCCTTGACGTAACTGTATTGTTCATTCTATTCATATTTTCTTATTGACAACATATACACCAGAATGGACCTCATTTTTCATTACTTTCTTTTCTAAAAGGAGTATTCAGAAGTGCAGACTATTTAAATTAGCACCTTCTAATAAGTCTAAAGTCTATTATGTCAGACTTGGAAGAAATCAATCCTTTCATAGTGAGAGGATTACAAAGAATTCCAAAATCCTTTTTCAGTCCATATGATCTGTGCTGAGATATATTCAGTGGGAAATATCTTTCATCACACCACAGGGAATTTAATGCTAGTACATTAATGTTAAGAATACTTTTTTTTTTCCATAAAGCTTTTGGTAAGAATTTATATGCACTGTCACATACTAGGATGTCTGTGTATGTTCCATGGCATGTAGAATAATAATAGCATAAACCTGAGGTACAGCATAAATGTCAGCACACTCCCTCAGCTGTCTCATATAACCAGTTCAGCTTCTTAATGTGTTATCTTAAAAGCGGCTGCCTTACATCTACTGTATTCACCTACAGTAGAGAGGTATCCACCTCTGTATTGCTGGTATTTTAGAAAATAGCTTACGCTGACAACAATTCTGTTTTCCTTTAGAAAATCCTTGAAACAAAATGGTCATATCTGTTGCTTTCTTATCTAAAATAAGTATCTGTCATTTATACTGTGCCAGAACCCTTGAAAGTGCTTTTCAAAAGTTATTAACTATTTTTCACAGCACTCAGGACATTAGGATTTGCTCATTTGTCAAGTGGGTGACTGAAGATATAAGGAGGGTAAGTGCCTTAGTCAAGGCTGCACATGAAGCTGGTGATAGTAACAAGTGTAGGGCTCAAATATTTTCTTTCCACTGCTATGTTGAATGCTTTTTGACTTTCTGCATAAAGACCATTTCATTCTGTTTTTTTCAGGACCGAGGAACTAATTTGTCAGTGAGAAGGAATAAGTTGTTCTTTTTTCTTTTTTTCTCTAGAGAAATTTTCTCAAATTTTGCAAATTCCTATCTGATTGGGCAGTAATCAAAGCTGGTTTCCTTTTCACTTTGGAGATGACTGTTTACCTACTCCAGATTGTTTGACAGACTCCAGTACTTTGTATAAAGGAGTTCCTGAAGTTTAGGGTTGGAGATCAGACTACCCAAAGATAAAGACTCTCTTTGCCAATACACTATTTCTTGCCTCAATCAGGAAATATAACCTTTTTTTTTTTCATACAATCCATCAAAGGGGAGTGGGATTTTATTATATTCATTTTGTACTTCCCTCTGTAAAGCAAACTAAGCACTTTATTTTCAACAAAGATGCACAACTGTATGAACACTGATTTATCTGGCCAAATGTAGTCATTTGATTAATAGTTTCCAATACTCATGTACTAGAACTGACCAGTTCACATGTGGCAATCCAGACTGAGACACCTGAGTTTACTGATGAGTGTTGTCAATGCTGCATTCTGTTACAGCTCAAAGCTCAGGACTGTTTTTGTCATCCCAACCTAACCAAAACATGCACATTAGAAAGTAGATTTTCATAGATTTTTTTATGGACATAGTATAGAATATATTGAATTCCACTGGCAGACAGTTGAGAGGGAACATGGTGTGCACTTCTTTTTTCAGTTCTGTGATTCTAACACAAGCTGAAAAACAGACTCGGGAGAGTGGTATTAAGTGTATAAGGTGTTCTAAGGCTGATGGGCAGTGAACTATGCTCGAAGAAGGTGCCATGAAGAACTTAATAATAAAGTCACAACACAGAATGCATCTGTGATCAGATCACTTCACTTGCACTTCATTTAACAGCTCTGTAAGGAGGAGAGAGTATTATTAGGAACAGTCTTAGGAACAGCCCCTGGAACATTTTCCTCCAACTGTATTGAACATTGTCTGGAAAAATATGAGGAAGCAAGGGTAAAACTATGCCTATAATCTTGCTTACTATTAATACCTCCTACATTGCCTATTACTGAACCCAACTGTGCCTCGGTCTTGTTTTGTTTAATAGGGCAGACTTAGCCTAAAACCCTAAATTCAGCTTTGTCAAGAGCAATGTCCAGCGAAGTCAATCCCCACTGTTTCATCTCAACATGATTTGCATGTTGGTTTTGTTTATATTATTTCCTTATTGCAGTATTTCTCTTTTTCACTTCCATGTAGTACCCATAGCAGAAAAAAATTTCTAGACAACGGTGCTGACAAAAGTTGAACTTTGTCTTTAGATTATAAGATTATGGGAAACAGACCAGACTGAGATATGGAAATAGCAAACTCTGATGTGGACCTTGGAGGAGGACAGTGCTGGGAAGCAGCTTGAACCTTTATAGCCACACACATGCAAGGCTTGTTGAAGTTTAAAAGTTACGCGTTTTCTCCGTACGGGGTTTTGGTTCACAAAGTTTTCTGTATCCCCTCTCCCTCCATTGTTATCAACCGCCTCCCCTGTCCTCTGTATCTTTCCCCTGAGGCATTGTTTCCCGATGACTCACCACACCCATTAGGCGTGGGAATTGCCTCTCCCTGGGCCGGGACAATCCTGCTCCCCTCCCTGGACTGCGCGGTGGCAGCTGCCGGAACTTGCCCGGTCATGTGTCCGCCGATCCAGGACGAGACGGGGCTGTGCCCACCGGTCTGAGCAGGGGCTGCACAATCCTCGGGACCCCCGTAATTCGCGTCACCAGTGCAGTCCGCAGCAGCGTGGCCATCACTCCTGCCGGCTTCTGCCCCTGTCCTAGGCCTATTGGTTGTCTCACCCATCTATCCCCAATCCCTGGTTTTCTATTGGTTTTTACCCTCCCATTTCCCTATGCCCCTTGAGCCCTTATGCAATCCTTTCCCAGATTCAGCACCTTCCCCTTGGGACCCCATAAAAGCCTCCTGATTTCTCAGTAAAGGGGTTTTTGCCACTCATCCCCTGGACCAACTAGACCTCTGTCTCTGCGCTCCCCAGCTCCGGATAAGTGGGAAACCTTCCCCTCCCTGCAATGTCACATATAAGATTACATTAATTCTGAAAGATAGCACCATTTGATCTTGTTTTCCTGCCCTACATGAAATTTATTCCTTTCTTCTCACTTGTGTTAACATCTCCTTTTATATTTAATTGATTCCATGCACATCTGCGTAAATATACTGATCCATAAATCAGTATGCAAATGCAGGCTGAACAGCCCTACTGTGTAGGTGTGAATAGGTCACTGTTTCCATAATTATCAGTGCACCTGCTGATGTTGATGATTATTTATTGTGTCATTGCTATATTGTTTCAGAAGAACATAAAGATCATTTTGTTACCTAGAATTCCTGACTAAATTTGATAGCAGTGGAAAGGGCAAACTCATGAATTTTATCTCACTCAGAAATTACCATTTTTTTTAAGAGCAGGTTTAATTCACTGAGAAAATTCTTAAGATAGATTTCACATTTGTATTCATTACTTAAAAGGGTTATTTGATTGAAGAATTAATTTACATTATTTCAAAAAGTAAAAGTTTCTCTTGCCATGTGCTAGTCCTTGTATGCAATAACATTTAAAAAAAAAAACCAAAACAACAAACATCTGTTCCAGAACAAATCTGCTATGTGTACATTTTCTAGTGTAAGGTAGTCTGTCTGGGTGTTACTGGGAATAAACATTGCAAATTCTATATACTGATACTCCTAAACAGAAATTGGAATGCACCCTAAACTTGAAATCTAAAAAATACTTTTACTAATACAGTCTGTTATGCAGACAACAGCTATTTATACACTGAACTGCATTAGTCACAGCCTGGCAGCACGTCAATGGAAATGATTATTCCCCTCTGATCAGCACTTGTGACATCATGTCTATTCTGCATTCAGTTTTATAATCCCTTGTGCAAGGAACACTTTGAAAACAGGACTAAGTCCAGCAAAGGGCCATTCTTAGGTACAATTTAGGGGACTGAAGAACTGGAAAACCAACAGGACACAGAAAAATGTGTTTATTCATTCCGAAGACAAGAAGATAAGACTGAAAGACTGTTTTCACCTGTCTGAAGCAGGGTTGTGGAGAAGGAGGAGTCAGATTCCTGGATGCACATAGAAAATGCTCAAAAGCAGAGATGCAAGTTGCAGAAAAGGAAAATCAGACTGGCTGTAAGAAAAAACATTTTCAGTGATGGTGGTAAAGAACATGGATGTAGGGCACAAAGGCCCTGAGGGGTCCCCATCCCAGAGATACTGAAAAATTGATTGCACAAGTTTGATCGCTCTGGAAGTCATATCCTCTGAGAAGTGTAAGAGTTCTGAGGAATGATCTTCATATTATATATAAACTGCTTCTGATTATTTGAAGCAAACACCTAAATTATCAGCATCGCTACAATCTCCTGCTTTCTGTACTGCAATGTCTTACTTGGTACCAAAGACAGCTTTCATATTTTCCTGTGGTAAAACAAATATGTCTATACTTTGTACCCTAAATTGCCAGTGGAGGCTGCTATTAGAACTGATGCGGTGTCAGTGATAGGTTCCCTTTCCCAAGTTACTGCAAAAAGAAGGGACATGTGTATTGATTCAAGGGGATGACCTGGGACATGTCAAAGGTGTTTTCATTCTCATGCAAAAGAGAAGACAGCAAGTGGCAATGTATGAGGCTTAATGTATATTTCAGAATGGTACATTTCCTTTTTCCTGTGTTTTGACTCAGTGTTGCCTTTAAGCATCCTGAAATGGAATCCCTGAAGATAAAAAGTAAGAAACAGGCAAGAATGCAAAGGTATTCAGAAGCTTGAATAGTGCTGCAGATATCTAAACATTTATTAGTGTCACTAACATTTTTGTATCTTACTTACATCTGTATCTTATGAACTGTTATTCATATGAGTTCTAAAATCCAACTTTCCTTTAAGTAGCTCATGCAATACTTGTGTCAAAACCCTATTGCTGGTCACTGATAAGTCAGGAGAAAGTCCCCAGGGAAGACAAGAAGTCATCTTCTATTTGAGAAAGTCTTGTGGTTTTTGTAAATCCCAGGCTCACCCCCATGCTCTACTTCCTGGACTCAAGACTCTAAGAAAACATCACACTAGCCCGACTGAGTCAAGATGCCTCATCAACACTCTTATTTTATGAATAAGCTGAAAAAAGATTCAGGGTTAATAAAAGGAAACAGAAAAGATAAAGATAGTTCAAAGAAAAAAAAATTAGATGGATAGATGGAGATTTTCTAGAAGAGCTTTCAAGATAATACAAGGAGTAGAAAAACAGGCTGAGAAGAAAACTGGTGAAGAAATTATGTTCTGCACTTGGGAGTCAATGTCATACATTGCAGCTTAGAAGTCTGGAAGGAAAAGAGCCCTCTGAGCCTTACATGCTAACCTGAAGATATATTATTCTATTCTACCATGCAATGTCAAATGTCTCTTGAAAACCTAAATAGATTATGTCTACCACTTTAGTCCTATCTGCTCCCTGCATTCTCCCCATGATAAGACAGAGATTTATATTCTTATTCTTCTCTGATAGGTGCATCAATCTCTGCTGTCAGGTTGCCTGTCCAAATAACAAACCTGCATATCAGAGAACTGTTTTAAATGTAACATTGATTGATGTTGTTTGTGTGCACTTGGCATCAACTTACAGTCACTTCCCTACAAACTACAACCTTCTCAAGAAATAGCTCTTTTCTATCTTTTCCATATTCTCACTCATCTAGAATTAATTATGGTCAGAGAGTCATTATTTGGGACATTTATAGGAATTCTGTGCTTCCCTGTCACTAGACTGAATCACTAAGCTGTTTGCAGTACCCACTGCTACCACTCTCTGGCTTCAAAAACCCTGGTTTGCATTTTGGGGATAGAAGAGTTGCCAACACTGAATAAAGCTGAATGTTTCCAGTGAAATCTCTGATCTGATAAAACATTGCAAAATGTTCTCCTCCCTCTGTAGCTACTACTGCCTGCCAGCACTCACTCCTGCCCTCTAAAAACCTCTCATGAACCTTGTGCTGTCTCAGCTACAGTCAGCAGCTCCCCACTCCTTCCTCCTGACTACAGCACATATCTATTTCCACCTTTCCTCTATTCTCAGCTAAGTTATTTGTCCAAATACAATTTCTTTTGCCAGATTCATACCCTCTTCTGCTCATTACTTTTCCACCACAGAAGCAGTGAATGGCAACTAGACCTTGATTGAGTAACTGGTCTAGGCCAGTGCAGTCAATGACAAACCCCTGGATCCTTCCAAGATGTTGTTTCAGCTCCTCCTCTCATGGACCTACAGCAAGGAAATGTAAACATCTCCCAGAATTACAAAGCAAAGTTCTAGTCTCTCTTTTGAGTGTTGCTGCACTGGCTTGTTATGTAAACAGAATGCAGAAATAGTCAGAACATTTTTTTTATGCAACTAATGAACTATTTACTGGCTAGCACTACACCATAATAAAAATTCTCCTTGTCTGTTTTTTTTTTTTATTTTGAAAATTCCATTTTGAATATTCTACTTTTGAAAATATTATTCTCCTATATATTTTGCATTCCTAATTCACCTCCTCCATAACTCACAAGGAAGTGATTTCACACACTGCTCAACACACTGCATAGGAACGGTAAATTTCTTGCATAAGCTACAGATACCTTCATCTGGTTTTCAGTTTCAGACTTCTGGAGATGTTCAGTTTGCAAAACTGGTATTTTACTAGTAATCTGTCATTATAAACTCATAGAAGGTCTGTTGTAATGCACTGTTTATGTGTTTGCTATTTTCCTCCATATCCTCATATATCCTTTCAACATCCACAAACGTTCAGTGTGTATCACATACAACAGTATATTCTAAATGTTATTCCTTGCATTTCAAAGTCATTTTGCCTCAAGTATTTCAGCATTATCAGATATCAAAGTCATGTAGGATCAATATTTTTATGTGATTATATAAAAATCTTTTTGAAAATATTTGATCAATGCTTATGAATATATCTTACTGCTATCTACTAAATATGATAATTTTATTTCTTTGCCATTCCTACCACAAGGAGGTCAGTAGGAAACTTATCACAGGTCACAGTGGATTTTTAGAACGAACATATAAATCTGTGGCATTATCATTAAAGTTAATGCTTAACAATGGCTATGACAGAATGAGGATGGCCTCAATTCTTATGTAATTCTATCATAATAAGTAAAATTAAGCAACAGAAGCACTCTGTATGCTACCTTGTAAGAAATCTTATTTTTTCATGAATGCTTACAAATGCCTTCATGAATGCATATAAATTTCTAGCAGAATGCAGTCAAATTTCTGCTAGAGGATGTCTAATGGAAGAGTTCTGCCTATTGCAATGATACAGCCATTGCAAGGATTTCTTATTAGTCTGAACAATGAACTCACATGTATTAAAGTAGTGAACGTGACTGTAAAATTTCCAGTTAAAATATTAATTTATGTGTTTATTCAAAACAGCAGGTAAGACCATCAAGAGAATTGTTTCAAACTTAGTTGGCGATGATGTTTTAGTTTTTCAGTTTTAAGCGCAAAATCAAAATACTAAGTCATTCATTCAAAATGGAATTTTGGAACACATCCATTTTAAATTAAAAATTCATATTTGAAACTTAATTTCTCTATTTCATTCTGTCTCATTCTATTTCATTAATTTAAATGCCAGATTAACTAACTGAAGTGTTACACACTTTAAAAAATCCAGCTGATCAAAACTAGCCCTTTTCTGAGTACAGATTGTTTCAATTCATCATGTTCTTTACAACTA
>JAWWLZ010000042.1:30801482-30817830 GCA_035041345.1 Poliocrania exsul | reverse complement strand
TTTAAAAAATCCAGCTGATCAAAACTAGCCCTTTTCTGAGTACAGATTGTTTCAATTCATCATGTTCTTTACAACTACACATTTCCAAAGAAGCAATCAGATACTTTTTACTACATATTGAGTATATCATTTTTTGAGGACATGAAGCTTACAATAAATATCATATGTCACTTTTTGTGATGACTGAAGAAATCAGCAGTCATGTTAACTTTTTTCCTAGTTAAGTATGACCAATTTTTGAGAAAAGAAATACTTAATTCCCGAAATTAACGGTATTTTTAGAGAAAATTTTAAAACATATATAAAATGTACATGCCCAATCTAAATGGAGTGCAGAATAATCTACATTTTTTTCAAAATTAGATGAGAATTTAGCAACATAACCGTAGTATGTCGCTACATATTGTACAGAATTGTATTTTACTACAGTGTTACAGATTGTTATATTGTATTACTGTATTTCTGAAAGAGTGCAGTTTCTTGACAATTCTTTGGCCATTAATGCACATGCAGTTTTTTTCTTCCTCTTTCTTGATGCATTTATAGTTACAAAATTTAGTCAGAGACCAAAGGGTTTACTCTAAAGGTTAAATACGTTATTATTTAAACAATGATTACAGAGTCTATTGAAAAGAAGCAGATTGTTCCAGAAAATAATTGTGTGATATGACAAATAATGTCATCCATGAAAACCAAAACAAAACAAGAAATTACCCAAAACCAACAAGCAAACAAATGGAAGGAAAACAAGTCTAAATGTTACTGTGAATTTAACCAATGTCTGGGAAGAATAATGGAAGGAAACATTAAAAACTCATGTCAAATAACTCAAGAAAAATTCTCACACCAGATCCTCATCCAATGTAAATTTTTATGGCTATGCTACCTTCTTGAACTTTTGTAAAAAACTGTTCATGTAACTATCACAGCAGGTTTCACTGAGTGAGGATCTGCCTGCTGTGCAGGGCAAATAAATGTATTTTGAACAAACTCATTGAGTCAGTGACTTGATCAATCTTATTCCAGGATTTCTACTTTTGTATCTCTTAGTTTCAGCTGTAAAGTGAAGGCTTATGCAAGGTGAACTACCTCTTATCAATCAAGGAGTTCACATCTTCAGTGACTGCAATTCTTTGAAGTGTTAGGAGAAACAGAAATATTTATCATGTTCTCAAGGTGGTTTCTGAACCTTTCAATCTTACATCTAGATTACAGCCAATGCCTCTTCCATCAGCCCTTTCATAGACTGAAATCAGCACTTTAAAAAGACATTCTCAGCACAGGAAGCACAGGGGAACTAGGACACATAATCAATCTTCAGACTCTATGGAACCTGCTAACAGGTTTTTATTTTTGTAGTTATCCTAAGGATTGGACTGCTCAGTTAAGCACCTCTGTGTGCTTTGTGTGCCTCATTGTGTGCCTTAGCCCTTTTTCCTCTTTCTGTGATAAAACAATATGTTGACTGTATTTTCTTTTTAATTATTTTTGTAAAATATTCATTACTACTTTTTTATTCAGCCAAGCACATTCTGCAGTCAGACCACAGCTGCTTATAACAATTGAAAGATACACTCAGCATGAAATCTTCAATAAAAAACAAAACCAAAACTTACTGTAGAGTTCATATTTTGCTGTGTTGGAAGTTTTTTCAGAAAGAAAATAGCAACAGCACAGCTGTTATATCTGTCATTAAGCGTATGTGAAATGCTATCATCAAACTTAGTAAGTTAATATTATCTTCTCAAGCTAGTGATGTCTTGATCACTGATAAGTAGAAGGAGATATTTACTGTGCAGTGTTTTAATTCTCCCTGGCACCTAACTCACTCCTGAATGGATAATTTGGTTTACAAGTGTTCTACTTTCTTACATGTCACACTCTGCTCTCCTGTTGTTTCCTGTTCCTTTCAACCATTTCCCTGAGATCCTGTAATAATCTTGATATCTTCTGGTCACTTCATTAGACTCTGCTGGTTAGCCAACCTCATAGTGAGCTCTTGAGAGCACTCATCAGTTCTGGATGCTTCAATCAATTGAGCCAGCACCTGTCTCCTGGCTGGCCCTGTTAGCTCCTTCCACCAGTACTTTAAAACCTACAGCAAAGCAATACTATGGGATGGCAACAGCTCAGTGACTTCAACGCAGTGAGAAAGAGCTGATAGTAAGCAGAAATTTTAGTCAGAAATATCCTGCCATCTACCCCTGGTCCAAATTGAACTGTCATCTCTGTTTCTAGGGTCTCACAATAACATAGAAATCAAGAAAGATTGATGAACTAGAGATTTTTGGAGGTTTTTTTCCTGCTTGTTAGTAGGGGTATGTTCTTTCCTGGATTGATGAGCTCATGAGAGAGTGAATTCAGAGGCCTTAAAGAAAATGTGCAGTCCTTTCCAGTTGTCCTCTATTCATGTGTTTGGGATCAACATGTATGTGAATGTGTGTGTTTGTGTGTCTATGCATGTGTGGTGTGACCTGAAAATTCTAAATGCACTAGGTAAATTGTTCCACCCAATTATTTAATTGTGAATTTATTATCTATGTCACAATCAAAAATAATATTTGCATGTTTTTATGGATATTCAAGTGAACTAAGAAGAAACATTCTTTGCTGTAGGATCCTCCACTGGAGAATGTACTTCCTAATAAGACCTTTTAAATTAATACTTCTGTATTTTCACATTAATTTAGTGGTTTTATACTTTTATCTATAACAAATAATTTGAGATCTGGCCCAATGCAAATAAAAATTAAATCTACTCTTCTCCTGCAGCTGTTCAATAGGATGTCACCAAGGTTTAATGTAAGGCAGTCACACCTCTAATGAGAAAAAAATTAAACTTTAAAATAATTGAACATTGAAATCAATTGTTGGAAGGCAAAATGCACAGTCCACGAAACTACTTCTACAATAGGGAAAGATATTAAGACATATAGGGAATCTTACAGAAAAAAACGAGTAGTCTTATCTAATCTGTTGTAGTCTTTGGAGTTATCTCAGACTTGGCTTACCTTGAACCTGCACACACGTGTATAGTTACATGAAGTATCATAACTAAACCTTTCTTGCCACACAGCTTGTAAAAGACAATTTGGTCAAATATTCATCCTCAAATTCAAAGCTAGATGTGCAAGATATGATCTCATCTTCATTGCATGTTATAAAGACCTTTTTTAATAGATGTCATTATTAGTGTGATGAGAATTGAGGAATTGAGTCATTTGAATGTTTGGGCTAAATTCTAACCAATCTATCTAGGGCATTTCACTTTCAATAGTGCCAGTGTAATTTAGTCCAGAAGGAGAATTAGAGTGTTAATGAATATACTCGCTTAGGAGTGTTTCACTTTCTTTTGTTGTTGTTGTTCCTTTTTGCTAGCAAGCAGAAATATTATGAAAGGTATTATGGTGCAATTGAGTGCATTTTGCATTTGAATAGAGAATAGCACTTTTACTGGAGTTGTGATGATTGCCTTACTGTAAAAGGTGCTGTTTCTCCAGGGGAACCTGAATCTCATAAACAATGGAGCTGAGTGCCTTTTATGTAGTTTGTAACTAATTGACAGTGAAGGAATGATACAATTAGTAAGTGATTAATCACAGGTACCTTTAGGTCTCAAAGTGTGTATTGAAAATTTATGGAATAAAAGAGTATTTCATGCCATGTCTTCACCTAACCGATAATCACCACCTGGGGATGAGAACTATATTTAAAAAAGGAACAACATGGGCAGCAATAGAAAGTACTAGTTCTTTGATTAATTCTTATTGTCACTGAGAAACATACCCTTGCCAGGAAATCATAATTATAATGACATTAAAATTCACTAATATTTCATTGTCAACAAGCAGCAATGAAAACAGTCATTTCCAGGTTATCCATTTCTTTTTTATTTCAACAGTGTATGAAAGTAAAATTTGTTTTACAGAATTTAATTGTTAGATATGAGACACAAGAAAATGTGCATAATTTCAAAGATTTAAAATCTTGAAATGCTATTTTTCAGAGAAACCTAATTAACATGCAAAGTGAAATGTTTTATTTTGTAAAGCACCCCAGTGGAATAGTAAAGAAAACACACAATCATTTAAATAAAATACAAAATCTTCATATTTTTTATTTTGTGGATGTACAAATAATACTTGTAGCATGTACATTTCAGGATGATTTATCAAGCTATCTTATACAGGCTTTTCTTTATTTTCTTTATTATTATACTTTTCTTTATTCCAGGCTAAATAATCATAACTAAATTTCAGGTAAATACTAACCTCATGATGCTTAAATCTGACAGTAATGTGGAATATAATAATGATATTTTGATAAATTAGATTATGAAATATGATAGAAAAATATAGGCTTTTCAGTACTGAACCACAGTCTCCAAACCTTTTCAGTGTTGCAATAAAATAATTAAACTTATAGTCAACGTAGAAAAAATGGAAGGCTTCTTAAAATCATATTTCATACATTGCTTTTTTAAACCAGTGTATTCTTGATCTTGATGTACTGTCTGTATCTCAGCTGCAAGACTGCAGGCAATAGAGAAAACTGAGACTGTGTCAATATATTTCTTTCCATCCCAAAGTAGACAGCTAAAATATGTGTGCTAAAAGCACTCATTTTTCTGAATTGGCTACAAGAATACTTTAAAGTCACATAGATTTCACAGAATCACAGAATTAACTAGGTTGAAAAAGTCCTCTTAAATCAAGTCGAACCTTTGACCACCTTGCCTACTAGGCTATGGCACTGTGCCACATCCAATCTCTTCTTAAACACCTCCACAGATGTTGAATTTGCCTCCCTAGGTAGCCCATTCCAATGTCTGATCACTCTCTCTGTAAAGAATTCTTCCCAAGAGCCAACCTAAACCTCCCCTGGCACAGCTTCAGACTGTGCCCTCTTGTTCTACTGCTGGTTGCCTGGGAGAAGAGGCTGACCCCACCTCACTACATACTCTTTTCAGGTAGTTGTAGAGTGTGATGAGGTCTCCCCTGAGATTCCTCTTCTCCAGGCTAAACAACCCCAGCTCCCTCAGCCTCTGCTCATAGGACTTGTGCTCCAGACCCTTCACCAGCCTTGCTACCGTTCTCTGGACAAGCTCTAGCACCTCAATATCCTTCCTAAAGTGAGGGACCCAGAACTGCACATGGTACTAAAGGTGCAGCCTCACCAGTGCCAAATACAGGGGAAGATTCACTTCCCTGGTCCTGCTGGCCACACTATTTCTTATAGAGGCCAGGATGTCACTGGTCTTCTTGGCCACCTGGACACCATGGCTCATGTTCAGTTTCCTGTCAATCAGAACCCCCAGATTCCTCTCTTCTTGGCCACTGTCCAGCCATTCTGTCCCCAGCCTGTAGTGCTGCAGGGCACTGTTGTGGCCAAAGTGCAGGACTCAGCACTTGGTCTTGTTAAACACCACACCGTTGGATTTAGCTCATCTATCAGCCTGTCCAGTTTCCTCTGCAGAGTCCTCCTACCCTCCAGCAGATTGATGCTTCTCCCCAGCTTGGTGTCATTTGCAAATTTGCTGATGGTGCACTCAATCCCGTCATCCAGATCCAATAAAGATATTAAACAGGACTAGGCCCAACACTGATCCCTGGGGGACACCAGTAATGACCAGATTCCAACTGGTTGTGTCACCATTCACCACTGCTCTCTGGACCCAGCTATCCAGACAGTTCTTAACCCAGCAGAGAGTGTACCTGCCAAAGCCGTGGGCTGCCAGCTTTTCCCGGAGTGTGTTATGGCAGATGGTGTCAAAGGCTTTGCTGAAGTCCAGGTGGACTATATCCACAGCCTTCCCCTCATCCACCTGGCAGGTCACCTGGTCACAAAAGAAGATCAGGTCAGGCAGGACCTGCTGCTCCTAAATCTGTACTGGCTGGGTCTGATCCCCTGTCCATCCTGTAGATGTCATGTAATCGTACTTAGAATTGTCTGTTCCATAACCTTGCCAGGCACTGAGGTCAGGCTGACAGACCTGTAGTTTCCTGATCTTCTGGCCCTTTTTGTGCATAAGCATCACATTAGCCATTTTTCAATCATCTGGGACATCCCCACTGAGCCAGGGCTTCCCCCTTCAAACCTAGTTTAAAGCCCTCTTGATCAACTGTGCCAACTTATAGGCTAGAGTTCTTTTGCCTTTGCTCTTTCAACTCTATTCCTTTTGTCTTTCACACTCAGTATAACACTGTAGATTCATCAGATAAATTAGCCTGATTGGGCATGATCTCCCTTCACTAAACTAGTGAAAATAAAGGCAAGAAAGTATTCCTTCCTTTGGAAGACTGCCTTTGTAGTCCTGTCTATAATTATCTTTCACAGGTGCAATATGGCAGAAAATACTGTGAGCCAGTGGACTTGAAAATTTCTCAAATCACATAATTACTGAAGAGCTGATTGCTCAGTTTTTAATTATGTTTTTTCTCTATCTGATTTTCAAAAAATAAGAATCACTTGACTGATTTATCTATGTTTTGCATTCACAGTTAAACAATACAGATTGAGTTACTTTACAGAAAAACTCAACCACAGACAGCCCTGCTGGCCTTTATGATACCAAACTTGTGCTGTGCTTAACCTTTAGCTGGAAACTGCCAGCAGATTTCTAAAAGGGTTTTTCTAAAAGAATTAGATGATAAATAAAGGCAGCTCTGGACTTGCTTGCTGAATAACAGCAGAAATAAGAGTTTTGCTGAATTTATTCAGACAGGCTGGGTAATGGTGTCATAAATAGGGAAACTTTTCAGACAGAGTAGAAAAAGCTGACTTTTCATGTATGGCATATTGACCTTCTTTAATCCATACCTTGTTTTTTAGAGGGACAGTAGACAAGTGTGTCAAGGCAAATCTTCTGAAGTTGTCAAAATTTATTTCATTGAGTCAAATTATTTCTTATTGTAATATTGTGACCAGTTTGGAAACTGTGCCAGAGACATTTAAGTCCACTTTTATCCATCATCAGAATAAAATTTTTAAGTTTGGATTCTGACTTTTTCTATTTTTTGTAGTAATTCTGAAACACACTGAATAGTTAGTAATGATGTCAGAAACACAAGCCATTCCTAAATGTAGGTCTGTGGCTTCTCTTCTTTCCAGGGATATGGCAATTTTTTATTTTGGTGGAGGGAGGTTTTGTTACTTTTACTGAGTTTTATTTCAGTTACTGTTAAAAAAAAAAATCAACTTGTTTGTCAGTCCTGATTTGTTCCAGTTTGAATCACTATCACCGCTAACTTAAATGAAACTCAGAAGGTGCATCAAGAGAAAGCAAAAGTGCTGTTGGACTTATAAAGCATTTGAATGAGTTCTGAGAAACTCACTTTAGACAAGACAGAGGTAAGAGTCTTTAGCTGATGACAGAGTAGGAGTTATTTTTTCTGTCTTTTCTGAGGAACTTGCATAGATTTTTCAGGGCTGTATTCATGGGTATGTAGATGAAGTAAAATTCATGCCAATATTTCTGTTGCATGGGCTGATCTGAATTAACTGCGACATAGAGGATAAGCATATCTCATTTTCATTGTGAACAGTAATGCTGAATCTTTTGAATATCAGATTTAGTTTACTGAAATATATTTTTAATTGACAAATGGATGAAAATCAGTAAGAAAACACAGCTGGTCTAAAACACAGATTGCTGATTATTATATGGTATTTTATGTATAGTATACAATAGACCCATACTCAATAGACTAAGCTGGCTTTCAGTTGGTTTCTGGGAACACATATATTTTGCCAGAGTGTTTTGTTTCACAGTGTTTGTTTCAGAACTTGAGGCCATTTGGGGCTTGTTGCAAAACTATTTCTTGCTTAAGCCTTTTTGTTTTCCTTTAATTTTTTTACTTGTCTATGAATGGTTAAAAGCTTTCAGAAGAGAAAGTTTTCATTGGGTTAGTGACATGGTCCTGATCATATTGAGAAATTTAAAGAGGAGAATAATTGTGTTTTGGCAGAAATCATTGAATACAAAAACTGGCTATTTTTTGTAAGGTGTTTAGAACTTGGCTAAGGACTTAATATCTTGGGTAGGAGTACACAAATGTTTTCTTAATATAGTGAATTTAATAGATTTAACACCTTTCTTCTGCCTTCAAACAGATTAGGTATTTTTCACAAAACTTTAACACAAAACTATCATACTGTGATCTGATCTGGTGTGAGTCTTATGCAGTACAGATAACCCAGAGAGCAGATAGACACAAGGTTTCTCATTTGTTTGTGGTTGTGGTTGTGCAGATAGAATAGATATCTAACTACTTGATTTACTTAAACTGTGACATAGGTCATGCTATCATATAATTTATCTTTCAAATTATTCAAGGATAAAGAAATTGATATTATGTAAGCAGGCCCTCCACCCAGTTCAAGGTTCCTATAAAATACTCAGAAAGAAAGAAGTAATTAATATGGCTTAAGGAATTGAAAGAGTTTTACAAAATATTGTTGCCTTACCTTTTAGAAACACAGCAAGACAGACAATGGAAGAACCTTGACTTGGACCTCAAAGATCTGTCATTTAAATGCTTCTGTTTTCATGAGCTATGTGAAATGAAAAAAGCATTCCAGAATGTGGACAGTGCCCCAGAAAGTATTTTGAAGTTCTTCTCTTGGCTGTCAGAGAGAGAATAACCAGAGCGACACAGAGTATCCTTTCAGTCCAAAAGAAAATATTTAATTCTCCATTTGTTATTGAATATTAGAATTACATGTTCTGATTCAGATAACTTTAGTTAAATTCCCTCTGGACAGACTTTTAGGTGGTGACTCCAAACTTACCTGATATTAAAAGAGAAATTTGCCAGTGAAATTAAATCTCAGTGTGTAAGTTACAGCAGCCTCAATAGAGTAGTAAATTCCATGCCAGTAATTAAGGTTAGTTTATAAACCTCTTTATTCTGGTTTAGTGGAAAAATACATTGCTGTTTCCCTTGATAAATATTTGAGGTACTCCTCATCTTTTAAAAGCCTCTTATCTAAAACCAGAAAAAGCAAAATAATATAATTTGTACACTACTCACTTTATCTTCTGTGTTTTTGAGAGGAGTGGTATTTTTACATAGCAGAAGGCTATATCACCCAAGGTGCCAAACCCTGTGCTTGGCTAAAACAGACTAAAAATCTGTAGAACAGGCTTTGCAACATGAACTTCTTCAGTCAGCAGTGGTAGGCAGTCAACACAGAGCCACAATGTTACTTTTCCTTTTTCTCCTCTTTTAAAAAAACCAAATCACATTATATGTACTCTGGATTATTTCCTTTGTCTTTAAGTTACCAAGATAAGTGACAAAAAATATGTCCTTTGGAATTTTTTTCCAATTTATTCCTCATATGATGATGTGGTTTATGAAAGAAAATACCTCTGTACAGAAATAGGTTTATGTATTTCCATCTCTAGACTAGGAGACAGTTTGTGCTGAAATGTAGGAGGAAATTTGAGATATTGCCCTTAAACGATTACAAAACAGAATGTCATTCAGGCTCATGTAACATAGTGCTACAATTAATAAACATGTGTGCATATGCTTGTGCTAACAACATAAGTTAATGCTTTTTTAAATATTTTCAAATATGGCTCTTCCAATCTGAACAGTAGATAATGGGAAAGGTCACCAGCATTCTCCACTTAGACTTCACAGAAAAGGTATTCAGAATGCTACTAATGCAAATAAAGAATAATAAACTAATACACACTCCCCCAAAAAAGGAAAAGGTGCTTTTTTTTAGAAGTTAAAAGGAAATCAGTTCTATTATAACAATAGCAACGATGACAATAGCAGTAATAATAACAGTAAAAGTTAATAATCCTGCCTAAACCTGGGCAAAATACACTATGAAAATCCAGCAATGCAAATAGCAACCTTTTATACTGTGGTAAGCAAACATAGGTTAATTCTTTCCTTGTGGAGGTGCAATATTATCAGTTATACTAAAGTGCATACATTACTGCATATATAAAAATGTGCTTCTATGTCACCAGTCTGGAATATTTTTTTTCCCCTAAAATAGACATCAATCAATCAACATCATCTCCTAAAAGCAAAATCCTGGAAAAATAAAAGATTTTTGCATGTAACCAACATCAAAAGTTGGCAAACTAGGAGGAAAAGTGAGCTCAGACTGAAATTTTTAACTTAAGTCAGTGTCCTTCATTTCATCCAGACCTTCTCTGGCAATTAGGGCTCTTGTGTGACCTGTCACTGGCAGAGAAATGAGTCCCAACTACGCAGTATTCAAACTGTTTTGGAAAGGTCAAAGCCAAATCTATAAATAAATCTTGGAAACTGACTGCTAAATGTTGTGGATGAAATAACAGGGTTACAAAGTGCATATTCTAAAAGAAAGTGCTACTAGGTAAAAACTGTTGAATGGTTTTGAGGTACACAACCTGATGAGGGGTCAGAAATGTAAATAATGGTCGAGAATAAGAGGTTGAAACCCTGGCAAGTGAGAGGTTAATATTGTAAGAATTTCAACCAGAGTTCTGGACATCAAACACCTGGACTATCCAGCATCTGCTAGACTGGAAAAAACCTGCAGATCACTTCAGACAAAAGAAGCTGTAATAGCTTCTGCTATTTTTTTCTTTTTACTTCCCTTATTTTTGCAAATCAGCCTTCAAATATACCGAGTGTGCTTACCTTTATCTTAATATATGGAGCATGTCTAGGAGTATTTTGGGCCCAAAGACCAGTTGGCATAAGACAACCTATGCTTATGCAAGTCTTAGAATTTTCAAAATGGTGGGGCATAAATCTGCCTTTTAGAATGTTTCCTGGGACTTCACAAGTGCTGAATCACAACCAGTTTTGTCTGGGAGATTGCTAGTAGGTCTGAGCCCTTATACACACTTATACACAGGCACTTGCTGTTTACTATGTTGGATTGAGATTTTCTCTGTAAAAGGCTGATCCGGAGTATGAGGGACCATTTTTTGTAATTGTTTGATTTTGGGACATTGTTATCTGACTAAATGTTTAGCCTTAGCATTCATGCTATCATCAAATAAAGGTACTTATATGTAGTTATTTGCAGGTGTAAATTTATTACATATGCAGAAGTAAAGGCATTAAATTACAGGATTAATTTTCTCTTGAATACAAGACAAGCTTTTGCTAACCTAAGATATTGTCTCTGCTTATATATAACACATTCAAAGCTATCCCTTTTCATCTAAATTCATAGTCATCTAGTGTCCATTCAGTCAAATTTTCTTTCACTGCTTCTGTGCTAATTGCATGAATTCACAACAAAGCAGGGTTAAACACTGTGTAATTGTCCTACATGACATATATCATGGAAGTATTTCACAAGCCCAAGTAGCAAAAAGGCAAGAAACTAACATCATAACTCCAACTTTTAAAAAGAACTGTAGCACATTTACTAGTAAGAACTGCACTTCTCTTGGCCAGCATGCCAAGTAGTTTCAACTTTTAAATGGAATTGTGATAAGGAACAAAACAAACAATATTGAATTACTCATCCAATAAATATCTTATTTTCCTGACTATACTCACAGATATGAAGGAGGAAAAGTCCAAATAAACTTATTTTAATTGTGAACAGAATTGTTTTCAAAAAGAATTATTTCCATGAATCATCAGCAGAACTTTAGCTTTTATGCCAGAATTATTCAGCCTGAGACTGTCTATTTAAGAAAATATTTTTTTCCATTAATGGGCTGATGCAAAATGTTTTTAAAACTATCAATTTGGAATAATTAAATGGAATATTGGACTCAATTCATAATGTTGCTCTTCAAGGTTTCTTTAATAGAATTTCCTCTCCTGTTCCAAAATTGGCAGTTAGATAAGAGTGACAGCTGTTGAGGTGGTAGATGTCAGCATCATACAGATGATAAAAATACAGATTTTTCTTTATAGAAAAAGATACCTTTTCAAACAGTGTGGTGAAAAAGATGCAAGAAATCAGCTTGAAGTGGCAGACAGTCAAATGCCTGCTTCTTAGCCTTTCAGTTCCAAACACTTGCTTTGGCTTTGTGATGGTATCTAGGGACCCAGAAAAACTAGATCCAGAAAAATGGACATACCTGCCAGTATAGTTCTCAGTCTAATTTGCAACATATTCCTAGAACAGCAGATGTGTGTTTGCAAAAACACTCATTTAAGAGTTAGCATAAACCAGAAGAGAAGGAACATTGTGGCAAGAAGGTATGAGACTGGGAACTTCTAGGAAGATGGAAGGGACATCCATGAGTGTCCTCAATATGTGAAAATAAAATATATCTTAATCTGTCTAGTGGCTAGTTTTTCTGCCAAATCTCCCTGAAGAAAAAGGAATAAAGTTTCTTAGCTTAGAGTTTATGTGAGCATGTTGTAAAAGAAGGAAAGGGCAAGGGCAGGGCAGGGAAGGGAAGGGAAAGAAAAGGAAAGGGAAAGGAAAATAATTCAGTAGGAAGGGACCTATAGGGAATGATCCCATAATCCAGTTGCCTGACTACTTCAGGACTGACCAAAAGTTATGTTCCTAACAGCACTGTCCAGATATCTCCTAAGTGGTGACAGACTTGGGGTATTGACCCCCTCTCTAGGAAGGATATTCCAGTGCTGGACCATCCTCTCAGTAAAAAAAAATGCTTTCTCAGATATAGTCTTAACCTCTCCTGGCACAGCTTTGAAACATTCCTATTTGTCCTACTGGATATCAGGGGAAAGAGATTAACATCTCCCTCTCAACTTCCCCTTCTCGGGAAGCTGTAGAGTGCAGTGTGGTCATCCCTCAGATTCTGTGACTCCAAATTAGACAAACCCAAAGTCCTCATCCACTCCTCATAGGACAACATTTTCAGTCTTTCACCAGTTTTTTTGCTCTCCCTGGATCTATTCATGGATCTTCACAAATGGTGAACCCCAGAACTGCACACAGCACTCAAAGTGAGGCTATGCCAGTGCTAAATGCAGGGGGATCACAACTTTTGACCAGTTGGTGCTGCTGCGTTTGATGCACCCAAGGAAGGGATTTGTCTTTTTGGCTGACAGGGCACATTGCTGGCTCACATTGGTCCTGCTTGCTGTCAAACACCCCCAGATCCCTTTCTGCAGGGCTGAGAAAGAAGAACTGGAAGGACAGTGGAAAAAAGGGATGTTTTAGTCTTGACTATGCAAACGATTCCCAGATATATTTCAGTTATTTGTAAACCCATGCAGTGGTTTCAAAGCAAGCTGTGTGTGTGACATGTTGTTCAGTCTCCCTATGGGCTGAGTCTCAGTTCACAACTTTTTGGTCCCTCTGCCTGGTCCTTGGCAGGCAAGCTGGATTCACCCTACTAGAGACTTTCCTGACTGTGCCCAGTTGACTATATCTTAAAATCCATCAGTAAGTGAAAAGACCAAATAACCATTTTACTGCCTGTGGGAGCAAGTGCTCCATCACACTCATGTGGTTGAATTCTCATCTTCCGAAATGGGCTGTCTGTATCTGTTCTACCTGCTGGGAGCAGCCCCCTCTATTCCCTCATCCGTGCCTGGGGAATATGGCATAACAGGTTACCAAGTGGCACAGAAAAGCAGAATGCTAGGGAGGGAATTAATGGTATCTCCTTGATCTCAAATTATACTACAGGCATAACTTCTTTGAATTCCTTAAAAATGGTGTGAAAGAGAGCAGTGAGTTCTGAAGTAGGACTGAGGGAATTTTTACTTCCTGAGACTTAAGGGGGACTTGTAAGTAATCACTTAAATGTTTAATTAATTTTTATTCTGAAATTACATGAGGAAAAAGTATTCTGGCTATGAAGTATATGATATGAAATCACAGGCTGTGGTTTTGAAATGTGACAAAATAAGACGTTCTTTCTTTTTCCACAGGATAGTAAAAGTTAGAAAATTAATAAAATAGCCAATTCTTAATTTGGGGACTAAGATGGACTCTTTTATCTCAGTCACTCAGTATTTGGAGCAACTTCCCTCCAGGTCCTACTTTACCTTATAAGACTTCATTCCAGAAGTCACAATCAGACCTTAATTTTTTCAAACACTTCCCATTGTCTATTTCCAGTACAGTCCAGTGAACTTCCTGTTGGGACTAAGGTTGAAGGTCTCTTAGGCATAAATCTTCCTAAGAAATCTTTTTTGTACATTATAAATCTCCATAGAAAAGTGTTTAATAATAGCATTATCAGAGGTCTTGAAGGCAGTTAAATGCCTCCCTGACATCCAATCCCATCAGATCTCGGAAGCTCAGCAGAGGCAGGCCCAGTTAGTGCTTGGATGGGAGATCTCCTGGCAATACCGGGGGCTGTGGGTACTAGTCCCGAGGACTTCACTGTCACCGTCCAAGCTCTCTCGGCTGTGGCAGATGAACCTTAGGAGTTAAAGGGTGGGGCCAGTTCTGCGCACGCTGAGCCTCACCTAAAAAATCCGCAGTGCAGGCTGGAAGGGCACACCCACGTGGGGAGAACCCTGCCCAAATCTTCGTTCAGGAAACCGAGCCATACATATACATACCTCGGAGGTCTTGGTGAGACTGCCCAGTAGACCCTACAGACATGCTTTAGTTCAGTGGTCACTGTACTGACATCTTTACCTTTCTTCCAGTTCTTCCCTATGCCCAACAACAGTAGATCAACAGTTTCTAAAGTACTTCCAGTGCATTTTTTAGTTTATGCTGAGATATCCAGCATTGATGTAAGTAACCAAGTTCCTGAAGGCACAAAAATAGTAGTTCATAATGAATATGAATTGCAAGCAATAGTAAACTGTACAATAACATTGCTTTATAATCTCATGATAGTCTGCTAGAAAAATATGTTCTAGAGTTTCTGATTTAAAATTTGCATGAAATGCCTTACATAATTTAAAAACTCTCACAGCTCTGAGCAATAAGTCAAGCCATTCTCTATGCTATCAATGCTGATTTATTTATAAATAACTGTTTAATTTCAAATTTCTGTGCAAACACTAGTTAATTTGACATGATAGAAGGGACATATGTTTTTGCCAATTTTTGTATATGTTTCTGGGAGAGTATACTGTGTTGGCTGTTGCATGTTGTGAGTGTGACTGTTAGATGTCCACAAAAGTAAACATTATATGAATCAATGTCCATATACAAAAAAACCCAAAAACCAAACAACCAAACACATCCTTACTAGGAAATAGAGAAGCTTGAAAGCCTGGTTATGGTTATGTTACCAGGACTTCCGGTTCAGGGAGATTGCCTAATGTGAAGAGTCCCTCCAGCACTGTAAAAGTCTCTGATAAATGGAGGGAAGTGAATGTGCTTTTAAGATCCAAGTTAATTTCAGAAGGAGGAGTGAATGATGAACAAAAGGCTCTATTGCACGCAAAGGTACCTTGTAAATGACCAGGGCAATTTGCATGTTGATCTGAGAAGTCTCCCATGTCCTTATGCTATTTTTTCTATCAGAATAGCTAGTGCTATACCTTTCATTGCCTCAGATATGAAGATTTTGGAGTATTGTACTTTTCATTTGCCAAGTTCTTTTTGTGTCATTTTAAAATGTGTAAATAATTAATTTCTCAGGTGACATAATGAAGGTATTACTTAAGACATGAAGATACAGCATAAATATGTAAAAAAGTTTATCAAGCTACAGAAGTGTTAGCTGCACGTGGTTGAAGTGCAACATGGTTTGTGATGGACCTTTTTTAAAAAAAAGACTATAGTTGAGGGATTTTCTTGTTTGTTTGTTTGGGGTTTTTTAAATGCTTCAGGTTTTTTTCTTCAGGGACTTTTCACATTAAGTAGAAAAACTGCATGAGAAACAGGTGCTGTTGGGTATGATGTGTTCCAGGGGAGCAAATGTGAATTACAAATAACCAATTTAATTTCCATTTTAATCCATAATAGCGCCAATATCCCATGGATATTCTTTTTTTGCTAATAGTTATTCATCTCAGTGGCAATTCTGAACAGCAGAATAATCTGCACAAGAACAATGAAATCTAAAGTCATAAAAGTATAAATTAAGGTATTTCCACTAGTGAGAACTCACTTAGAAAATATTTTTCTTTCTTTTGTTTATAGAAAATTTCTCTTCACTGCTTCACCCTGTTCTGTTGGGATAGTGAAACCAATAGTAGATACCTATTTGGAATCTGGAAAGTCAGGTGCCTCTGGTCATCTGGCTTGGCGTTATAGTTTTTGACATGCCTGGTTCTGCCGGTGCCAAACTAACACATACACTCTAATCTAAATATGAAATTTTTAATTACATGCCAAAATGTGCCTCTGTGCTACTGCCAAAAAAAAAGTCATAGAATCATAGAATCGATTGTGTTGGAAAAGACCTTCGAGATCATCAAGTCCAACCCTTGGTCCAACTCCAGTCCATTTACTAGATCATGGCACTCAG
>JAWWLZ010000042.1:30781896-30801382 GCA_035041345.1 Poliocrania exsul | reverse complement strand
CAACTTGGTGTCATCAGCAAATTTGCTGATGATGGACTCAATCCCCTCGTCTAAATCATCAATAAAGATGTTAAACATGTTACCTAAAGGTAAAAATTAAAACTAATATACACTTTTAATTGGCAACACAAAAATGAAACATGTTTTATCTCACCCTGAAAGATAGGTACTAGGGTCACATAAATCTAAAAATAGGGTTGTCCACAATGAAATTCACACAAATTATTCATATGAAACTCCAGGTTCAAGTCAGAGGTTGAATTCAGTGACAGCATGTCCTTCAGTGCAGTAACAAAGGCTTTCTTCAGTGCTCACCCATGGGCTTACTGTATCCCAGCTCATGGAAACAGCATGTGCCTTCTCCACTTCCACTGATTGGCTGCACTGACAACTTCTTCAGTGCCAAACTCTTCATGAAGTGAGCAACAGATCCAAAGTTCCCATGCCTCCAGAATGGAAAGTTTTCTGATTTCTCCATCTCTTGGGCTTCTTTTGTTTTGTTTTTCTTCCATTGTGTACTTTTTTTCATCATACATCTGTTTAAAAATCTTTATTGATGATCTGGATGAGGGGATTGAGCACCCTCAGTAATTTCATGGATGACACCAAGCTGGGTGGAAGTGTTGATCTGCTGGAGGGTAGGAAGGTTCTGTAGAGGCATCTGGACAGGATGGATCAACAGACCAAGGCCAATAGTGTGAGGTTCTACAAGGCCGTGCTCCAGGTCCTGCACTTGGTCACAACAACATGCAGTGCTATAGGCTGGGGGAAGAGTGGATGGAAAGTGGCCCAGTAGAAAAGAGCCTGAGGGTGCTGGTTAACAGCTACAGAACATGAGTCAGCAGTGTGCTCAATGACCAAGACAGCCAATGGCATCTGGGCTTGTATCAGAAATAGTGTGGTCAGCAGGACCAGGAAGTGATTGTCCCTCCGTAGTCGGCATAGGTGAGGCTGCACATTCAGTGCTGTGTTTTGTTTTGGGCCCCTCACTTCAAGAAAGACATTGACGTTCTGGAGCATGTCAAGAGAAGAGAAACAAAGCTGGTGAGAGTCTAGAGAATAAATCATGAGGAGTGGCTGAGGGAGTTGGAGTTGTTTAGCTTGGAGAAAAGAAGATTCATGATGGCCTTATTGCTCTCCATAACTACTTGAAAGGAGGTTGTAGTAAGGTGGGCATCAGCCTTTTCTCCCAGGCAACTAGCAACAGGAAGAAAAAACACAGCCTCAAGCTGCACTAAGGAAGCTTCAGGTAGGACTTTGAAAGGAATTTTGTCATGGAAATGGTTTTTAAACATTGAAATGGACTGACTAGGTAGGAGGTGGAGTCACCAACCCTGAAACTGTTCAATGAACAATTGGATGTGATGATGCTATGGTCTACTTTACAAGGTGGTAATCAGTCAAAGGGTGAAATTTAAGTGCAACCAGATTCAAATGAGACAAAACAAGATATGTAATGGGGATAATGGGATTATGTATCTAATACTCACTGAATGCTTATGTAAGAATAACTAACTCAATTTACCTATATGCTCAATTAACATATAATAAATCATTTGTAAACTACACTTGTTGCCACTTCTCTATCTCTTCCTTCTAGAGAAAAATCTATTGATGCCAAGAACTACAGGAAAATAATGGTTAATTGTTGTTCCGCAAATACTGGTTCAGGGATGCCTGTGAAACAAGGAATGACTCATTTGTTTGTATTTTATTTCAGTTAAAAAGTTTTCTCTTGAAGTATATGTTTTTTATTTAGACTGCCCTGATCAATTGCCTCCCTTCAAATAGTGACTGTTGTTGGTTAGTTGATTGAGAGTGCTTGCTAAAGGGAGTTCTGCTAGAGAAGATTCTGCAGGTCAACATTTTGCCTGGTGCTGTAGACTAAAAATTAAGAAAACTTCATTTCAGGACAGCCAGACTTACATTTTCTCTAATTAAATACAGACTAATGTTGTTCTATATAAAAAAATGTTTTTTTTCATGATCATTAGAAAAAAAGTTGATTATGCTAATTTGGGGAGAGCTATTTGGGGAAAGGGAAAAAATCACATTGCAGCCACGGACAAGTCCTGATTCTATTACTAGTAGCTGTGTTATTTCTGGAATGTAGGGATAAGACTCACAGATGTATACTGTTCAGACAGTAAAACACAACTTTCTCCACTGGTAACCATGTAAGTCTCTTCAGCTTACTGTTTCTTTCATGATATCCAAGTGAAATAGCAGCAGGCTGTGTATTAGGTTTCTGTGGCCAGGTTTTGGTAGTAGAGGGGCTACAGGGGTGGCTTCTGTGAATATAGCTGCCAAAAGCTTCCCTCACATCCAGCAGAGCCAATGCCAGCTGGCTCCAGAATGAATCCACCAATGGCAAAGGCTGAGCCAATAAGAAGTGGTAGTAACATCTCTATGATAATGTATTTAAGAAGGAAGAAAAAGTTATTGTGTAGATGAAAATTGCAGGCAGAGAAGTGGCAGGAGGTGCTTCAGGTGCTGGAGCTGAGGTTCCCCTGCAGCCTGTGGTGCAGACCATGCAGGAGCAGCTGTGCCCCTACAGCCCATGCACCCCATCAGGGTGCAGAGATCCACCTGCAGCCTGTGAAGGAGACCCACACCAGAGCAGGGGGATGCCCGAAGGAGGCTGTGACCCTGTGGGAGGCCCATGTTGGAGCAGGGTCCTGGCAGGGACCTGCTGACCTGTGGAGAGAGGAGCCCATGCTGGAGCAGCTTTTCCTAGTAGGACTTATGGCCCTGTGGGGACCCACAATGGAGCAGCCTGTGCTGAAGGACTGTATCCTGTGAAGTGACCCGTGTTGCAGCAGTTCATGGAGAACTGTTACCTGTGGGATGGACTCACACTGCAGAACTTTGTGCAAGACTCCCTCTGGTGGGAGAGACCCCACGGGAAGCAGGGGAAGGACTCCTCTCCTTGAGCAGCAGTGGAAACAAAAACTGACTGTAACCCCCATTCCCTGTCTCCCTGTACCACGAGGGGGGAGGAGGAAGAATTTAAAGGAGAGGGGGTTGGGGGAAAAGTGTTTTAGATTTATTTTGCTTCCCATTCTCCTGCTCTGATTCTGTTAGTAAAAGTTAATTAATATCCCCACTTTGAGTCTGGTTTGCCCATGATGGTGACCAGTAAGTGATCTCCTCCAATCCTTAGCTCACAAACCCTTCATTATGTTGTCTGTCCTCTGTCCAGTTGCAGAGAGGAGTGAGAGAGCAGCTTTAGTGGGTACCTGGCATCCAGCCAGGGTCAGTCCACTACAGGGTGAAAGTTAAGACAAAAACCCATCTCGATACATCATTTATAAATCCAGTAAGAAGGAACAGCTTTAATAAAAAGAGCGAAGTTCCTACTGACAATATTTTGTATTCTTCTACCATGAGCAAAGCTGAAGCTTATAAAATCTATTGCTGTTTGTAATGCAGTCTACATTCTCTAAAGGGTGGAAAAAAAGAAAAGAGAGTTCACAAATTATTTTATGTGTTCTTCTAAAAATATTTTTTCTGCCTCAAGATAGATTGGCAAGGGATAATATAAGACAAGGATTGTTTGTATTTCTTTGCTTTAGTATTGTACTCAGTCTCTAGAAACAGTGGAGCATGGAGTTGAATATATGCATGCATCACCCAAGACTAACTCTGCTCCCTCTCAGATCACAGGACTTATCTTCAGTGTCATCAATAGGAAATTAATCAGATGCCATGTGCACTGCAGTGAAAGACAAGTAAAAAAGACCAACTGTTGCTTTTTGAATTTATATTGCCTGCTTGGTATGGTCTGATTTAGAGAGAAAAAAAAGGCAGGAACAAAATAAAAACCCAAAACATTTTATGAAATCTGTGCACAGAACACAGACCAAAGGAAAATACTGAATGTATTAATAATATTAATAATCTCTAAATAGGTCTAACGGAATTGTAAGGGCATCTATTTATACCACATATAGACAGAAGGCTTGAGTTTCTCACGTAGATGCTGATATGGCTTAGATGAGTGAACAGTGAGGTGGATTTGAAATGCCTGAACAGCCAGTCCCAAATAGTACTGATCACTAACTCAAAGTTCAGCTCCAGACAGGAACTAGTGGTGTGTCCTAGAGGTTGCTACTGAGGCCAATACTGTGAACTCTTCATTAATTATGTGCAGGATGGGACAGTGTGCACCCTCAGGCAGTTTCCAGATGATACAAAACTGAAAGCAGAGGAGGCTACACCAGATAGGTGTGCTGTCATTCAGAGGGACCTGGACAAGCTGGAGAATTGGGTAGGAATTTTATGATGTTCTAGAGGAGAAAAACTAAGTCCTGAATCTGAGATGAATAACCCCATGCACAGTACAAGCCCAGGGACAATGAACTTGAAAGCAGATTGGCAGAGAGATAAAACTGAAATGTTACTCTGGTCTTACTCCCAACACTAATTTTTCTGTTTTCTTTTAACCAGCTTATATGTCTGAACAGCAAGCTGAGGGACTGATCCACCTGAAAAGAAAGCATATTTTTTACAGTTAATTTTTTTCTAGATCCAGCTCCTTGCTTAGACACACAAAAGCCTATTACAAGAGAAATAACACCAACAGGCAAAAGGAATGAAGAGGGAACAGGTGGAATTAGAAACTTTTGTTACATCTTAGTGACCAGGGCTGAATATGCATGCTGTCAGAAAAAAATTTTGAACATCATCTGCAAAAAAAAGGTATTCTTTCACACAAATTATAATACCCAAAATTGTCTTTTGCACAGAATTCTTGACAGTGCGTCTCAGATAGTTTTTCAGTGATAGGTTTTTCACTAAAAGGTGACTTAAAATGCTTATAGGTTTTCTAAGACAAAATATCCTATGTCCTGGGCTATTTCAAGGTGCATAAGTTGAAGTTTACAGTCTTTCTAGAAAAAAAAATGGGGCCATAAAATATATACATTTTCACATTGTCTTGTTTCCAGAGCCATTAACTCAAAGTCCTAATCAGAGCATGTAACTGTGCTGGGTTTTCACTGAAGTAAATATTATCTGAATTTGTGCAAACAGAAACACAAATAAAAAATTATTCCAAGAGATGTGAGCATTCCAATAAGGATGAAAAAAAGATACAGTGTGCATACAGTGAGAAGAGCCCAGTGTGGGTGTTTAGAAAGTCTAAAATATGTTATAAAAATATGTTGGATCAAACAGTGCAGTATACCTACCTTTTAGTATTCAAAAGTTAGATATCTAAGTTTAATTTAGTCATTGTGCTTTCCCTTCCCATCCCATAAAGAGAAGTAAGACTCTTTAGAGGGCAATTCATCTCATTCCATGACATTTGTCTAAAGAGTCAGAGGATTTATACTCTGGAAGAACCTATTTCATTCTATGCCATTTAACAATTTTTCAACATCCCATTCACCGATTCCAAACCTATTTTCCCAAAGGATAGCTAATCCAGTTGCAGTGCATCTCTGCACGTACAAGGGCAGCAGGAGGTAAGTAGAAAACAAAAGGCAAATTTAGACAACAGACATCTCTTCCATTGCAGCTCCTGGAATACAGACTAGTTTTGTATTGCAGTTTTGTGGTTAATTTCAATATTGAAAAGAAAAACAAAAACCACTCAAACCAGCACAGTCCATTGTTATTAACAGGCAGCAGATATGAAGGCCATGATCAGAGTTTCCACTTTAAAAATATTTACCTTCAATAAGGTCTTTTGTTTGTTTATCCATTTCCCATGAGGAAACCATATCTACGCCACAAGTTTTTCCTGAAATATTGAAGAACCCTGGACAGCAATCTACACAAGCCAATAAAATGGCGCTCCATGTCATCAAACATGCAAGGAAAGTTTTATTACAATATTGAGTTCAGCAAGTAAAGCCTTACCAATGCAATCCATAAAATTAATCAGGCACAACCCACCCCATACAGCTTAGTATACACTCTTCATTGCAAAGGTTTTAAAAATAAACAATTTTGAGCTATATAAATATGTAACTATATGCTTGTATCAGTTCAACAGTATAATTAGTACAGAATCTATCTTTTACAATATTTTTCCTCAAAACAGGAACATTTATTTATAATTTTGAATGAAATTAGTAATAAGAACACATAACACATGCTTTATTTCCTTTGCTGTTCTTTGACTGTTGTCTACAAATTTTTGTACTGTGTTGCACTATATAATATGGTTTGGAATGTCAACATGGAAATCTGTCATTGCCCAAGCCATTTGCAAAATCTTGTCTGGCCCAGCAGTTGTTAAAGATGCGAAGGTAGTTCAGCAGGTCCAGATCACCAGTGCAGTACCTGGAACTTTGTCTTATAAATGCTTTGCTATACGGTGTTCTATGTCTTTTAAGCTGATGAAATCTTCCCTTCACTTCCCATTGCTTTTCATCTTCTGAAAAAGTAATTGTAATATGGGCCTTTTTTTCTGTCAGTCTATGCTGATTCAGTCAAGCATCACAGGATAGAATAATAGAGAGGGAATAAGTTTGAGAGCGTGGTATATATCTTGTCATGACACACCCTGCAATATTGTCTGAACACCCAAAAACTAGGTTTCCCAAGCAACACTGTGTCTTCCACAGTATCAGCAAACAGCTGAAATAAGGATTAAATCTAGGAGAACAGGCCTACCTGACTCCACAACCACCTCAGCACAAGGCTGAGTAGAGTTTCAGAGCCTGTTAGAGTAGTTTTATATTTTATGTTGTTTACACAGAGAATCTAAAGCACCTAACAGACACCACTTAGAGTGCTATTGAATTTTTCAGAGCAGGGTAAGAAAGTTTAGACTTTATTAAAGTGTTTACTCTAAGTTACTGAAAAATATAATTCTTTTTTATTCTCAGTACCTTAACGTTATACCCAAAATATAATAAAACTCCAACAGAATTAAGGTAATTACTCTTACCAAGCATATTGTGTTATAAATTATTCATCACATTGTAATGAAACTGCAGTGGTCTTCTGTCTAAGTGGAAAGGCATTTTCCTTGGAGACTACTTTCTAATGGGGAATTACATTTAAAAATATATATCTGATTTTTTCACTTGCAGGGAAACATGGCCAGAAATTTTGTTGTTCTGTTGAGCAATCAGAAAACACTTCACTTTAACATGACTGACTATAGTGCAGTTTAAAAAAACTCTTATATTTGATCAATAGTTATGGAAAATCTGTTATTCTGTTACAATAAAATCAGTTGTTCAGAAATTTGTTGATATCTGAGGAAATTGAAAAGCATCCTACAGAAGTATGAATCTAGGTCACAGCATCCTCTTCATCAACAAAACCAAAGAGAGTCAATAGACACAGACATGTATCTTACCATTCCTTCAGCAATAAGAGATCTCCAGCCGTAGCATCTGTGCATCACATTTTCATCTCTATCCAGACTAACAAGATCAATACGACCAAGATGTCTCAACACTGAGAATTCTCTGGCCAACTTGTGAAAGAGTGTAAAATAAGAAAAAAAGAAAAAGATAAAAATAAGAAAAAGAGAAAATAAGAAATAGTTCAATAAAAAAATGTCAGCTAGCAAGGTTTTAACCAAATGCCATATAAGTCCAAAACTTTCAGAAACTACTTCAGAAGCAATGATGTATGGAAATATCCATGAGTCAAAGATTGTGCCAGTATTTTTGCAGCAGTATTTTAATCTACTAATTTCTGTAGAACTTTCCAATAAGACAGATTCTAGTTGCCATGAGCAGTTGAGGAACTACGTTGACCTTCCTAGAATTAGAATGATCAGAAGAAATTGAATGATTCATCCAAAGCTGGCAATGACAAATCTTTGCAGAGAAACTGAGCCTGTCATTCAATGAGTTTTGACTTGTCCTGGCTGGTTTTATAGTTTTAAACTCTTCATACAGCCTCATTTTCTCAAGCATCTTCATGAAAAAAACTCATCTGACAAGTGAGGAAAATGACAATCTACCATGCAAAATTCCTTTTTACATCTTACCTCTCTTTAGTCTATGCACTGAAAGCAGCCTTTGAAGGGTTGCTGTGAAGTGGCCCTCTGATTATTTCTGAAAATGGCTCAGTACGCTTCATAACCTGTAGAAATATTGACAAAAATCTCGATTTAAAGATCAGGTCCTAAGAAGATGGAGATCACATGTCCAAATAGCAAAGCTGGACAATGCCACCTTCATTAGCATGAACATTTCAAAAAGAAATGTTCCTTTTGTCCCTTACAGTTTACAGTGGCTGCTGCAGACTAGCTCTGTGCATCAGGAGATGGTCATCACCATTTCCTATCTTCCTAGTTCCTATGCTTCCTTCCAACACAGCAACAAATATATGCCGAGTGCCATTTGGATTGTGATTCTCCTGTCACTGTGTAAGTTTCGCAATAGATGAAGCTTAGAATGGGGTGGATGTTTGTGTGTCACTCATGCAGTATAGCAGATGGAAGAACGAAGAGGTAGTCAGTGTGGGGGAAGGAGAGGTGTTGCAAGTGCTGAGGAAGTCAAGTATGTGTCTGTCCATCACAGTTAATAATGCTGAGCCACATTGTCCATATGTTAAAGTTACTACAGTTTTTGCGACTTATTCATAGGAGATAATTATTTATTGGCTATTTGATTTTGCTGTCAGCTATAAATAAGTTACACAACCAATAGACAACAGCATCAGGTAATCAAGTAATAATCAGTGCCTGAGGTAAAACTATAGTTGTATGAAATTGTCCTGCCATTACTTTTTAATATGCTGCCTAATTTAGGCAATACATTGAATCCTTGTTGAGTCACAAAATAATTGGTTTATTAAACACTTGTTGAGTCACGAAATAATATCTTCTCAAGAAAGCTATACAAGTTGCCAAGGATTATGTTGCTGAGGCAGGTGGAGATGTTTCTGACAGTTCCCGAATGAGCAACTTTGATATATTATATAGCCATTATTAAGTTAACATCACATGCCTTGAGATTCTTATTTGCTAATAATTTCCATGCTTGCCTTTTTACCATAGTGGTTCTTAATAGATAATGAAAGTTGGAGAAATGTCATAGAAGGGCCTAGAGAAACTTAAGCTTCTCAACAAAATCAACAGCAGTTCAGAGAGCACATCAGGGAAAACAACGGGACATGGTGACCTGACTTGGAAGCTCACTTTGCAGCTAGAAGTTTCAGATGGATATTACCTTGTCAATAAAACAAGTTTCATATAGGCTTAGCTAAAAATCAGAAGTATTTACGACATGTTATGACAACATTTTGATATCAAAGAGGCCCTCCTCCTAATGAAACAATTTGAAGCAATGGATTGTAGTACAAAACCCCCTGGGATTGTACGTGCACGGTTGTGTACTCTGGCCAGCTGGTCATCTTATATGTACTACATTTTGGTAGGAGAATCATTACTTCCCATTTCAGTAGTTTTTCTGAAGAGATGTCACAAATACTACTCAAATTATCAGAGGAAAACAAAGTTATATTCTGTACCAAAAAGGTAAGAAATGAGAACTATGAAATAAAATTGATCAAAACATAAGAATTGTAAAATTAAGCTCAATTAGTTTGGCACATATCTATAATTAGGTAGGCAAGAGTCTTGTGTCATTATTGATCCATGGTCTTCTAATTTATTTCTTGTTTGTAATTTTCCTGCACTCCATTAAGTAATATAATACAACACCTGAAAGGAGTGAGTTTTCCCTTTTCCAAGTTGAACATTCCCCAGGTGAATTTCTCTCTGCAGGGAATTTCTACCAAAGCCTGCTTCAGCATTTTCTGGAAATGAGCATGTAGATAGAATTTAAAAGAAACAAACAAAAACAAACAAAAACAAGCAACAAAAAAACCAATTCAAAACAAACAAGCAGACAAACAAGCCAAGTCCCCCACCAAGACAAAAAAGCCTGAACTGAACCAAACCAAACCAAAAAAAAAAAAAAAGAAAAAAAAGTGGAAAATTTAGACATTATCCTTAGGAACATACTCCAATTTAGAAAATATCTGTTCATCATCAGAACTCGGGATAATTCACAGCATACCATAAACTTGGTTTACTTGGACAGTTTTTGCAGGTCACAACCCATACTAGTAACCAAAGATATCCTTGCAAGGAAGTTAAATACTACAAATTACAACATATAGATATCTCTCTACAGCTTTGCACAATTTTTAAGTTAGTTTAGGTCTGGTCTGAGGTGAATTCAGATGAGTTAAACCTATCATAGGGTAAACAGAAACAGGAGCAGGAGGAGGTAACTGCAAAAAACTGGTCTTTGTATTAGATAATAAGCATAGCAACAGCACAAATAGGAATCTGTATTGCAGCAACAGCCCTGTAAGGGCTATTTGAAACCTCTGTGGCTGCCAGGTAGAGATATTAAAACTCTATAGTCAGTCACATAGGAGAGGAAGGAACACAGAACAGATATTTTCCATTCTGTGTTTTCCTTAGTGCTTCTTATTTGGTGATAGGATTTTAAAGTTACCATGTGAATCTGCCTTTTCCAGTTACTGAAGGCAACAAAGAAGCAATGGTGCTTGATGGCGCACCATGATGAGATCAATTATTACAAATCTCTGTAACATTTCCTTGTCATAAATTAGGCAAAGTGAATTTTTCTCTTGGTTTAAACAATTAATTGTTTATTTTCAGGGGCTCGGTCCTCAGTGAAAATTGAGCAGTGATCCTTTGAAGTGCATGACCCAATTGCTTTAGAGCTCCTTCACTTTGAAAAATATTTAAAGGCAAAATAATTTAATACAGTGATCAATTGATGTAAAATAATAAAAAATTATATTTACTTAAAATCATCTGGTCAAATAAATGTGATTAATAATCAACATCATCTGTTCAGAAATTCAGTTCTGACTGGAAATTCTGACTGGGATGTCTGCACTAACCCACCTGAAGCTGAAAGCAGACATGTAAAATTTAAAAAGTCAGCACTGCAGTAGTAAAAATATATGTACTTTACATAAGAGTTTTTCATGTTTATCAACTTTACTGCTGTAAAATTAATTTAATTCTGAGTTGATCCCAGTCTGAGACACTTCTCTATTTCCTGAGAGCTGTCTGCTTATTTTCCATTCTAGTGGTATGAAGAGGCATCTTTACATGGTGATGGTAGCTGTAGATAGTATAAGGTGCATCAACATCACTGAGAGCCTTCCATTATTTCCTTTCTGCTTTCCCATTCCCAATGTGTCCATTGTGTCTTTCTTGAAGAACTGTCTTTTGTTCCTTAAATTGTCTAATGTTTATTATGGGGAAAAAATAGCAAAAGGAAACCTATTTGCATTTTATGTAAGTTAATATTTTCTTTATACAGATCAAGTATTCAAGTAGATTTAGACAGATTACAGGGAAATTCTGGGGAATTTGTGCCCTTGCTGCCTGTGATCTGTACAGTAGCGATGTGATGAACACCATGAAACTCACTAAATGATTCTTCTAATAGGAACTGTGTCTTTTTTAACTATTTGTTAATTTCGTCTCTTGAGTGCTGGGAGTTTAAAAAAAACCCCAGTGAATAAAACAAACTGTCAGTGTTCATCTCATGCAAACTTCTTTATTCATGTCTTTTGGGTCTGAGTGTCAAAGCATGGCAATTGTCAAGGAATGAATATCTTACTTTGTTAAGGTTATATCTTGGACACTTCAGATGAAAGCAAGAACCACTGGGTTGTGTGAAACTTATTCAACTGCAGAACTGGTTAGAAATTTTCCAGAAAACAACTTCTCATCTGAAAGCATTGACATAGTTTTGCAAAGGTTAGACAGAAGTAGGTCCCAGGACCACCAGCAAAGTCTGAAGCTCTTGCCTCATACAAGGTGAAGAACACCCAAGTTCAGAACATTACATGTCTTAATTCAGGAAAGTGCTGAAATATGGAAGACTAGATTTGTGTTCTGATGGAAATGCCACCATTCCTCTTCCTCTACTGATGTAATATCCATTTGTGTCACTAAGTATTCACAGGATCAGTGACAAATCAGTTTTAGGATCCACATTATCTGTGGAAGGAATAAAAAGCAGCTCTAACATTATATTGAAATTATACTGTGGTTGGGTTAAGAAGACATAAGCATTAATGATAGCCAATTTAATCTGGAAAGACTGGGACCTTCTAAAACAAGGATGTAACCATTTCTGGAAAAATACTCAAAAATAAGTTTTTAGCTATTTTATAACATATTCTGTGGTAAATTAGTTTCATTAACATATTTGTGTAATAACCTGTTAGCCTATGAACCAAGAGGTAATTTCAAATTTACTGACCCATTATTTCCATGCTTTTAGTTCTATTTTTCTCTAGGAGGTGATAATCTCAATACTGTATGGGAACAAATGTACAAGAAAAAAAAAAGTATTTTAGATGTTTTTGTTTCTGATTTTATTTTAAATGTTACATTTTGAGCTGTTTTTTTTTTAATTACTAAATAAACGCTTTAGCACCAGAATAAATGGTACTTGAAGGTTCAATTTCTGAAACCCACTGCAATTAGTTGAACAGTAACTTAGGTCTTACTATGAGTTCTTTGAATTTTCCATATAGAATCAACTTAATGCATGCTAAAGGAAAACAGAGCATTATGCATGAGAAGGAAACAGCCTCTGGAAAAATATTATTCATATTTCACCATGTGTCCTACTATTACTCGGCTCATTAAAGGTGAAGAAAATAAATCTCATCTTTCCATTTTCCTAACATACTATTCAGAAATGGGGCATGCAGCACTCTATTTTGTCTCAGAAAGGTCATTTTATTTTAATTTTTTTTCCTTAGATGCTTGAAAATATTTTTTACTGAAGAATCATTTCATATGAAAAATTAGAATAAAAATAATATTCCTTTTATAATTCACAGAATTTTGTTGACATTTTAGCTTCCATTCCAGTTGGCAGATTCCTGAAGTACTGGAAAATTCAATAGCCTGCTTAAGGAACTGTATAAGCTAAAATTAAAGTTAGAGCCTATAATAGACAGAAATAAAATGGACCTGCAGAAGAGAAACAAAAACTCAGGTGATATCCCCTCAGTCTTTCTCAAATCAGACCTCTAAAGAACATATAGAGGTTTACACACTCTGGTTTGGTTTGCATTTGCAAGGAAAAGCCAAGGTGTTTTCCTGCAAAGTGGATGTATTTAAGTGGAGTAGATTTCTAGAAAAGTTTCACTTTGTGAGAATGAAAATCTCTCATTTTCTATTCCAGATTAGCTCCTTAAAAACTCAGATGTCAGCAACACATCAAAGTGACAGAGTCCCTCCCACCAGACTGAGTGACCAAGAGGCAGAGATTTAACTACCTCTGCCTTTCCTAGAGGTAAGGGTGCACTGAGCCTGCTCCTCTGTCCCTCTGGTCTCCTCCAGAGACAGGGCTGCTTGGCTGCTCCTCCATCTTTACTCGTTATTTTCGACCTATCTCTTCTTTATTCTGCAAAGTTAACATCTAAAACTGAAAAAAAAAATTGTATAGTCTTTTCCATCAGAAAAATCATAGTGTATTTTTGAGAGGAAATAAAGGCAGAGTCCTTTGAGAGGCATCTATTGGTTTCTTTTACAGTTCTTTCATAAAGATAGAGGATGATTTGCAGTAGTCATTTTTCTGGATAAGTAAAACCAGAAATTACAAACAAAAGCTAATACTATACTTAGAGCAATGGAAAGAATCATAGACAGTCTACTGGGGGAAATAGAGACTGGAGAAAGATATGGCTAGAAGGCTGGCCAATAAGTAAGGGGTTTTTTTCTTATCCATTGTATGTATGCATATATATTTCTGAACCTGAAAATCCCATGTGGGATAGAGACTTTCTTAATTTTAAGTCACCATCAGGAAAGTACAGCAGCATCTGCCCTGGATGTCCCAAATTCATGTAACTTGTACTTGAAGCGTAAAGACTTGTCTGAAGAAATAGCTAACTCTTGGTGATTTTTAATTACCTTCAAGCACTTGGCAGTTCCAAAGACAGTAAATTCACTAAAGTTACAGCAATATTGATAAAGGCCAATGAAATGAGTCATAGTTACCAAAGGTTATATTAGTTTTTCATCAGTCCACAGGGAGATGATCGGAAAATTGACAGAACTTTTTGTTATGTATAGAACTGTTCAACAAATATTTTAATAATGCTCATAAGCAGGATTTTTATGATCAGGGATACACTCAAAGATAATTTGTTTCATTTTCTGATGAGATACAAAGTTTTCAAAAAAGGTAATTAATAAACATAGTCTAGAAGTGGCAAAGGATTTTTTTATGCCACTACTGTGGCATTCTGGTTAAAAGAATACACTGTACAATCACAATAAGGCATAAATGAATGAACATTTTCATTTATTTACTAAATGAATAAGGCAGAGAAAGAAAATGTCAGAGGCATATCAGCATTATATGAGGGCTTCCTTGTAAGTACTTCAGGGACTTGACTTTGTCCCGTGAATTGAATTCAACATCTGCATTAATGAAATTGAGACAAACACAAAATCACAGACAGTAAGTACACAGTTTAAGAAGGAATGTTTAGAGGATAAATGAGGAAGAGAAATTGACAACCATATTGTATGATGAGGTTACTTTCTTTATGGTTGACAGGATTATTCTTACAAAATATATTTTAAAATTTATCAGTTAAAATGAAAAAAAAAATTAATATAAACGTTCCTGGCTTTTAGACCTGTTGGAGTGAGTATAGAGAAGAGCCACAAAGTGGTCAGAGGGCTGGAGCACCTCCCCTGTGAAGACAGGCTGAGAGAACTGGGGTTGTTCAGCTTGAAGAAGAGAAGGCTCTGGGGAGACCTTAGACCAGTCTTCCAGTACCTAAAGGGGATGGAACAAGAGAGGTCAAGGGAAACTGCTTCCAAGGGCACATAGTAATAGGAAAAGAAGGAATAGCTTTAAACTGAAAGGGAGGAGATTCAGATTGGATATTAGGAAGAAATTCTTTACTGTGAGGCTGGTGGGGCCCTGAAGCAGGTTGCCCAGAGGAGCTGTGGATGCCCCATCCCTGGAAGTGTTGAAGGCCTGGTTGGATGGGGTTCTGAGCCACCTGGTCTAATGAATGGCATTCATGGGGTTGGAACTAGATGATCTCTAAGGTCCCTTCCAACCCAAACCATTCTATGATTCTAGGGTCTAGGCTAGGGTTCTGTTCTAGTCAAAAAAATGTGCTAAAATGATTCTGTATGATAAGTATCTCTATAGGGAAGCACAATATCTCTGCAATGCAACAGTGCTTTGACTGATGTCAAGACACTCTATGCATTCCATAACAGATATTGTGTTTGTATTTATGAAAATAACATTTAGAAATACATTGACCTATGCATGTGTATGTTTGTATGATTATTAAATAGATTATTACTTAGCTGTCATGCATAATTAATTAAAGGAAACTACCAAATGTGAAAGGAATTTATAATATGGGGGACTGATGTATAAGAACAAATGCAGTATTGAAATAGAATCAAAACATGTTTAAATAAGAAGTAAAGCATAATTTCTTAACAGGGAGAACAAGTTCCTTACTGAATCAAAATACCAAGACAAGTGTAATTTTTATTTGACTTCAGATCAAGACCAAAAGCCATTAGAAAAGACTTACTTCAGTTAAATGGGAGTTAATGGAGTTTGATGCAGGTGAAATGCATTTGTCTCATACATGAGAGGTCAAACTAGATGATCTAATGCTCCTTGCAGTAACTCAAATGGAAAAAATAAAACCCCTATGACACAGAGAGGATTTTGATAAAATCCACTGTATATAAATATATATATATTATATAAAATTTAACAGGGCAGCATATAATTAAGTATGACATAACCCCACACTAAACATGGAGTCTATGTTCTCATAGACTAAACTAATGAAAAAACCAAGGCTCATCCCTAAGCGAGGACATGATATATTACTTAATTACCAGCACACCTGCTGTCATGGTTTAGCTGTTTGGTATTGTTATAGCCTATTTAAAACAGTGCCAGGTGCCATTCAAGAGGGTTGTGGGACCAGCACTGTTCCCTAAAGGGAACATTATGACTGCAGCCACAGTCTTTCCATAAAAAGTTATTTTGTTTGGTAGAAGTAAGCCATTTACTGTCACCTGGCCATGGCGGGAATGTGGAGGGGGGGGGGTGTAGGTTTAGTACTATAACCTAGCCTGGCTTTTGATTTTATCTGAGACTAAGAAATGAGTGGGAACTGGTTATTGTTCATCAATGGTCCTATTAAGTGCAGGCTCCAATGTCCATCACTGAGGTAATGTCTCTTCCAGATGACCACATCAAGCATTTTGCTTTTAGGTAACTGACAAACTTTAGTCAAATTGGGCAAATCAGATCTGGTGTTCTGGCCTTTTGGATCTGCTCTCAGGAAATACAGTAAATCATGAGCACTGCTAACCTGCCAAGAGCCAGTTTTATAGATCAACATATCTTAATTTTACTTACCTGATTTGTATGCACGTAGCTGTAATTTCTTATATAATCCTGAATCCTGAATGAGGGAAAAATCTAACTATAGAAATACCCCACAGAAATTTGTCCTCAGGCTCTTTCGGGAAGCACCCCTGGAGGTAATTTTCACAGAGATACTGTTAAAGTGTCAGGGAGAAGTTTACAGAAAAACCTAGAATTCTTCATCTCGCTCCTAATTTTTATGCAATAAAACTGAGTTTAGATTAGAGACGGATTTGAAGTGCTTATCTGCCTGGGTGTAATCTCAGCCCAAATAACCCCCTTTCTCTGATACCATGACCTAACCATCAGTGGGTTGAATTCTTTGTTCCAGCTGTTGGAGCTGCATGCTTGCACATGATGTTACATATCCTGAACTTTAACTTGCCTGGGAATGCACAAAGCTCAGTAGTGTCTTGCAGGCGAAAGCTGAGCATGGGAAAGACTTGGAAAAAAATTTCAAGGTATTTGTTCTGATTTCAGATGGAATAGCGCTAATTTTCTTCTTAATAACTGGTGGTTCTGAGTTTTAGATTTAGTATGAGAAGTTGATAACACACTAATGTTTTACTTACTTTTAAGTAGGTCTTACCCTAAGTGAAGAACTTCTCCATTTTCCATATTCTGCCAGTGAGAAGGTGCACAAGAAGCCATGAGGGAGCATGGACAAGATAGGACTGGCCAAAGGGATATTCCATACCATAGAATATCAAGCTCAGTATATAAAATAGTTGGAGTTGGTTGGGAGGGGTGATTGCTGCTCAAGGATGGGCCCGACATTGGCCAGTGGGTGGTGAGCAACTGGATTGTACATCGCTTGTTTCATGTTTTATTCCTCTCTCCCTGCTTTCCGTTACTATTATTATTACTATTATTATTATTATATCTTACTTCGATTATTATACTGTTCTTTTCTCAACCCACAGGATTTACTTTATTTTTCCAATTCTCCTCCTCACAAAGAGAGTAGAGTGAGTGAGCTGCTGAGTGATACCTGCTGGCTGAGGTTAAACTACAACAGCAATGTTTCCTTAGAGAATTGTGTACAATGGGTCTCTCTCACTCCCACCTGAGCGTACTTACCATTGGGCAAGAAAGTGAAAACTTCTTTCTGCAAAGTTTCATATTTAGTTGGCTTTCTGGTTTCTTATAGAGCTCTTTTCAATTTAGTTGGACTAGTTTGCATAACAAAAGAGAGCATAAAATTAATTTCTATTTTATAATGGTTAACTGCCAACCCAGAATGATAATGAAAAAATCAAAAACATGGTACTTTGACATTCATTTTCCCTATATCTGTGAAGCAAATTGAGTGGAGCAGATAATAATTTAAACAATCTTAAAAACTCTAATAGCATTTTGGAATAGGAAATGTTTAAAAATTAAATTTTATAGATGGAGCTGTGGGAGAATGTAATTCTTATCAGGAACATGTTAAAAATAAAGCACTCAAATATCTCTTGAAAAAAACAATTCTTGGTTAAGAACCAGTAGCAGATGGAAACATTTATTCACTCAAGACATTACACACTCGTTCATGAAGACACAGATGCTACACACACTGATTGGCTCTACATTAGCCTTCAATTAAAAATAGATTTAAACATTGCTTTTTTTTCTCCTGTTTAAAAATGCATTGTTGAGTTTAGAATCATGACCTTAGTTTAATGACTCACAAAAAGTGACTGAGAACATTGCAACTCTGCACATTGCTCCTTTTTGGAGAGCAGGGACAAACCATGGAGGGTAGTGATCAAACTGAGACAAAGTAGAAACAGCTGAAGTGGCAGATCTGTGACCCCAGATCATGAAAAGATGGGAATTTTTAATTGTTCTGGTTGTGCAGCAAAGGGTGGTAGTTCTGAACTGCCCACAAGCAGTTGTGAAGATACTTAAGGCTGGCAGCTAATCTCTGCTTCTCTTGCATTATGGAGGAAGGAGAAGGAAGTAGAAGCTTCTCTTATTTGGCCAAGGACCTGTGGTCCAAGTTAATCAATGTCCAGGCTTACATTAAGAACACCTCAACACAAAGCAAACCACTTAGCAAAACTTAATTTAGCTATGACCCAGGTTTCCTACTCTCCTAATTATTTAACCTCAGAAGACATGAGTTTATCTAATAATAATTTCCAGCTGAAAAATGGGCATCAATGAAGAGCAGTGATCATCCTTACAAGGATGTTTTGATTGCTTCTTTGGTTTCCTTAAGTGAAACAAGTACACTTATTCTGCTGGCTCAGTTGCAGTTAACTGAAACCCATTAAAGAATCATGAATTATTATGTTCAACTTCATGCTGTAAATAGATGGAACATTTTGAATTGTATGTATAGAAAAATTTTCCTCATATACATCTTGTTAAGATAAACTTTATACTGTCTTTGGAATATAAGAGAGTGAAAAGATGAAACCCTTAAAGATAAATGCATCATTAAACAAAAAACAAGCAGAAATCCCTTTGGTAGTGCAATTATGTCATTAACTTGTTATGATGGTTATTTCTTGGAAGACTGCAATATCCACAAGACTGTAGATATAATATTACAGGACCTAGAGACATTTAATAATCTCTTCTTTTATCAATACACTTAAAAAAATAAGGTAGTGACAATACTATTTTGGGCATTATCATCAAGGAGAGTTAATGTATTCAAAATGCAGAAAAATGCAATGTGCTTTCACTATATGGGGTACAATTTTTCCCTGGAAGAAAAGACAGATTTAATCACACATTGCATTTTTTCTCGCTTGGCTTAATAGATAAGTGAAAGAAAAGTTATGTCTTTACAATATTCAAGAAAAGAAGAACAATTTAATGATACTCAAGAAACATCCATGTCTTTTCACATAAGGTAGTTCTGATGCTTGAAGCATAAGAAAATTTGGTAAATAGTTGTCCAAGTTAGTTCTGCACAAGCTAGCTTGCATCCAGAAGCTGGTGAAGGGACTGGAGCACAGGTCCTATGAGGAGACGCTGAGGGAGCTGGGGTCATTTAGCCTGGAGAAGAGGAGGCTTAGAGGTGACCTCATCACTGTCTATAACTACCTGAAGGGAAGTTATAGCCAGGT
>JAWWLZ010000042.1:30754110-30781796 GCA_035041345.1 Poliocrania exsul | reverse complement strand
AAACTGAGATTGGACATGGCACTGAGTGCCATGATCTAGTAAATGAACTGGAGTTGGACCAAGGGTTGGACTTGATGGTCTTGGAGGTCTTTTCCAATCTTATCGATTCTATGATTCTATATGCATGCAGCCTAATGTAACTTATGAGCACAGCTCTCAGCTGCTCACTGCTGCTTACAGCTGCTAACTTTACACTTCGATGTAATGTGCCACTGAACTTAGGCATGTGGGTCAGCATTTGTGGAGGAGTCTACTCAGTGTGCATCTGTGACTGGTATCAACACAAGTTTTATTTCCTGAAAGACATTATCTAATAGACAACCTGGCTTGGTGAGGAAGGCTTAACTTTTGGGGAGTGCTGACTGAAAACTATGACAGACAACTTTCTCTGTGAATAAGCAAGAGATAATTGTCTTTATAATATACAAGGTATTACTGACTAAAGAATTAATATGCTAAATAAGCAGGAGTAAAATCAGGTTAAAAAATAGCACAATATTTCTGACCATCAGAGCAGTGGGAATTAAAAACATCTCTCTGCAGTGATGAGTAAAAGTAATTAGCAGCTTCCCTCTTCTGTCTTTTAGTGGATTGCACAGAAGAGCCTGCTCTGATGGAGGCTACTTCACAGAGACTCTGGCACTTGCTATTTTTAAGGGAGAATGACAGGCAACTGAGAAAAATAATTGATCTGATTTTTTTTTCTTCTTTCTGAAACTATTCACAAGCAGGATGCACTTATTGCTGTCATTTATTTTTCAGGTAGCTGTAACCTTCCAGTCCCTATCTGCCAGAAAAGAAGAGGAGGAAAACTCCCCATCCAGGCTTCAGACTCAGCTGGTTGTCAGTATGGGACAGTGGGTACAACAACAGCTGGAAAGCAAACTTCTTGGTTTAAATCACAGGTGATCACTGTGGGCATGGCATATAATACAGATATTTTTCAAGCGTAACAGAATCTCATCAGTCCTCCTCTACACATATTCCCCTAAAATCTTTCCAGTCATTTGTGTTTCACACTGAAATCAGACTGTAAAAAAAAAACCAAACCAAACCAAACCAAACCAACAAACAAAAAAACAACAAAAAACCCAACAACTTTATATCCTTTAAAATAGAGGTGCAAAAAGCCTCTGGAATCTTAGGTGCATTGTATCTTCTGTTAGGGATAGCATGAAACATCCAAAGCAGCTAGCAGTTTAAGAAATTTCTTGCATAGAAAACACAACACAGAAAGAGCAAAAGAATACTCTTGCTGCAATAGTTTCTCACTTTAGTTCTTTGTAGTATTATTTCTAAAATTATTTAGAAAAATACCTACACTTAGATTGAGGTGGCTATCAGACTAACACCCTAACAGGTCTATATGAACCAAAACTTCCCTGAGTGCATGGACACAAAATATCGTTTTATTTTCACTAACCACTTCAATCCATCATGCTGTGAAAATAACAAACAGAATAAAAGATATTTAGGACCAAAATAGAAAAAGCCTGAGAAAATCACAGGACCAAGATTTGTAGCAAAAATCCATTCTAGTAAATTCTGGACTGTCTGTTGATATCTTAAATTGTGAGACAATGTTGGCTACAAATGATGATTTTGAGGTATATATCAAACTACTGCAAATTACAGTACTTTAACAGCAGTTCAGTAGGAACTGAAAAGATACAGCTTAGACAGGTTTGAAAGATTATCTTCTCTGAGGTGGTTGCTCCCAACCTTGATTTTATAAAAGCAGAAGCTATGTCATGCAGTAAAGATGAATGTGGTTTTGGATTGCAAGTATAATGTCCTTAGATGAAGAACGAGAAGGAAAAACAGGCTCTCTCAGAAAACAAGTGGGCCAGTGGGATTTAGATACTATAGTCCTAATGAGCATTCTGTTGGGTCATTTGTGAATAAAGATAAGTTTCAGGTTGTGCTTCAATGCATTGCTGAGCAAGGAACATTTTACTTCACACGGACTCACTGCTACCATAGTATAAATTTTAGATTGCTGTTGTAAAGGGTTCTACCTGTTATAAGAATGCCAGTGATTGTGTGCAAGATTGGGATCATGCAAGTCTATATAAATATTTACAGAAGAATGTTTTTTTCTTAAAAAAAAGCACACATGATTGATTTTACATATAAAATAGATTAGTTTTACTCACCTTTGGATATATTTGCAAAATTAGGAATTAAAAATACATCTGCTGAGAATCACTTTCTGAATTTCTTGGCAGTCATTCACTGTTAAAATATTTTCTTTACTTGGAATTTACTAATGTTATTCTTTATAGCTTACCATTTCACTGACCTTTCTTTCCAGATAGGTTTCTTGCTAGCAGAGGAGAAGCGCTAGATAAATGATTACTGCAGAATATTCATTGACAATTTTATTGTGACTGTACTCATCAATAGGATTAATGCAGAAAATTTGAATCACCTTCATTGTAGAGATGTTTAAGCAATTAAATAAAAACTAATTATTAATAACCCACAACTTTGAGTTTCTCATCATCATTATATGATGTCCACATTATCATATAAAATACCCCTCCCCAAAACTCTTGTTTTTTTCTAACCTTGAATTTTATTCAGAGACGACAGAAGCCATTCCCCATTTGTTTACACTTTGTGACTTGAGAAGTGATTTCCACTGTGATGTTTTTTTTGATTGCCTGGGATATGCTTTTCCAGATTCAAGTCCTTTTGAGGAGACATTGATTTAATAATTAAAAATCACTATTTATACTACATTATGTAATAAATTACTACATTATGATTTATCTAGGAAACATGATTTCTAGGGTGTTTTTGAGTGTATGGTAACAATTTATCTAGGAAACCTGATTTTTAAACTGTCTTTGAATGGAGACAAATGCCTTTTGCTAGATTCAGACTGAATATTGAAGTATTGCAAATATGCATACAATATAAATAATTCTTGGAGAACAGTCTTTTCCCATTGGCTATTTGAACTGTTAGATGTTAACAAAGATAGGATCCTGTTTTCTTGAGTTTTTTCTAATCAGACACATTCTGAGCACACACATTCATTATATACTTGCATTTCATAACTGAGACATTCACCCATGTAAGTTTTAAATATTTTGATCTATAAAACATATATAGAAATATGTTTATAAATATAGATTATTTTATATAAAAGTAATGTGTAGAGAGTATGATCAATACCCAACTATGAGATAGTGGGTTTATCCCCTGTCATTTACACTAAGACACATAATGTGGCAAGTTAATGATTTCTGTGATCAATGAGATGATGATTCAGCTGTTTAGGTCTCTACCTTATCATCTGGAAAACATTCTGCTTCATGGGATCATCATTGAGTATCATTATTGTTTTAAATCTTAGGACATTCTTTCCCATTCCTTTCCTATAGCAAACGAGGGACTTTGATCTTTAGTTCCAACTTCACTTGGGCAATCAGTAGGCTCAGGACTCTGCTCTGCAGGGTTCTGCAGAATGGATGCCTTAACAGGCTGCCTGGGCTGCTCTGACTTCAACAACTTTAGCAAAAACAGGAAGATAATGAACTTACTCTCTTAACTGAGAAACATCAATTAGAATTCTCAATACGATGGGATATATTCATATCTAAGGACTGCTAGAATTTAGAGAGCAGCTTGGCAATGGCAATTAAAGGTTTCAACAACGGAAATGAGTCCAGGAGACGAAGGCACACCTAACTCTGGGCAACACACCAAGTTCCTCATTTCTATTCGTTTAATTTTGTCTGGTAGAGTTATTGTTTCTATCTGCTCATATCCCAATTCTTCTTTATGTCTATCTCCAGAGATACAGCTTTTAAAATTCACTGTACTGCTACCCTTCTAATCCTTTTGTAAGAGGTCACTAGGAGGATCACATCAATATTGCTAAAATCAGACCAAATCTTTAAAACTTTGTAGTTAAACCCAATAGTTTTCATATATTTTACTTGATTCTAGGGCCATAGGAAGTCTGTACAATTTTTTCAAATTCTGTAAAGTTACCTGACTCCAGAAGCTGGATCTTTAAGGAAACTATCCTCTGGCTTGGATATCACAGTGAGAGACACTGATACCTCTGCAGTTCCTGTACAGTTATTGTAATCACATATTCTGCTTCATCTGGTGAGAGAGTAAATCAACACCTTTGAATTTAAAAGCAAGGATCAGAAATTCTTTTGCTGGGCATAAGACAAATGGTTATACTACAAGAAACAAGTCATTATATATCATGCTGGCTATCCAGTCTGAAGGAAGTCTTAATAAAAAGGTCAGAGTATATAAAAACATCACAGTAATACAAATCAAATCAGGCAAGGAAAGACCTTACTAGTTCTTTATTCAGAGAGGGCAAGGGAAAAGAGATAGAGAAGGAAAAGCATATTGAAAAGTGTTGTATTTCAACCAAACTTTTAACATCAGGGTAATTACTTCTTACTATTCTATAAAGAGCTAGAATATAAATGGATATATATAATTAATGAAAATAATAACTTAGAAGAGAAATATTTTTTGTCTGTTGAAGACCTTAATATCTCTTTCATCTAAGCAGCAGAGGGTTTCACATGATGTGAAATGCCTTGAAAATTCTGACATCTTTAAATCTGATTACAGTTTATACATCAATATAATGAGTTTGGACTTGCAGAACTGGCATTATACATAAAATATCATAGGAGAACTGTCCTATAGATTGAAAAATTGAATTACATTGGCAACATATTGATATAATGAGCTACAACTCTACTAAGACATGTAAAAATCTACAATTATAAAATACTTTCTGTTACTGTATATGCATGAAAATATTTTCATGATTTAACTTTAAAATCTCCTAAAATCTTAATTTTCTATAAACACCTATAAGTGTAATCATGAAGAATTCCAACACAGATGTTTGTAGATTTGTCTCATAGATGAGCAGCAATGCAGAGTCTACAAATCCTGTGATCAGGCTGTTTATGCAGGCAGGTGCAGACAAATTAAATCCTCTGACCACATTTTATAACATGTACAGATGTAGGATGGCAAATGATCACACTGTCTAAGACAATTAATGGACACAACTTTATAGTCAATTTAGAAGAATTAGTTGTCTTTATGGCTCTGGAGCAGTTACCCACAAGACCACACAAATCATGATATAGCTCATTTTCACGCAAAATTCACCCTAAAACAAGGCTCTGAATTATAAGTCTTAACAAATGTTTCTAGGCCTTTGGAGCAACTACTCTTATCACAGAATTAAGGTAATATTTTGTCATGTTGGATATATTTGCCAAACCTTCCATCAATCTGAATTTAGACTTACCAATTTTGTATGAAACTGTTTTCCAAGCGGTAAAAAAAAAAAAAAGGCCTAGTACACACTAATCAGTACTTTAGTCTTGAGCTTTTCATTTTTTAATATGAATGACCTGGTCCTAAAAAATACCTATGCTATTGTCATTGTAACTTCCACATCATTATCTCTCAATAATTTCCATATCAGATGTTATTAGTTTGGAAATAAAATGAGGCGTTTATGTTTGGTGTCTTTTTGGTTTGCTTTGTTGTTTGGGGTTTTTTTTCTGACTGCTTTCTCTGCACTCCTTAGGATCCAGCACAATTTTCTAGGGTGGTTTTCATGTCACTTAGCAGTGCTTGATATAAATGTTCTGCAAAGCTCATGAGGTCCTACCTGTATCTGTGCTACACTAAATTTCAAATCAAGCTCTCTGGATAGCACTATCAACCTATTTCCCTCAACAGAATTGCACAGGTGTATCCAGCTGAACACTTGAACAGGCCCATTGATGATATACAAGATGGAACAAAATTTGCAGCTTAGTATTTCCTAGCTGTGCTGGCTCTGCAGGAGAGAAAGCTCATTTATATTACTGACACAGGCAACTATTACAGAATGTATGAAGAAAGGAGATTTGCTGAATAAAGTGGTGTTGTTTGGGAGAAGGAAATGTTCAAACTAGAGCTACACTTTATGGTCTTTTGTACTAATATACCGTAATAACAAGTTTTTCTTCTGACATGGTAGAAAAAGGTCAGATGTTAACAACAAAAAAAAATGCTACAAATGAGAACTTCATAACCTTGAAGAGAGTTAATAAAATGTTATGACTTTCTCATTGGCTGCATCTATAGAAAAGAAGGATGTAAGTCAGTTATAGATGACCTTGTTTTGGAGTGATCCTTACAGTCATTATACTCCAATTCTTATTTCAAAAGATACTTCAAAGTATTTTTCATGACATTCTTAAGATTTTTCTGCTGTCATTTATTTGATCCTTCAAACTTCTGATTTTTTGATGTTGCTTGGTGTGTTCCCTTGCAGAGAGGAAATTACTATTGTAGCTCGTAATATGTTCACCAACTTTTGCTACTGGAAATACTCTTCAGAATGTTTACTAGCCTCATAAGAATGGGAGGGAAAAAAAAAAACCAACACCACAAAAAACATGCTCTTATTTAGTTAGAAAAAGGAAAAAAAATAAAAAATCTTGAAAATATTTTGCTGTAAAATTAGTATGACCTTCCAATACAGTTTGGGACTGGTCTTTTTCTTCCTGAGTCAGTCTCTTCCTTTCCAGTTAAAAAATCTACCCTGAATTCTTATTTTTAAAGTTTATTCAACTTTTAGGTTTATTGGGAATTTACATTACACAGTTGTAATTATGCGTAGGAAAAAAAAACACAACAAAAGAACAGAGTGTTATTTGGAATACTCAAATGAAAATAAACCTCACTTCTGCATATACTTCCTATAGTGCTTAGGTGCTTATAGGTGTAAAATTTAATTAAAGTTCACTATTTGCATTGATATTTTCAGCCTTTTTTAGTAAATCCACTATACTGAAAACCTATGTCCATGTAAAATTTTCCCATATCCTCCTACAATCAAAAGTTTGCTTTGAGACCCTTTCCACAGAACAAAATATCTGATAATAAGCAAACATTTACAAAACTATTGTAAACTTAGCATAAATACAATACAAGGAATTGCTGAATCTGTTAATCCCAAGTAGATACAATGCAATGAGCCAATCTGGCTTTATTTCACTCCTTGTTTGCTGACTAATTTGTCTATAACAGAAACACAAATCTGTAGCCCTTTGCTTCATTGCCTTGAGGCTTTCCATTACTTCACTGATTTCGAAAAGATTTTGTTTATTAAGATCAAGGCAGTGAGCAGCCAACAACTACCTGGAAAGGAGTCCCACCCCTCACTGCAGCATGTAGCTACTGCTGCTTTGTACGAGGGTAGCATGTTCAAGATCTCTCTGTGTGAAAATGAGAAAAAGACAATATCTTCAGTTCCTGAAGGCTTTCAGTACTACCATTGTTCTAGGATATTTGAAAATAAAAGACAGGATTTGCATACTTGCTTATAATTTCTTCTGTTCTCTTGCCAGAAAAGCAGCTTTTGTTTTCTTCAGCTTCTTGAGGATTGCTATAAACTAGAATTATAATCTAGTCTTGTATTTTACTACATTGACCTACATTCCAATTGTTTGTCTGCAAAGCTGTCATATAACCACGTTTTTCCATCCCCCAAAACTGCATGTGTTCTGGAAGGACTTGATAACTAAATGGATGAGATCTGATCCCGAGGTGCATAGGTGAAACTCAGGGATCTCTCACCCAGAAAATGCCACAGCTGACCAGTCCAGACCAATGCCTGTGTCAGTTAATGAATGCCCTTGTGCAGTTTTAGAACACTGTATGGCATGTAAAGGGAGTGGAGTTTATCTGGGTATACCTATGCAGCACCTGAGGCATGATTCCAGCCTAGAAAATAAAAACCTGAATATGTCTATTACCTTAATCAAAGGCCTAATTGATCTATCTTTTATGCAAGCCTGATGGATCAGGTAGAATCAAGCATACATGTGCCCTGTCCAGTAGCTGGTACTATGGTTCCTGCACTTTCTTAGAACAGCATAATCACTTAGCCTTTCAGCTTTAGCCAGGGACAAGAGTAGAAACTACACAGGTTATGGCTGTGCTTAAGCTGCTTTTTTGATGATATCATTATAAATGGTTCCTTGTGTGCATCTTTATTCTTCCCTTCTCTCCTCTCCTCTGTTGTTTTTGCTGTTATTCGCCATTCACCTTATCCACTTACATATACACACAAGTCACTATTTTTATTATGGACTTGTAATGTACAGATTATTATTTCATGAGTTTCCCAACCATTATCTTGGACTTTTATGTGAGACTAACATTGCATTTACTGCATTAAAGTTAATAATCCATTCACTTACCAGATATGACACATCTGAAGTTGAGCTAATTCTCTGTCTCATTAAGCAGCATAGGGAATACTATAACCATCCCACACTTGTCTTTCATTTTAAAATTATACAGTTAGAGAACCCACAGTTATTCAGTGAATTGATATTCTAAAAATTTATCTAAGCTCAGTTATCTTTTACAGGCATCTGCATGAAAGGCTAGGAAGTAGTTTCTCAGTGGATTGTTATGTTAGTGATGTTGGCCTCAATACACCTTGCAGGAGAATATTTTTTTACCTTGTTTGAGGGTTATAGAAAAGATGACTGTTTTGTTCCTAATTCTTTAAATAAAAAGTAAAACAAATACTACAGTCCAGCTAACAGTCACTCCATATTATGTGTGTGTTTATGTGAGAGTGTAAGGAGACATCTGAAAGACTAAATTGCATGAACTATATTTTATGGCTGCTTGAACATTTCACATTGGAAGCCTGTCAATGGAAAAATGGGCTTTTGACCAAATCAATTTTCTTTTCTTAGCAAAAACTATGTGCATTCCATAGAAAACTGCATTTATTTTATTTCATTTTCCTTAAAGACCAGAGGCCTGAAAACCAAGTAGTTTGATTTGGTTGTGTCCCTATAAAGGCACATAAAATCCCAGCTGAGGATCTTTTTTTTTTTCCTAGGAATGGAACTCCCAGTCCACCAGTATAATATGTCACAGCCAAAAGTCATTGGGTAGGAGACTGTGGCACTTCATGAGAAGATATTGACCAAATAAAGATCTAGATTAATGAAAATATATTTCTTCCTCCCAGTTAAAAACCCCATGGACTATGAGCAATACTTATTGCTTTAAATCAGTCATGTTTTGTACCAAAAGGAAAATGAGGAGAAGTAAATATATGCAAGCAAGCTAAACAATTTATAAACTATTTCAAAAATATATATGTCTAAAGAATAAACAATTAAACCTATACTTAAACACATATATTTGCTCTAGAAACCACTAAAAATGACCAGTAACATCTTGATGCTTCCAAAGTTAAGTTCCATTATTCAAGCAGCTCTGAGAGGTGCTCATTCAACTTCATTGATAAAATGCATCCTGCAAACAGGACTAACAGACACAGGCAAAATACAGAGAGAAGAAAAAAATGTGTTAGTTTCATTGTTCTGTTTTTCTTGACCTACTTGTCAAAATGCACATCATAGAGGACAATGCATAAGTTAGAATGCAACTGAAAATAGCAAGTCTGTATGATGAAGTGCATCTGCAGTGCATGAGTCTTCCCTTAAGAATGCCAATGTTTTATGGTCAAAATATGAATACAAACACAATGTGTGCAGCAGTGCAAAAATCATTCTGCCAAGCTCCATTTGTTACAGGAAATGTAACAAAACATTCACAAATATGTAACATTCTACAGCTCCTCGCAAAGAATAAGTCTCCATGAAATCAATACAGGTTTTAACTGAGGAACTAAAGTAAAAGATTTAGCTAGTAGGAGTCTTTCTTTTGGCTGGAAGTTATGTGGGTAAGGGTAATAAAACAAAAGCATCACTTCTAAGTGTTCCTGGAAGACTCTACTATGCTCCTCTCCTGGCTAAAATCAATACCCACACATGATCTCTGCTCCTCTGTGCAACAGAACTGTAACCATTCTGGTTCAACTTCTGGTTAAAGCAGCTGGGAGGTGCAGGACTAGAGCAATGATGGCTGGTTAAAATTTTTCTTCTAAAGTGCTTTCCATCAGCAAGAGTTGATTTAATAAAATGTTGGGGGTTTTCCCCTCTAGAGCATATAAAATTCTATAAAATGTTTATTCAAGAATTTTTGGATACAGGATGAGAAAGCTCAGAGAATGACCATGAACCCTTGATAGTCCCATAGTCAAAACATTTTCATTAGATGTTACTAATTTTGATCAAAGTCCCTGACCTCTTTTCGTTAGCTTGTGTGACAATAAATTCCCCTCTACCCCCTTCCATTACCCAGGGGGTGCAGAGGACGGCAGCTGGGGAAACCACAGTACTCCCCTGTCCTCCTGGGGTTTCACAGGGGACACCACCCTGACAAAAATCTCATTCTCACAGCTCGAAAGACACGATTGCAAAGGGAACCTCAATGCTGCTGTCAGAGACAAGAGAGCCCACTCCAGCCTCATGGCTGTCTTGGAACAGCGTCAGTAGTGTATACCTGGGGGGCATCCAGTGCTGGGAGTCAATGAGGAGACTCTCTGGGTGACTCTACAGACCATGGACACTGTCTGGGGTACAGGGTTTCCTGTGGGGTACAGGGTAGAGTATTTGGGGACTGCAAAGAATGAGGGAAAACAATGAAGATGGAGAAAGGGATAGACTGAGGTGGTTTGGGGTGTAAAAAGAGTGGAAAAAGAGAGGCAGAAAGGATTAAAAGATCTGGCTTTTTGTAATAGGTGTAGGTCAGGAAGCTTGTATGGCCATGCCTGTCCCATCTTTTCACTGAACTCTATTTCCACAGTTTTCCAGGTTGTGGGTCTCTCTGGACAATCTGTCTGTGTATATGGGGGTGAACCAGGGGTGAGAGTTCTGTGTTCATGGTGCCAGACTGGTCAGCAACAAGCTGGACTTGCTGGAAAATGGGGAACATGGCCTGAGGGCCAGAGGGACCTGCTGGCAGTGGGGCACATGAGAAATGGTGTACTGGGAGCTGGGGCTGTGGCCAGCTGCTGGAGAGATCCAGGAGTCTGTGTGTGTATGTGCACATGCATGTGCCTATCAATTGTATGTGGGCAGCCTCAAGTCAGACCTGCAGGCATTGGGGAGCTGCAGCAGCCTTGCCCTTCTCAGGCTTCCAGATTTGGCATCTCCTAAATCTTTCTGTTTCTGTTGAACAACTTTATCCCAGTGAATGCTCCAGGCACAGGGCTGCTGACTCTTCCTTGGAACAAAAATCTGTACATTTTCTACATTTACAAGCTAATAAGCCTGTTTACTCTAATGAGGATTTAGACCCTAAGGCTCAAACATTTACCTCTTAGTTGTGATAATTTCTTCACCTTGCTGTCTCTATATAGAGCCTATTTTTGGCACACTGCTTGTTCTTGAGACCTGGCAATTGGACTTTAATTCTTGAAATATTAGATAGCCTTGATTTATTTTAATGGCTCCTACCTTAAGACAGATACATTTATTTTAAGTAATGCAAGTTATTCTTCCCTTATTCGGTGGAAGAGAATAAATTTTCATTTTACCTAGTCTCCTTCAATACAAACCTTCAATGCCCTGAAATCTACTTTTGTTAACAGCTTATAAAAGCCCAGATTTGTCCACATACAGCTAATTGCTTAAGCATTGTTGAAGCCTTGTTGCTGTAGCATCTACTGCCTATATGGAAATTATTTTTAACTTGTGATCCAAACTACCCCTGTATCCATGGTCAGCTCTGGAAAGGTCTGACAACTGAGAAAAACAAGTTTATTGTCTACAGGCTTAAATAAAATGAAACTCAGTCTACATCTGTATTAGAAGAGCCACGATAACAAGCCCAAAAACTGGAGGATCAATAGAAGTTTCACTGTCAATAGGGGAGGGTGGATAAAAATGGCAACACAGCCCACTGTCTGAATTACTGTAAGTCTGGAGGCATCTGTTACTTTCCATCTATGATTAAGGGAACTTGGTGCGAGCAGGCTTCTTATGTAGATATCTTGACCTAGCATCTAAAGTTAGGTGGGCTGAATAATGTTCTGCATTTCTTGGGGACATGGTTAACTCAGAAAAATAGTTTCTTAAAACATTTTCCACAACTAAAAAGGGCTCTTCCCTTAAATTTTTGTTATACTCAGCAAGGGTAAACAAGAGACATGCATGATATATCTGAAGTATTTAAATATCTTGATTCTCTTGTATCACAGGGAAGAGTGATAAAAGCTCATTTCCACTTTATTTTAAAGAATCAATTTGCCTTGGGGGAAGAAGATACATTCATAAGGCAATAGGATACAGGTCTCGTTCATTCTTTCCTGCAGTAGTCAGTAGCCTGGATTGTGATGCAGCCCAAGAGTAAGGGAGATAGGCAACACCAATATATGGCATGTTATTTCCAGCATTGAGGACAGTTTTTATGATCTATATCTTCATTTTATGACATATTTACTGTCTTAAATAGTTAATAACATGACCCTAATAATACTCTCTTTTAAACAGTTTTGTTTGATGTAAACAATACTTTGAGGCTCTTTATAATGCAACAAATTAAGAACACCACACAATCTTAGTGACTCTTAAGATAAGGATGCCTGTAGCAGGTTGTTTAAAACTGTGTCTTTCTTTTAATCAATTTCACAGATAAATGTACTGAGCAGTAAACAAACACTAAAAATCCTAAAATGAAAGCCAATTACAGCAAATAGCAAATCAAAATAAGCTTCTTGAAACTTAAATTCTTCCTTAAGAAAGCATTATTTCCAGAAAGTATTTTTTAGACAATATTATTTCCATCAATGATGAGTCTCATAGGGTTAGGTGATTCACAAAGTAACTTATACTACAAGTGTTAGTAAAGCTGTCATGAGTAGTTTTCTGTAAACCCAGGGCATGGGTCAAGTGTTTCACACATTTTATGTGCATTCATTTCCAGTATCCTCACCTGGCAATTTCATGTAAGTGAACACAAAATTCATTTGAGGTGTTTAGACTTGGGATCTCAAAATTATTTGTCCCTTTTGAAAACCTTGGCTCTGGATTTTTCATCAATGTATCAACCTTTGGATATAAGTGCATTAAAAAAATAAAATTGAAAGGTAGATTTACATGTTACAGATAGGTGACTAGTCAAAGCAACAAGTTTGAAAGAAATTGCTTTCTTCATTGCAATGTGTATGACATCTGTCTCTACATTCATTTTCTTTGCTGTCTCACTGTTCATATTTTCTGCTAAACAGAATACTTTTATAGCTTTTTTTTTTCCTGCTTGGAAAAGTTTACAGTCCCTTTCAATATGACAGCTGAAAATATTTTTTCTTTCTTTGCTGCAACAGGATAGCTCTCTTCATCCTGTTTTTATAGGCTGCTACCTTTTCTGTAAAAAAATAAAGAAGAAAGGGTAACATAAGATACTTGTGAAATGAAGATAGACATCTTGCTAGCTGACTCGTCCACTTTTGTAATACTTTATTCATACCTAATGTTACTATTTTCTAATTTTTGTATTTCTGTATATCACCTTGAATGTGTGTAGGTATAAACTTCCTTCAGATAACCCTTCACTATGACAGGAAGCAAGAACATTCACATTAGGTAAATTCATCCAGTCAATATTTCTGGTTTTTTCTAGCCCTGTCAAAATGTGGATTTGACCTGGTCACATCACATGACACAAGTCAGTAAGGATGGAATATGAGTGTGATTCAGTCCTTGTCAAGACTGTGAGCTAATAGAGCTAATGTAACATGCACATCTTTAAGAGCAGATGTGACAGTATCTAGCATCACAAATAGAAGAGCGTATTGATTCTTCAGAATTCCATGTTGGAGTTGTCAAAAATACATGATTTTCTCAATCTAAATAGTGTTTTTCAAAACATTAATAAGCACAAGGGTTCCTTGTAGTCTTATTTATCAGACAGTTGCCAAATTATTTTGGAAATAAAGGGCAACAGTGCATTGTGTTTCAGCTCAATGAAGTGTATGGTGCTGCTGCGAGGAAACTTGAGAGTGATATAATTACAACACACTTCTTTCCCAATTTTACTTTCTTTTGATTAATAAAAGGTTACTTAAAGTATAAAAAACCCAACAAAACAAAGAAACAAACAAACAAAACCAGAAAATCTCTGAGTATCCATAAAACTGGAAAAATCTCCATTTTTTTTTGTCCATATGAAGTATTATTCACACATCTGGTTAAACTAGAGGCAGGGGGTTTTAACTAAAGTTAAAATCTCTAATAATCTCATTTGGTACAGGCAAAATCCCTACAAAGACCTCTTGAAATTCAGACACCGAAAGAGATGTGAATCAATATGAGAGTATAAATATTTTATAATTTTCTTCTACTAGAATTTTTTTTTTGTGCTTGACAAGCCCGCATGCCATGTAATAACTAAATTTACCAGAGTTTTACCACGAGAGGGCAGGAATGTTCATCATACAGGTTTGTCACTGGTTATTTCACTATTTCTTTTCGAGGAGGGTGACCCAGTGTGCTTTCCCTCTGTCGGTATTCAGTGTCTAGGCATGTTCCCCAAGCACTTAACATGACAAAATGCTTTGACCCAACACACTGACCTGTCATTAGTACGGCTGATTAATCCCCCTGGATGGTTATGGGGCTCGGGGGCACAGCTGAACTGCAGCTGTGTGAGGCTCAGCACAAAATCAGAGCTCCTCACCCTGGGCTGGCAAAGGGAAGCAGCTGCGCCAAGGCATCAGTCAGGCTTGCCAAGGCAGGCTGGCAGGTAGTGGTGAATCAGTGCCTGTTTTTCTTCCTTATAGTGAGTAACAGGAGAAAGAAGGGAGATCTTTAGAGAGGTTATTATTATTATTATTCAACATTAACAGCACTGGCTTATTCATGAATGTTATTTAAGATTTTCTGTAAGTGAGACTAATTTTGATTGGACCATAACAGTAGTCAGTTCTGAACAGTAGAAGACTGTACTGGACAGAATACTGCATAGAAAAGTTCAAGACTATTATTACAGTGAAACAGATTTGTGTGGAAAGTCCTGGTTAACTCATAAACAATTTATAAACTGAAGCATTTAGCAGATCTTGATTAAAGGTTTAAATTCTTGTAACTGTTTGCCAAGAAAATACAGTGTTTCACTGTTCCCAAAATCATGTTTTGGAAAAAAAAAATACTGTGGGGCCACTCGGAGTTGTAAGATTTTAATCAGCTAATATTAAATTCTGTAATATATATGGAAATATTCTTTCTTTTGCTTGTTTTGCTGTCATGTTAAGAAGTTTCTTTTTTTAAATGGCAAAGCTTTTCATTATGAAGCAAATAGTTGTGGAGCTGTGACAGTGACTAATAAACTATATTCAATGGGAACAAAGAGAAATATGTGAAAATGTAACTTTATTCTAGTCATAACAATAGTTTTACTCTAGTAATAAGAAAAAAAGATTTATAGTAGTTATTTTCCATTAGCTATGCTAATTAAATTATAGTTTTACTATGTTACCATGCCCTCCTCCAGAAAAGGAGGGCTCAACAAAATTATCAGTGGTTCAAATCTAAAAATACTTTGTTAGTTCTGTCATTGGGATAGAGGGTTTTCCCCAGCCTTAAAGCAGAAAAGGGTATCGCCTTCTTATTTCATGGCTTGGTTGTCTCCTATAAGAATCTCTTGATTTATACTTAGCGGGTTACATACCTGCTAGGAGATTTATATTCTCAGTGACATTTTACAAATCTTTGTTTCCCAGAGACTTTCAAGAGCCATGCTGCAACTGCATGCTACCAGGGTCACTAGGTAGGAAAGTAGGAAATTCTACAAGGCCTTCTAGTTTGATGATTCAGGATTTATTTCTTTGGGCTTTTAAATAGTCCTAATGGCATGTGGTTCTTTTCAAAGTCCTGGCAACACACAAGGGTGTTTCAGCCCAGATTAGACAACAGACAGCCATCTGGATTTTTGCCTGAAAAAGGAAAGAGTGTGACTGGACAGCAAGCAATAACATGGATATAGGCGAATGGCATGACTAAAAAGCCCCTATTTTTTGTTATCAGGATCAACAGAGGAATTGATGCAAGTCAGGACTGCTGCAGAAACTATGCAATATCTGTGTAGATGGATCATCCTATAATTTTTTCCAGTGGGACTTTGATGCTATGAAGGATGTTCTTTAAGATGTCCAGTATTCATCTACAGCAGAATACCACCTATGAAATTCCAAAGGAATGATGGGCAGGGTGTCTTTCCCAGAGCTTCACAGATTTATGCATGTGGAAAACTTGTGTCATGCTTTGGTCAAAGATGAGGAGGAATGACTCCTTTTCTTTCTACTGTGTTTTCTGTAGCATAAGAATATAACAGGTGCAGTGCTCAGGTCTGGGTGAAACTTGCTGTTTTGCTCTTGTTGTTTTAGTTTTCAACTAAGGATATCTAGCAAAGAAATGGCAAAAGAAAATTTAGATTACAGTTCTCTGCTTCCCCTTTGTTTCATTTTAAGTGGTACACTGCATAAGCAAGTGAAAATAGAGACGATTGTTGTTCTGGCATTTCCTTTTCTGTTACCTTTCAAACAATGACATTTTGGGCATATTTATGAGCTTGTCTTTGAACTCTTATCCACATAATTAATCTACTCACCTCTACATCCCTTCTGGTTGTAAAAATGACTCTTTTATTTGTTGCTTCATGTCTTTCCCATTAAGTGCAATTCTAGGGAGATCAAATAGGATTTCAGAGGATGAACACTCCAGGAGATGACTACCAGGCAATACCTTATACAGAGAGCATAGCCTACAAAATGTTGTCTTGTCAGATAGGGCCACATATGGTTAATGGTACTAAAATTCTTACTTGCTATTAGACCAACAGGGTCACTAGGTGTTTTAGAGAACTTATTCTGTGACAGCAGTCCCTACTCAGAATTACTGCCCACAACAACCTCACCCTACCCTTTGCTAATATTGCAGTCTGCAAAAACATGCTTTGAAATTAGGAAATTTAATATTTTCTATGCAGCATGCTGCACCTTGAAGAGAAATTAGACTGCTTCCTAAAATTACAGAAATTTAGCAACAGTAAAAGCAAAGAAGTATGGAAAGTATTTGAAGAAATGTCTAAGTTGGCTCTTTTAGGTGCTAGAAGCAGTTTAGATGTAGGTTTTTATCTCACCTGGATAGGGCTGGCTTAGTACAGCCTGTGGGAATATTTATTAAGGGTTAGATTTAGGAAGGCTTTTAAATTCACAGGTGGAGAGATGTATGTTAACCATCTCTCATCCTGCTATCAAAGCAAGGTCTGAGCAAGCACCTGTGTAAGGAAGTTGCAGCTGACGATCATGATCAATATGAAATAATCTGAGTTGAAGATGTTATTTAATCCTGCTGTACAGGTGTTCAAGGGGCCTCAGAGCAGGGGAGGGAGTGCCTAGTCCAGAACAGCCAGCATGATGGCACTCCTCTTTCAGCACTGCACCAGGCTTAGGTCCATTTACAATATTTATTAACCTATAGCCTAAGAAACTTGTCAAATTGCTTTGTTTGCCTTTTTTTTTTTACTTGAGTGTGTGTAATCATGGTTTTGAAATAATTACATTGTTCTAAAACTTGGATTTATTATTGAATTTATATTTAACAAAAATTTAACTTTCTAAAAATATTAGCTCCTCAAGTATAATTTCAGTTTGAAGCTTTCAGATCCAAATGTATATAGCAATACACTAATGTCATATAATATCTCACTGTTTTTCCAATAGCTCACTTGCTTTTTTGAATCAATGTTGAGCTGATGTTTTCAGAGGCATATGTTCCACCATGACTTTTAGATCTTGTTCCTAAATAATTGTGCTTCCTTATGTTATTAGGATTATTATTTATTTTTTCAATATAATATACTTAGCTACTATTTTTAACATTTTAATGAGGTCTTTCAATGGCTTTGTAGTCATAGGTTTTTAGGAGAATTTGATAATGTCCCTAGAGATAAGCATTTTTGAAAGTACAGGTACAAAGTGGATGTTTCCTATCTATTTGCCTAGTATATTTTAAGTGGCAAATTTATAAGATCTACTTTTCTTTTACAAAAATTGTGCAAATTTCCCCTGTTACATACTATAAAATTTTCTGTCTGTAACTTAATTTTTTTTCTTTTTTTTTCCCTTTTTCTTTTTTTTTTATTTAATTGGTTAGGTTGCATGAAATTTACTGTTCCCTGTATCCCTTTTAAAATACAAACATTCATCTTCTCTTGCTCTTCATGCTATAAGACATGGTATATGCTTATGAAATCACTGATGAGAACAGGAGCCGGTGGATGGTGGCAGTGCCCAGCCAGAAGTGAGGTAAAGAAAAAGAAGTGTGATGGGAGAGCCAACAGTGTCCTGGGGGACATCAGGCACAGCATCACCACCCAGTCGAGGGAGAGGATTGTCCTGCTCTGCTCTGCACTGGGGTGGCCTCACCTTGGGTGTTGTGTGCAATTTTGGGTACTGCAATATAAGAAAGACACTAAGCTGTTAGAGAGTGTCCAAAGAAGAGCAATGAAGATGGAGAAGGGTCTTGAGGAGAAGCAATATGAGGAGTGACTGAGGTCACTTGGTCTGCTCATCCCAGAGAAGAGGAGAGTGAGGGAAGTCCTCATTGCAGTTACAATTTCCTCAGAAGGGGAAGAGGAGGAGCAGGCACTGATCTCTTCTCTCTGGTGACCAGCGACAGGACCTGAAGGAGTGGCCTGAAGCTGTGTCAGGGAAGGTTTAGGTTGGATATTAGAAACAGGTTCTTCACTCAGAAGGTGGTTGGGCACTGGAACAGGCTCCCCAGGGAAGTGGTCACAGCACCAAGCCTAACAGGGCTCAAGAAGCATTACAATACTCTCATGCACATAGTGTGACTTTTGGGGATGGTCCTACACACAGCCAGTAGTTGGACTAGATGATCCTTGTAGGTCCCTTCCAACTCAATTATATTTTGTGATTCTGTGATTCTTTGCTCTCTAGAAATCACTACGCTGACAATGCACAGCCGTGCAAATAATTTTAGATATTCTGCATTGACCTTCCTGCATTTGATCATTTAAGGGACTCCTGTTAGCTTTCCTCATTTTGATACATTTGAAAATGATTTTTACAGCTCTTCTTCATTTAGCAATCTGCTCCTCAAATCTATTTCTAGATTTTGCCCTATTAGGATTTTAAATATAAGTTGCCATATGGTAAGTGATTTATACTACTTCCTTGAAAGGCTATATTTTTATTTCTGAAACTTTTTTCCTCCTTCTTCTGTTTAACCATACTGGTTATTTTTTAACAATCCTTTCAGAATATTTTTGTGTATAACAGCTAAACTAATATTTCTAATGAACTGGAGATTTGAACCAATCTCCTTCTTGCTTACATTTTAATCCGTGGAATATTTCCATGAAAAGAACTATCATCACATCAGTAGGTAACAAAAACTAAGTTATAGAATCAGTATAGAGTTTAATACAAAAAATGGTTAATTAATCAAAGTTCACTAATAATTTTCCTTTGTGTATTTGTTCCTTCCTAGTAAGTCATACCATCCTTAATACATTTCTACCTACAAGCATTTTAGGAACACAAAAAGTTTGGTGTAAAAAAACCCCTTTATTATATTAAAGAGAATGTGTGTACATCCTTCAAGGAATAATTTTAGAACATTTCCAGAGTTACTATTCCAAAAATATTTACTGAGATTTCAGTAGTGACTTCTCTAGCTATCCCAGACCAACCAATTTCTGAGGATGGAAACTGCATGAGTTGCTCTTTCTTCCCAGCTGTCTGAGGTTATTTTTCTGATGAATTTCTAATTGGGACCACACACAGGATTGTGAAGAGGTCAGCATGAAGGAGATTGTGGTATTTCCAGGATGAAAGTGCCAGACATTTCATAAAGACATGTTAGAAAAATTTGAACTCAGTTTTGCAAATTAGCAATAAAAATATTTCTATTGTTTTCATAAAAACTAAAGCTCCTCAGAGCTTTATTGGAACCTACCCTTTTTGTAATACTTGAGCTTTTCACAACTTTTAACATCTTCTCAGATTTAAAAGTAAGTCATATATTTCAATATATGTAATGTAAAAATGTGTGCCAAATATTTGCAGAATGAGTCATGACAACATTAAAGAGACTACATCCAGAAAGGGGATCTCAAAACAATTTTCTTCAAATGATGTCTGTTCCTGAAAGAATAGCCTCCATATACACCCTGTTTTCCCTACTAAGAACCCCACATCCACAGAGCTATGGATTATGTAGCTTAGTCTTATATCTTCTTTGCTTGTACAATAATCCTACAGGTTAGACTATTTAACCAAGGAATGAAATAAAGGTTGTTATGAGGAAAGTCTAAAGCAGTTTTTTCATTTGAACTTGCACTTTTGAAAAGATGAATACCCAAGCTTTTCTCAGCTTCTGTGATAGTGTTCTGCTTCAGACCGCATGAAATATTCAAGTGCTTTTATCTCACTTAACAAATTCTTGGGAGAGTAGATATTTGCAAATCCCTTTCCAAACAGACAGTCACAGAAACACAGCTATCACAAGGCCTGGATTAAGGAAGGTGATGATGTTTTTAAGTGAGACTTAGAATTTAAGAACCTAAAACTGAGCTCTTGAAAGCTCCTGCTTAATCTTTGGAGGTGCCCAGACTCTATCATCACCTCATTTCTTACTGCTGTGTTTCCTCAGATGCCTGAATTTTAGGTCTGCAAAGCCTTAAAAGTAAATCACTGTTGACATGACTGACGACGTCTTGGCTTCTGTCTCAATTTAAGTCTCATCAACAGCAGCAAGCTTGGTCCCCCTGTTCATTTCCACGACGTACCTCAACTTGAAAGGCATTCTCTCAACAAACTTGCCCGCATGAAAGGGAAAATGTGGGAGAGAGGCTAGGCTTGTAAGCTGATAGAACCAGAAGCTTTCAAAGAGAGCCTAAACCTTTGGATGTGGGCCTACACTGTTCACCATCAGCATTGCAGGATCTGTGATAATGCAAGGAGTCCTACTTTCTTCCCCCTGGGCAAATTCTTTAACCACAGAACTATGATTGCAGTAGCCTGTGGGCTTCTCTTTCTGTTGAATGGAAGCCTGTAAAGAGCTGGGAAGAAATACTACATCCATTATGTGATACTGAACTGGAAGAACTGAATGAAAGAATCTGCAAATAATAACAGAATTCACAGTGAGATAAAGAATGCAGTAGAGAGATTTATGTGGCAAGGAAAATTCAGATTGGGTATTAGGAAAAACCTCATGGTAGAAACCATGGGGAAGAACTGAATGAGAGATCATGGAAGTCTCTGAAAGAGGCAGTGTAAGGTACTTCCGTGTTTTTGAGAGTGACAGGAATATTGCAGATTCTGAGCTGAATACCCAAGTTTAACTCCAGCTCTCCTTTATCTCCTGAGGAAAACAAACAAACAAATTAAACGAAAAAACCCCTCGCGGTTTCTTCCGGTTCTGTGCTACTGTAAACCTATAAGAGAACATTGATTTCTCTGAAGGCATTTAAAAACAGACAAACATCCAAAAGAGCTTTCACGAAGCCAGAAAGGCAGCTTCTAAACAAATGTGGCACCACATGGCTGCAGGAGACTACAACACCTTAACAGACACTTGAGCAACACTCACGTTACTTTACTAAACTGACAAAAGACTATAAAATCCTACCCATCTAACCTGCTGCTCCATACACGGCCCTGTAGGATGACATGAACTATCTGAAGGAGAACCATGTGATAATGTACCTTTGACTCACAAGCTGTGCAACCCTTAGGTGTGGGAAGGAGGTTTTGCTGAGTGTTGAGGCAGAGGAAAGAGGCTCAGAAGCTCAACAATGCAGCACCTATGCAGAGAAAAGGCCTCCTGAGGAAACACATCTGGAGACTCAGCAGCGACCACAGCAGACTCCAAAGCTTCTTTAATGTCTCTCCATCACAGAGCCAAAAGATGCCTGAGGCAAATCTAGCAGCAAGATAAGAACAAATGTTTAATAAATAAATAAATAAATAAATAAAAGAATTTGAAGTTTACTCTGGGAAAGAGTCTTCTGCTCATCCTGTGGGAGGCATGCTTACCTCAGTCCCCACATTTTTTGAGTGATGTACTCTAGTTTTGCTTTGTGCCATATACATTTGGTGAAGAGCAGCCTCAGTTTAGCCTGTCACAGCTGAGGTGGCCAGCAAAGCCAGATGTACCCATGCTGTGCCTGTGGCTATTCAGGGTTCAGTAAGAGGACAGAAGCCTCTTCCTCCTCTAGTGTTTCCACAGGCATTGCAGGGAAGGAGGCTCTCCCTTGTCTTACTAGGAAGGAGGCCTGGTGCCTTATCTAAGGGCCAAGCACTATGCTTTCTATAGCCGTTGCCCTTCATGTCCCTCACCCTTCAAGCACAGAATGGCAAAACAGGGTGAGAGAACTGCCAGGTATTCCTCATTAGCACAGCAAAGTCATAGCATAAGCCCCCTTGATTCCTTTGGTTGCCTACATCTCTTCACGCAGGCACATATACACATGTGCATGGATTCACAGAATCAATCAGAAAAAAGTACTTCCTAAAATCAAAATTACCTTTTTAATGATCTCTTTCTGTTCATACAGGAAGTGTAGAAAAAACACAGCCTGTGCACCCACACCTATAAAGCATTTAAATGGTTTAGACTCTGTGTGTAAAATGTGTGCTGCTGTTGCAGTACTGGTAAATGATCTGATATTTTGTTTCCTACTATTATGAAACTCTAATGCTGGAACTGTTATACTGATAAAAAGATTCTTCATCTCTTACACCAACTTCTCTCAAGTTCCTCTGCTCTCTTCTCCCGTGGTGAAATCCATCTTTGCTCCCTCTCCAGTGAATTTACTTGACTGCAGTAGACATTTCCAACGATGTAAATCCCAAATAACATATTTTTCTCAAAACCTCAAGGTAAGCACTGCCCCAAATCAGTTGGGGGAATGAATATTTAGGACATTCAGTACAAGTGAAAATCAATTACGCTACAATACAGCTGTGCCTAAGCAATGTGCTGTAGGCTCCTGTTGCTTTGGCTGAGACGCAAAGCAAGCAGAGATGTACCTATTCCTGACCAGCAGCTTTGCTGAGAAAAGCCCCTACACAGACATGACTGCCTCAGCAAAAGTGTGTTTTTACAGAGATAGCTGCTTCACTGGTGGAATGATATAAATTTATAAATTTGAGCTTTACCTGCAACATTGCATACAAACCAGAGGTGCTTTATCAGTGAACTTTCTAAGGAAAGTGTGTATTACGAGGCTTGTCGTGCTCAGTTATGCTGACCTACTTAGAGGAATACAGCTCTGTACTTCCTGTGTGCAAATGCTGAAAGTTGTCACATCTGTGCCTATGTACAACAAGGTCAAGGAGGTATGGATCTTCAAAAGTACTTCAGAGTTCATATCCTTCCTTGAATGCCTCTGTTAAAGTAACAACATCTTCAAAATGATCAGCCAGCTGCTGCTGAAGCTGATGGGTGCCAGTTTTCTACTGGGGGTCAGTTCATGCAGACCCAACTGAATCAAGGTGACACTGCTCCTTGCAAATTGCTGAGAGTGACATAGGATCTAATCTACATCTCTTTTGGCAGCATTTGACAGCACACTACTCCACTCTTCTCACACTCCAATCATTTATTTCTGCCCTTGTATTGTTCCTTCAAGTGTATTGGGACAGCTGTTTTGGTATTGAACGGAACCTGGAAACCACAACAGATGAAAATTAATCTTTTCAACAATCTTCCCTTTTTCTTTCTTCCTTTCCTTTCTCATTTATTTTTTTCCTTTCTTTCTTCCCTCTCCTTACTGCCTTCCCACACCCCACTTCCCACCATCCCTGCTCCTTCCCTTCCTAAATTTTATTCCTTTCCTTCCTTTTTTGTAGAACCCTGGGTGTGTCAGTTCACTCATCTAGTTTTCTCTATAGACAAAACATTTTTATTTTACTGAAGAACTGTGTTAGGCTGTGATAAGAAAGGAAATCAGGAATTCTTAAGCCAGTTGTGCAAATCTTTTCCTACACTCACCAAAGTGAAACAGGCCATATTCTGTGTATATTACAATACTCGCCTCCTGTAAGTTCAAACCTCAGCTCCAGATTTTGGCAGCAGTAACACATTTGTCTGCAGTGTTTTTTGCTATGGTCATTGAAGACTTGATACTTATAAAAGCTTCACTCCAGTATACTTTTGAAATTCCCATCTTAAGCAGTATAGAAATTGTGGAGCAAACTGTTCAAAAACTTAGACTTAATTTTTGTCACAAAGTTTCCAAGTGGTTGTGTCCCTCTTTAGAAAATTCTTCATATTATATTATTGCTGGTGACTATTTGTATTTCTGTGATGTACATGAAGACCCCATGTTTTCATAATTTTTAATACATTTTGAAGAAAGGAAATATTTCTAGTTGAAAAGCAAGTGATAGAATCTGTCTTCCTTAGCTTTTATTCTACCTCTCTATCCTGTTTCTCTGAGTTTAGATCAGGTTGTCAGTGAAATACCTTATCTCAGCTGAAATACCTTATCTCAGCTGTTCTTTTCTTTCTTCACTTTAAACACAGAATAAACCTCATTGACTTCAATTTTGAGGCTTTCCACTTGCTGATATTAAGCCATATACTTAGATTTACATAACTGCATATATCAGCACAAACCTCCAATGCATCAGTATTTTCTCCATCTTTGAGCAGCTCATTATATCTAAGCTAATAACAGAGCAGAGCAACCGACAGCACATGGTTACTGATTTTAGATAAATGAGAGGTCTATGGCACAAAAGTTGAACTTTAATCCATGGTGTATGACAAGTTCTTTTCAAATGAAACAAAGAATGCCAGCTGAGTGATTCTTGTCACAGTAGAAAGCATTGCGGAGGAAAAAAATAAGAAATAGTTGAAGCATATTCACAACTTTCACAACTGTTGTAGTTAAAGAAATTTACATCTATGCATTTATGCCTTGGTAAATCACTTCCTGAACTTTCTAAAGAACAAATTTACCTGAGAAATACACCATTTGTGAAATTTCCATTCTACACTTATTTTCTGCAGCTCAGAGGAGTAAGAAGTCCACGCTAACGCAGAAATGTTTATAAGCTCCCATATACGTGCTTTATAAGAAAAAAAATTCCTTTTTAACAACTGTTCTTTGCAGCTTCCTGAAACAATATTTAAAGTGTGTTACAGCTTAAATCAAGTTTATTTGTGCTGAGGTCCATGTTAAGAACTATTTTAATACATTTTGACATTCAGTACATTTGAGACATTTTTTTCCCAAGGCCTGTAGTGACAAGACAAGGGAAAATAGATTAAAACTGAAAGACAGTAGGTTTAGCTTGGATGTAAGGAAGAATTTTTTTATTATGGTGAGGATGATGGAGCACCAGAACACATTGCCCAGGAAAGCTGTGGATGACATGTCCCTGGGAGTGTTCAAAGCCAGGTTGGATGGAGCTTTGAGCTACTTGGTCAAGTGGAAGGTGGCATGGAAGGTGCCCATGGCAGATGGGTGGAACCAGGTGATTTTTAAGATCCCTTCTAACCCAAACAATTCTGTGATTCTGTAATTCTATTTCATTAAGTGGACTTTGGTATAGGGAAAAAGGGTAGCACAACATGTGTAATTGCCTGGGGTTCATTCTTTTATTCATATCAGTAACAGAATGAAGTTATATATTAAGCAGATAACTTACAGACACTTTTGTTTGCTACAAAAAAGATCAGTTTGATAGTTTGGTAAAATCCATTAGTTAAACAGAATATTTTTGATCTGTATGATTAAGTGTGCCCTTTCTCTCTCTCATAGTTTACCCTGACTTCTATTTTTGTATTTTGCTTTGTGCTTTAGATTTAAGCAGTAGTAAAAATTAGGCAACAGTGAGTATGTTCCCAAGGTTTTGAATATAAATATGCCCCATAATGAAGATTTTTATTAATATAATTCACAATCCTTAGTCTCTTGACAAATACATTTTAGTACTGACTCACTCAGAAATTTGTAAGGCATATAAAGCAGTTTGGAAACCTTGTTGACATTTCAGATTTCTAATAAAAAAGCCAAGTAAGTTTGAAATTTTATTTAAAGTTTTATTTTATTGAAAGAAATATTTTGTAGAACCTATAAACTCGGGGAAAACTAAATGAAGACATTTCATGATTCTAGCAATGGTAAAAGCAGTCTCCAAAACATTTCTACTCAGGAGGATATCCTTAAGGCTTATATTTAATTTCCTCTGGAAAACAGTAAGGTGAGTTCAGTCCAGGTTAAGACAGGGATGGAAATTTTGTTCTTGTTTACTCAGATGCAACTTACCTGGTGTCAAAGTTCCATAAATGAGAGCAGGGTTTGTACAGTGCTTTGTGATACCCTTTGTGGCTGGAATTTTTTTATTCAGACATGTTTACAGGAAATGGAGAACCAGAATGGAGTTCCTGACTTCAACTCAAATGTGCTGTACAAATTTAGCTTAAGTTCAAGATAGATATTTATTAGATTTATCAAATCATAGTGTAGATTTTGACTCAAGAAATTGGCTAGTATTAGATGCAATATCAGTACAGCTGAGTGTAACTCTGCAAAATTAGCTGTTTGTCAGGGAAAATAAAAACCAAAATCTTTTGAAGGACTGGAAATTATATGGAATTTGTGGAAAATAGTAATTGTTTCAGTCAATATGAAAAAAAGTGCAAAACACTAATATTTTCAAAGCAAGAGTTTGTTTTTGAAATAATTCTTCAGCACCTCAGAAGTATCTTGGCTTGGGCAAGATTTGATGAAAATGAAGTAATTAGATTCACTAAGCTGCTGATGGTCCTATGCCACAAAGTGCAGTGGTTAGAATAATCACCTAGGAGGTGGAAGATAACACTCAGATTCATCTGAAACAGAGGTCAAATCCAGAGCATGGATTTAGAAGAATGTTTGCTGTCTATGCTGTGTGTTTTAAACAGGTAGCAAATGCAGTGATTGATGCAGTGTTGGAGAGCATCAACACAAAGAAAATGAGCTCAGAATACTAGCTCTCAGAACACTGGTAGAAGCACTGGTGTGGAAATTTGACTTTTAAATTTCTTATTAACTGTAAAGACAGAACTTTCACATACCAGCCAAGTATTCCAAGCAGTCCTTTTGTCACAGGCATTACTCAAGAGGAAAAAAGGTCAGGCTACCTGGGCTTGATCTTCCATCACCCCACTTTCCACTGCTTGACAGTTCCTATGCAGTTGCCTCCTCAGTGGTATACAGTGCCCCAGCTTGTCACTAGCTCCTCTGTCATTGAGAAGAACCTGAATTGCAACAGGACTATAGGCTTGTCAGGGTGTATCCCTGCTCTTGTGTTACTGACATGAGTCTATCTAAATCATGCATCTTGGCATAAGGATGTGGCAACAACACATAATCCAATGCAGGGGCACCACTCATGAAGAAAGGAAGAGAAAAAAAGCTGCTTTGCTGTGTGCCTATTTGTTTTCATAAAATCACAGACTGGTTTAGGTTGGAGCAGACCTTAAGGATCGTCTTGTTTCAAGCTCCAGCCTCCTGCTCTGAAGGACTTCTGAGAAGATTGGGATTTGTCATTTCCTGTAATACTTTAATGTATAGGGGCTTCCATTTTCTTTTTTTTTTCTTTTTTTCTTTTTTCTTTTTTCTTTTTTCTTTTTTTTCTTTTTTCTCCTTTCCTCCTTTCCTTTCCTTTCCTTTCCTTTCCTTTCCTTTCCTTTCCTTTCCTTTCCTTTCCTTTCCTTTCCTTTCCT
>JAWWLZ010000042.1:30704240-30754010 GCA_035041345.1 Poliocrania exsul | reverse complement strand
CTTCCCTTCCCTTCCCTCTTTTTGCTTTTCTGACCTTCCCTTCACTTTCTATGCTCATCTGCTCTTAGTGAATGTAATTCAAACATGCTTCTGACACTTATGACCTTACATTGAACACACTACAAAATCTGCTTGCCTTTTGACTGATCTTGTCGTTTGACCTTGGCCAGTGGCACACACAGTTTCTGCAGTCTTATTTATTTATCCTGGATGTTTGGATGCTCTGTGAGGATTTACAAGCTGCTACAACAGTAGTTCTTTCTGTTCTGCAGCAAGCCTTCTACCTGTTTCTCTGTACCATTTACAGTGTAGTGTCCTGGTTTTGCAAGATCAGGAGGCAGAGAGTAAAGTACACACATAAGGAAACAGTTTATTTTGACTTGTTATACATGGTCCAGTAAGTGAATGGAGTCATAGAACTAAAACCCAGGCTTGTAATTGATCAAGAACTGCCTTAAGGAACTGGAGCAACAGATGACTGATATACTCCATTTAACAAATTAATTTCCATTTTGCACAAATTTCTCATGTGTAGAAAGAAACTAACAAGAATTTAATTTCAATTAATAAAGCAAGCCCCCCGAATAATTAATTAGTCATTTTAACACACCATTGTTTGTTGTGGGGTCAAATTTTTCCCCCTTTTCCACTTTGTCATGCTCACTCTTTCCTATATAACACTGCTTTGTACTGCCTAACATTCAGATAGAAAAATTGACTAAAATATGAAGCTACAGGTAGATTTCATAGATTTGTCAGCTAAAGCCAAGAAGTGACTAGCCAAAAGCCTTTTCAAATTTAGCCGTACTTTGAATTCTAAATTTCTGGCAAACTGTTGACTACAGTTCTGACAAACCCAGTGAATTCCTTTGGAAATAGTGAAATCCTGAGAGTGGAGAAGAAATGTGCATCTTTTATTGTACCTCAGGACCACTTTCTTCTAAAGCCTTCTTTCTCAACACTATTTTATCTCTTCTATGGACAGAATCTGCTCAGAAATCTGTGGTAAGAAATGTCCAGGTGACACCATAGCCCTTTACTGCTATTTCATTTCTAGCTTACCCTATGTGTGATAGATGAAAAGGAAGAAGCAACCTGCAGATTCCATTATTGAATTTACACATTGTGAGATTATACATAGAAAAGGGAGTAGAATGTATTTTCCATTTGGGCCTTAATCTACAGCCTAAATATGATAAACAGTTTTTCTAATACTTGTCAGGTATTTCCTCTTCCATCATTTTTATTAACAACTTCATACGAAGGAGGGAGAAATGTACTGTGGGATGGTGGCCACTTCATGTTTTATAGATATATAGAACAAAATATTGACATCCAATATAACCTAATGCATTAACATTTGCCACTAAGATACTAATACCAAATTCATTGTAAAGTTCATAGTAATGTTTATCTATTTTGGATTAAAACCAAGGAATACTGCTTACCCTACCAAGGTCAACTCAAAAAGAGCATGCTGTGTATGAGCCAGATGTAACTGATATGCTGTTACAATCAGCTTAAATGTTGGAGAAAGAACTTTATATTCAAATATTCCCTTGAACAAAATTAAAACTCACACAAGTTATCTGTTGATACCAAAAACCGATTTTATTAATTGCTAAGAGATGCAAAGAGAAGTAATAAGAAAAGTTTGGAAAAAGCTAAAATTATTTTTAGAAGCAGAGAAAAGAGACCACCAAAACTACCTTTTTGCTGAGCAGGTGTGTGTGGTCAGGGGAGAAGCAGTTTCTGCCTCTTTTTTTCTGTCTCTGCCACTTTTTGATGTTATCTCTTTAGCTGTGGGGGGGTCTTTTAGCAGCTTTAGTTCTCTGGAATGCAGCCAGGATGTATAGTTTTCTCGCTTACGTGGAGTGTTGCAGGCCGTGCAGGGTCCCAGTGCAGCAACACCTTTTGGCCCTCCAAAATATGGTAAGGGTAGAAGGATAAGATATAACTCGCACATGTGGCATGGTGGATCTCAGTTCCCTCCAGACTGGCACAGTTTCAGTCTCTGATGGCAGGGAGGTAACAGGTGGCTGTGGAGAAAAGGTGAGGGGCAGGTGGGGAGAGATTCCTGGCTACATTAACCAGTTCTCTCTCTCTTTCCTCTTTCCCCTGATTTTCCAAAATTTTTCTTCAACTTTTATAGTGTTCAAAGGAGATTGTACAGAGTTTCTTGGCAGGTAGCCCTATTTAGATGAAACAATAGCAGGATATTCTGGTAGGAAAAATCTAGCAGGAAGCTCTATTGAGAACTTCTGGCAGAAAGCTGACAGAGAATTTTTGGTAGGAAGGTTTGACAGGCAGAAACAATGATGAAACATTATTTATGGCATTTCTATATCATCTGTGTACTACATATGCTTACCTCAACATTCACAAAGGAGGTGATGGACAAGAGGAGTTAACAATGCATGTGCAGCCCTGACTGGGGCTACCACTGATACTGTTTTTTTCATGTGTGCACAGGGAAGGGACTAAAGCCTCTCTGCCCTTCAGAGTAGCGCTGTGTAAATGTTGTCTCTGTCTGCACGAACAAGCAGGGCCGTTTACACATGAATGTGAAAGCTGGTACTGGACTTCTATTGCTGCCAAAGAACAGTTGCCTCCTTATGTGAGTGAATGTTGCATAATAGTGCAGGTAATAATCAGTGCTCCATGGAGCACAGCATGCATTCTGCACGGCAGTGCTGGCATGGCATTTTCCCTGCCAACCCTTGATTTGCAATGGCAGAGGAAAAAGGACGGTGCCCATACATAAATACCAAGTGTAAGGGATTGCACAGCCAACTTTTGCCTCATTTGTTTCTTTTGTGATTTCAACACATAATTTAGTGCGTGCTTGGGTGTGTGCAGTGGGTTTGGTACAGCTGAACCCTGTCAGATCTTAAACACTCTTTTCCCAATCTGCTCCTAGGAAAATGGAAAGTGACTCACATGGCAATTTGGGTTCCATGAGAACCACAAAAAAAATCTTTTAAATACTTGACAAAATTGTACAAAATAGGCTCTAATTGGTTTTTTAAGATTTTTTTTCTGAATTGCCCTGCATTATACTTTCAATTTGAGTCCATAATTTGAGGTTATAACACTGTGGACTCATAAAGTATTGATAAACAAAACCTTATTTTTACTTCCTGCATTCTCAGGGGAAAAAAAAGGTATTTTTACTTACATATACACTCTCTCACATGTATGTAACATAAGCAGGCACCATTGGGGACTGGAAGGGGCAGGCTAGGAAGGGGCAGCTGAAGATTTTTAATTCTGTGAGAACAATAAATAAGCTCATACTTGCATCTAAGCAGAAAGGGCCTTCATTTTAAGTAGCAGGAAAAGGCATTCTTTCCAGGCAAGTCACTGAGTGACTTCATTCATATATCTGATTCATCTGACTCAACCTGGACAGCTATATCTGTGTTCCTTGCACTCGTCTTCTGCAGTAAAGGGAGATAAACTGGTATCAGTTAGAAATCGGTTCAGACTTCTGATGCAGGCTCTTCAATCCTGGACCTTATGTCAATTTAAATTTAAAGATACCTAACTGTATTAAAAAATATCAATATGAATCACTCAGACCAATTTAAGGCTTGAAGTAATCAAGCTCCATCCCATTAAAACCAAGTTCCTTGGAGTGTTATATTTGTACAGCATTAGTACATGATCACTTAAATTGGTATATTTTTGGTGTGTAGATTCTCCTTGAAGCTCACCATCTGTTAGGCTGCAAACTATTTGCTTTTCAAAAAATTACACTTGAGAGGCTTTTACTTTTACTTCTTTTTGTATGAAAAGAACTACTTTTTTCCATAAATATCAAGTCTTCTTAATACTGATAAAAACCAAATAGGGGTGTATTTATCAACAAGGGCTAACGGGAAAAAGCATCCTTTCTAGTAGTGTGCTTTTGGTATATTCTAAATGTTTTAATCTTACTCTTTATTTATATTATAATTTCTCTCAAGACAAAGTAGCCAAAACATCCCTGTACAGGCCTTTCTCTGTCATATGTAACCACTGGATCTTTACTTTCATCTTTGCCGCTCCTCTTGTAGTTGTACGGATATATCTTATGCTCCTCTTCCAAGTACTTACAATATACTAATGCAATTCTTAATTACAAATTACCTCACCTCCTGATAGATACATGTGTTTTGGTTGGAGGACATTCTTGTTTCAGTCACCTGATTCCATAAAGGAATGTATACGTATATTTTGTATAAACTGAGAGCTGATGGTTGTGGTCACTAATTTTAATAGATGTTCAAACCATAAGAAAACAAATACATATCTAAAAATGGGGAGACATTTTTAGTAGGAATCATGTGAATACTATTGCCTCTACATCTTTAACATTATTATTATTATAGAAATTATGGTATTTAAGTAACAGTTCCTGCAAATCTTCTTGATAACTGTAAAGGTGAATTGTGGCTACATAGAGAATCCAGTTACAGAAAATGAGTCTGGCCTGTTGTTGATGAAGGTTTTCTGCATACTGAGCTACATTAGAAAATTCACAGCCAGCAGAGTGTTGGAAGTGGTTACTTCTCTCTAGGCAGCATCGATGATGTCACAACCAAAATATTGTTCCCTCTCTGTACAACAGAGAACAATGAAGTGGGGGGAAACCATCACAGGGACACCACAGTGATGGAGCAGGGGAAATAGATGTTGCGTGAGGAGAAGATGAGAAAGCTGGGTTTGTTCAGCCTGGAAAAGAGGAAGGATCCAGTTTCAGTCTTCAACTACTAAAAAGGAGCCTTGAAGAAGATGAAAGTCAACTTTTAGAAGCATATAGTGAAAAGACAGGATACAGTGGTCACAAGATGCAGCAGAGGAAACTCAGGTTAGCTGCAAAGAATATTGGCTATGAGGGTAGCTAAGCACTGAAATCAGTGCCATCCTTGGAAATAACAGTACTTGACCAGACAAGGCCCCTAGAGATCTTACCTTACCTTGAAGTTAGACCTGCTTTGATCAGAGGTCTAAACTAGATGACCTCCTTTGATTCCTCCTGGTATGTTTCACTCTATGGTTCAAAGCACCCCAATGCTTGTCAAAAATAAGGAGATCTCTAGGGAGAAAAGCAAATGTTCTTTTAAGCAAGAGTAAGCACTGCAAATAAATAAATAGAGTTCTTGCAATTTGACAATATTCTGTTTAACTTCATTCCTCTCCTTCATTAAGCATGTCCAACAGATTACAATCTATTTGCTTAGCCACATCTTAATACCTACTGACAGAAATAAAACTCATACAGTTTCATCACTGCATAAATTAACTTTTCACCAAAGAATAGGAACAATCGGGTGAGGATCCATACACATCCTCAAAATCTGAGATCAACAGGTTATGAAGATTTATTTCCAAGAAGGGGATTTATGCAAATGAAGTTCCATTTTCACTTACTACCAATGAGGATAGATCATCTTTTCTTCCCACTCTTCCACCAAACACTTCACATTTAGTCTTTCATTGAACATTTCCCTTTCTTCTTTTGATATCTGATTTGCTTTTATTTTCCATGAGGCACTTTATTTCACTTTTAATTGATATATCAAAAAAATGGAAGGTTAGTGACATACTCAATAACTGTGGCTGAAGTTATTATTATTTAAGACAATATAAAGATCAGAGACAGCTCAGGAATCCCTTATTTCCCTTTAATTATCTCTAGTCCTCCAGTTCCTTTATCAGCTTGAATCAGTTTTATCAATTTCACACTAGCAATGAACAAAGCAGCAGTACATTTTAGAGATTAATGTAGTTATTACCAAAAAAGTGGTTAACATTTTTATCTAGTAAATCACAGTGTACCCTATTGAAGCTTTATCCTAACTTTATTATAATATTTTGATAAATTTTCAAAACTCTAGATATTTAGAAATAGCTATGGATCAAAAAAACCTAGAATTCTGGAAATATAATTGCTATTTTACCTCTGAAAGAGGTAAAAATTTAACTTTTTTTTAATTATCATCTTCCTTTTTTTTTTTTTTAGTGTTTCTGCAGACTATGTCAGCTACACACATATTTACTGCCATTTAGAGCATGAGTTGCTATAAATCATCCTTTCTTTAGATATATATATAATTTTCATTCTCCAGAAATCCCAGAGTAGGTGCTGCCTGGGTAGTGATGCTTACAGCAGCCTTTGTGAGAGTGATAGGACTGTGGTGGCTGTGAACTCCTCTGCAGCCGATATCAATCAACCATAGCAGAGTTGGCATTGAGCACTTCAGTGAGCAGATGAACAGACCTTGCAGGTTTCATCACCAAAGAATTCTAAGATTTTTTTAGGGAGCGATAGAAGTTACACTTCCTTGGTAAAGTTCATGATGATTTTAAAAAACACCATGAAAATCAGATATTTTTTTAAAGCACAGTGAAAATTAGAGTTTTGAAATTCAGTAAGTGGCCCTGGATACAACAGAAATGCGACCTGAGAGATTGCTATTTTGTTTGTGGATGTAGAGCGTTTGCTAATAGATAATTGATTGATTTAAAAATGAAATAAAACACATCATAAAACTTTATTTGATTCATCTCCTTGGGGAGTTAAATTTCACAATAATTCCACTGCTCTCTCTGTAGAAGGCTACTGATGGAAGGACTTGCTGTTGGAGTTGGAGTTACTCAGAGAGAAAGATCTGGGATAAGAAAGAAATCAAAGTCAACAGGGAGCCTTGCACAGGATCCTTCTCATACTGTCCTGTCCTAGCTGCCGACTGTGCATGTCAAAAAATGAATTTTGTCTGGCTACTGTTTAAATACTAAAGCAGGCAGACAGAAATACTTGCATCTCTGAAAATACAACTTTTTTGTGCTTTGTAATTTGTAAACACCGTAATCTCTGCTAATTAAAACTATTTTGGGTTTTTCTTCCTAGATCATCCACATTTCATTATGTCTCCTACATGCTGTTGTTTGGCAGCCAGATACTTAATAATATTAGAGGATATGAGAAAGCAGGGTTATTTTCCTCCTGGCACTCATGAATGAGCCTTTCCTAGGACATGGGTGCTTGCTTTCAAAACTTCTAAACCCTCCTCCGAGGAGACAGGATACTGTTCATGCTATAGAATTTGGTTTTAGAAATAAATAATTGCTGTTACATGTTGAATATGTTTTTTATGCATTGATATTGTTATTACGTGGAGAGTCAAGGTAAGGAGGGGGAAATAAGAAACATAACAAGAACACATTTAAAGTTATCAAGCACCCAGTTACCCAAAGGAATGTAAGTCTTTCCCTTTTCTGACTAGGAAGTGATGTTAAAATACTGTTCAAATGAGAACCATATTGTGGTTGAATTTGTCAGACTTTTGTATACCATTGGCACTCTCATCTTGCAGTACATATAGAATAAGTTTGCAAATTCTCTGAGACATAAATCAGCTTATCTTATCTTTCTATGTTTCAGGTAAATTATTTAACTGTGATGATCACAGATTTTGATTTTTTTAAACAGCTGTTTTTACACTTAAAATTGAAATGTTTACTAATACAGCACTAGAACAGGTAATTATGTAAATTTTATGCTTTTTAAATTGCAATCCACCTGCAACATGCCCAGTCACCCATGGATGTAGATTGCTTAAAAAAAAAAAAAAAACAACACGACAACCCTATCTACATTTCCTATGTTTTAGAGATTCGTCTTCTGGCTTCAGAGGTTTCAAAGCACAGCATGGGAGAAAATAATGCATCAGCAATGAGAAATAAAACAGCTCTGCAACTTGCTCTCTCTTGAAGGATGGTGAACATTCAGAAAGAATATCTTGCACTGATCTTCAATTGCATCAGGACTTCCTCAAGAAGATTTACTATATTACTATTATTATTATTGTCGTTATTGTTATTATTGTTGTTGTTTTCTTTGCCCTTTCTTTTCATATCCATTAGTAGATGGACTTCTGACACTACTGTATCATGGCAGAATAGATCCACTACAGCAATACTATAGACATCAGAGATTAAAAGTCCAATGTAATCAGTGATCTCTGCTAATGTAGAAATTAGACTCAAGGATTTCTTCTGTGCTAGTTGGCTGCATTTTGTACAGTTTACTTTTAATTAATTATCCAAAATGGGCTCCAAATATTAGCCATTTCTAAATATAACATGTTCCCTGAGAGATTCTTTCTTCTGAAGTTACTCTAAATATGTAAATTCTTTATGTCAAATATTTTAATTAAGAAATACATTTTTGTAATGAAAATAATAACTTTTAGTTATAACAGTATATGACTACAGTTAAATAAAAGAGCTCTGAAATTTCCTTTCCCAGAAATATGTGTGCATTTAAGCTAATTTAAATATAAGTAGCATTTCATTGACAGACAAGCAAAACCTCAGACATTCTAAATACATTTCTGTATGACATTAAAATGTGTTTAAATGCATTTAATGGGCAAACTGGAAAAAAAAGTCAGTCGATTGTGTTTACAATAATAAAGACTAACATGTAAAAGTAATTAAGATTTCATTGTGCAGCAGCCATACAGAAATGAGAGTAAAACAGTATCAAAATAACAGAGTAGCGTATTTTAAAATCACATAATAAAAAACTTTTAAAATATTCAGTGAAATTGCTTGTAAAATTAAAACTTGTGCTTTTTGCCTAGGAGTTTCCAAAAAGAGAACTTATTAAGGATATAAAAGACTGTGGCAAGTCTCTTAGATTTGCATCTTGAATGGGAATTACAAGTACCATGAGAACCATCTTGTCACCCTGCCCAGCCACTGACATAAAAGATTTACTGACTTTGGAAAATACTTGTCTTAGTAAGTACAAAATTCCACACTTCTATGGAACAGTTCTGCTCTGGACCTGCTCTGGTACATACCTACATGCAAAAGGAGACAAGGGAAGGGAAGGCAAGGCAAGGCAAGGCAAGGGATTGTGGAGCTCTATCCTTTTTGGATTGGAACATCTTTGTCAGCCTGGAGCATAACAGGAAACTGTATGACTGTAAGCACAGCTTTAGATGTCATACCCAGGAGACACTGGTTCTCATGCAAATTGAATAACTGCTAAAAGACATCAAGACATGAGAGAAAACATTGTAAGTCAAAGGCATGTGCAAGATACTGGACATGGTTTTGCCCTCTCTCAGTCCATTTGCCCCTCTATTTCTGTGAAGCCATATGGCCAAAATCAGGGTTTCATATATGTTGAGCTAATAACAATAATTACAAAATAATAAACTACTCCTTAAAAAATGCTGGAGCTTTAGATTTCTTTTGAGCAAAAACTCATGGCAAATAAGTCGAGTCACAGCCATCCTTCACTCTAGCCCTAATCTTCTGTATCCACCTGAAGAAGTTTCAAGGAATATGTAAGTGCTGTTCATATCCTAGATCATAAAATCTTTCCATTGGTCTTCTATTCATTCCTTCTTCATTGATAATGAATCATAATTAGAAAAATTAACACCCAGAGAGCAGTTATACTGAGCAGAATCTAAACAACAGCTTTCCATGTCTCACTAGAAGAGGAAAATACTTTGTCAGTAGTGACAGATTTCTTGTCTTTTTAAACTGAAAAAAACCAAGATCTCTGTTCCTTTAATAATTTTGTCTTTCAGCACATTGCCTCATCACTTAATGAGAAAACTTCTTGAGTGATTTTAGTAGATAGCTTTTCCAGTGAATCTGCTTTTGTGTTAATGTAATAATTTATTTAACTGGGATTTTTGTGAATGTTATCTATGTGTTATGGTTACAAGTCAGGTAAGGAGTTACAGAGATGAATATTCATACCATTACATCATCTGAAGGGGGGCACTGAGGAGTTGGAGGGTGGGGGAGATGAGGTGTTTGCCAAGGCCAGAAGCCATCTCTGGCTGGCTGGGATGGCAAAAAAGCTGCTCTGGGAACTGGAAGTGTGCCATCGTGCCTCTGTCACCAAAGCAGCATGGACTATGCCCCAAAACCCCACAGCAAAACTTGGTCCTTTCTGTTGCCACTGCTGTCACCACCTACGCCAGAGCTGCCACTCAGGAAGTTGCTCGTGCCACCACTCGAGTGCCACTGCCACCACTCGAGTGATGAAGCCACCTGCACCACCACTGCCACCCTGGGACTGCCACCACCACACTGCTGTGCCAGACTGCCATCACTCGCTTCCCACCTCAGCCACGTGGAGCCCAAAACCCCAGCCAGAAGCCAAGTGGAGCTGTGCCAGTGCCAAGGAAGGTGGTTGGCAGAAAAAACCCTCCACCATTTTTTTTCTTTGCCCTTTATTCCCAGAGGGCCACATGGGTAACCAATTCCTCTCTTAGTAGGCAAACTGTTTTCCCTGTATCTTTGTAGTTATTGCTATTTCCTTTTAGTAAACTGTTATTTTTTCACTTATAAGCTCCTTGGGATTTTTTGTCCCTCTATAAGAGGGGGCATTCACCTTATTGGACTTCCCACCTCCCAATATTTGTCTTTAAACCAAGACATTATGTTATTGAAACCTATCTTGCAAACCATCTGCTTAAACAAACCTCAACTCATGCTTTATCAGCAATCTATTAATAGGAATTTTTTACTTAATTTTTCTGTTACTGGTCTCCTATATCATATGAAATTGTTGCTCGATGTTGAATTTTTAATTTGTATAATTTCATAAAGAAAATCCACTTCTTTTTGAAAAAAAATTGTTAGACCCATTTTAAGTTTCATCAAAAGTCTTTTCTTCATTAAATGAATCACTACTATAGTCATGAAATTAACTTTTTATAGACATCCAAAGTATCAGATTTAGCTAAAGAAGTTACAAACAATGTGTGATTAAGAAATTTAAAAACAAAAAAAAAAACAAACCACAAAACCACAAAACCAAAACACTTATTTCTTATTGCAATTACATTTCACCTGGAGTTGTTTGTTGACATATCTTCCTAATAATATTCCTACTTTGGAAATAATCAGAATTTCTCAGTTTAACAGAAGAAACTTCTGAGATTTATATGAGGAACTTGTTAAATTGTTTCATTAGGCATCCTCCTTTCTCCATTGTAAATCTCAGAGGTGAATGCTCTTGCTTGCAGTTCACTGCAAAACAGTTCCTACTGTTATTACGCAGTTACAATATTGCTGATGATGATCCTTACACTTCCAACGGTCAAAGAACTGAAAATGGGCAAATCAAAGTTTTATAAAATAATAAAGCCAAGCTGCATCAAATAGCGAGCTTGTTTCACAGCAGAGGGACAGCTTATTTTAGCAGTTTTCAGAGACAAAAGTGAATTTTAGTGACAGAATGTACTTGTAATACAAGCAAGTAGAAAGAAACAGCCACTCAAAGATTACCCTGCTCCAAAGATGTCTCATGGATGAAGAACCAGTCAGTGTAATGTCATTCTGTTACATATAAACAGAGGGCAATGAATTAGACAAACAGAATACAAGCACATGTCATGGCTATTTTGCATTAGTGTGGTGGTGTTCTTTTTCCAACCCAATTACCAGTAAAATGTGTTGGAAAAGATTCAGTGTATTTCGTTCTCTTCCTTTAGTAAGCCCTGTTTCAATCACACAGGAAAGAACAAGTAGAAAAATTCAAACAGCTCTTTTTAACTTGAGAATAAAAATTAGGTAAAATAAAAAGGTTTTAGTCTAGCCAAGTCTAAATCATATTACAGCTTTTAAATTATTATTTTAACACTCTAAAACCTTTATAAACCTTCTGCTTGTGTCCAGCTGTCTTATTAATTCTTAACTTCAATTACTGTATTATTGAGAAAGTACTTCAGCAGCAGCGTACAGTGCTCTATACCAAATACAGACCCTCAACAGAGGTTATGCTATGTGAGTAGTATACGTGCCTATTTTGATGGCACAAGAGAATTCCTGCCAGTTTTACTCCTTGCAAGATTATCTGCTAAAAGACAGAAAGCAATAATGATTATGTTGGTGTACGTGGTGGGTTACACATATGGTCATGTGCTACTCTAGTCCTCCAAGTGCAGCTGGAACACAAAAGGGCAGGAGCAGAATTAGGAGAAATCAGTTCATACTGTTACAGGTTTGGATGGAAAATAGAGTTTAGCATACTATAAATCTACCCAAATTTCCTGTCTCTTTCAAGAATGGTCTACAAATCTCTGATTGCTATAAATACTAGCAAGGGAAACCACTACTCAGATTATAAACAAGGAAAATGTATCTAGAAAAAAATGCAGACCTGTCAAATATAGGCCACACTTTTTAAACGATTTCTTGATCATGCAAATCCTTTAGAATGGCTTTTTTTCCGAGGAAAGCAGCAGCAACTCTTATTGTGGAATTATTAAAATATAGAAGGATAACATATAAGGAAAAATATCTCAAACTGATTCCTGCACTGTGAAGAAGGAAAAAAAAATTGTCTGAGTGGGATTGTTTTGGCACTGATATATTTTTTCCATCTCCACATTCCACAACCTTGTCTAAAGAAAAGCAATACAATTGTCACGAACTGAGAAAATTATAGAAGAGGAAGCTACAGTGTAAAGGACTTGTGCTAGGCAGAGTGTATGATTTGAGTCACCAAGTCATTCAGTTGATCAGTAAAGGAAATCAGTGTCTCCTTGTAAAAATGTGAGACTTTGGATAAATTTCAGTGCAAAATGCAAATTTTACAATTCAAACAAAATGGCAGAAGTAGCCACTGATTGCTGGAAATGGTACCTGGAAATCATATCTATCACTCACTCATTATTTTCAAACAATTTTCATTTAATCCTCTACTGCCTCAGTGTGTAGGTTTCTGTCAAGCAGATTAGGGTGAGACTTCTGGAATTTTTAGAGGATGTTTTAAGAAGGTGCTCAAAAGGGATGTTGTTGTGCTCATTCCCATAACTTAGAGAAGACAGATTTGGATCACTTCCTTATGCTGTTATATGAATAAAGTATAATAAATCTGGATATAAAAACAAGGAAACTGATTCATAGAGTCAGAAGCTGAAGAACGTCCTTTGGTTTGAGTTATATTATTTTGCAAGAGATATTTAAAAATTTAAAAATATATTGGTTCTTACATTTGAAAATGTCCTTTTCCTGAAGCAGGTGGATATTCACGTATTAATGAGAATCTTTCATCTAAACCTCTGTGTTCTTGCTCAGTCTTATCATTGGTCAGAAAGTCAAAAATTTATGGCAAAAAATTCAGCTACACATTGTCTGCATCTGACTTCTATCCCTGAAAGTTTTCAAGGCCAGGTTGGATGGCCTTTAAGCCACCTGGTCTAGGGGAAAGTGTCCCTGCTCATGGCAGGAATGTAGGAACTATATGATCTTTAAAGTCCTTTGCAACATAAACCATTCTATGATTCTATTATTCTAATAATTTAATGTGTCATATATATTTCAGTTAAATTATATGTATTCATGTATAATTATAAAAAAATAAAATGTTGTATATGTATGCATTACTATATAACAACAAAAACTATGTATTCTAACTCCCTTTCTAAAGATAATACTCAATTAAGATAATTGCAACGTCTTCCTGGAGTTCATAAATTGGATGATCTCAAGTGTCTTTGCCAACGTAAAAGCCTCTATGATTTGAAGACAAGTAATGTAATATAAACAGCTCTGTACCAGAGCTTTTGGAAAAGCAGTTTCCCTGTCCCTTGATGTGGCAGAGGAGGAGCTGTGATAGTAGCTTGCAGGAATCTTTGGGGTTGAGGCATATTACATGGCATATCATTACAAGCCGGAGAGCACTCCTGGCTGGTGGTGCTGCACAGGCTGGTGCTGTGTTGCTCAGTCTCACAAGATAGAATTGGAACAAGGAGAAAGGCACTGAAGTTTAAGGATTTTCTCTTTCCAACAGATGGGAGACCTCAGCATTGTGCAGCCACACTGAAACCATTCTGAACTCAACTACCACAGAGATAAAAGTATATATTTGCAAAGCTGAAATAGGCTAAAGAGCAAACAAAGCATTTAAAGACATAGGTGTCCGTCCCTAAAGGAAACAAACAAATCCTTTTCAATTAGCATTTAGATTAGGTTAAACCTTTATTTACCCTCTGCATCTCACCTCTTAGGCCTGAGTATAGCTCTGAACTGAGGATCTTCATTGTCACAAGATTTTTACACCTCATAAAAACACTAGTGATTCAGTAGTTTTTCTACACCTTTATCTTCTCTTTGGGATTTGTTCAAATTAAGGACTTTTTCCTCTTCCCCACAGAGGTGTTTCTCGGTACAATTTCAGGTTATGTTAAATCAGAGCTAACTGGTATCTGTGATTAAAAATATGGAGCTTTCATCTTTTGTGACTGTCACAAGTGGGAATGGAAGGCTTAGACAAAATTTGTTAAAGAAGCCCTGCCACTGAGTCACAAGGCACAGGAAGGATGTCACTCCTTCCAAATCTTGTTTTCTGGGAGGAGCCTTGGTGCAGCAAGATCCAATCTTAGCTTCAGATTTTGTCAATGGTTTAAATTTAAGGAATTATAAAGGTGTGATTGAACCACTTTTGTCCCACATGTTTTAATGATGGCAATCTGAGAATATTTATATAAAATGAATCATTTATTATTTCAAATGATGAGACAAAATATCTTAATCAGAATTATTTACTGCACAATATAAACACTAACAGTACTAGTAGTATAGTATAAGATAGGATAGTGTACTATATTAAAGCAATTATTGAAGTAAATATATTGAAGCTAGTGAAAGAAATAATCATTAATTAGAGATTGATGTAACTCACTCACATGAACGCTCATGGGGAGATCTCTTTCTCTCAGCCTCAAGGAGTATCCTTGTGATGCATCCCCACCCAAAGGAGGAATCTCCACACATACACCCCAAGAAGGGTCATGGTAGAAGAAGTTGATAGGAAAATGGACTGGACTTCAAAAGCAAAAAGTGACTGACTGACAGTCATCTACTCCTGGTGGTTGCCTCATCATGAGGATGTTGAAGCCAGACTGGTTTCCACATCACCTGGTCCACCTCAGCCCACCACTGATACATTTGCCAATAGGGCATTGTCTTGGTTACATTCCAGGGAGTACTGTCCTACCATACTAACCCAGGGTAGTGGATTTCTGCCCTTTCCTCACACTGGACTCAGTATTTGTGCAGTGGCAAGAGGGGCTGCCTCAACTGGCTGCTCTCAACATGTAACTGCACTTTTACTCCTCATGTCAATATGAAAGGAATTATGACCTGCTTGCTACTTCAACTGAAACTTGGAAAATGCCTATATTGCTGGTCATAGCCCTATTAACACTCTAGATAACTAAATGAATTAAAGTGCAAACTTACTGATCCATAAAAAACCTCAATATTTTTCCTATTATTCTGCAGTCATCCAGCTCTTCTGTGTTACCAATGTGTGCTCCCCAAGGCATGCCAGAGCCAGTGCAATGTGTTCACCAGACCATTCTGTAAGACAGTTGAACTCACAGGCTGGCCAAGGTAAATATGTGAAAAATTATTTTTCTTTTGCCTTACAATGTTGAGAAGAGTCTTAAGAATATCAAAGGTCTCGCGGGAATGAAGTGAGAAAGAACTCACAGAGACAGGTGCTGCTTTTATCTGAAAGTTGCTGGGCATTGATTTCTTAACAGTAGTTACTCCCTTCCAACTTTTGAATCACAAGAGGCACATAAAAACGGCATAATAAAAGCATCTAAACAAAATGCTTCATGGTTTCTGAAACATTTGTCACGTTGAACAAAATGGCTCTTGATATTCAGCCTCAGTTCACATATGGCTTCATCTGCACCTGGAGCTTTATTGGGCAGTGGAGGAAAGGAGGGTTTTCTATCTAAAAAAATATTAAATTGTCTTTTCTCTTCTCCCAAAGTTCCACACTATGTATTTTATACAACTTGTGCAAAAAATTCTCTAAAACTGCATCTTCATGTCTGTGTCAGGTTCAATGTAGCACTTTCAGCATGACAGTGCTGCTTAGGGCTTAGGGCTTTGATAGCTCAAGAGGATAGAATTAATATTGTCCTTGACTGGGGCAATTTTATCATGGATTATACTATTTTGAATACCTTGTAATGTCAGCTGGTTTAACTTTACTGAAATTATTGACCACATGAATGTCAGGTGTGCAAACAGAAAGACCACATGAGTTCAATAGATTGCACTTGCTAAATTCAGTAGTGGATCTAGGAATCTAGTAGTTGGCTAGTGTACAATATAAAGTACAGAGCATGGGGGCAAGGGGATAGGCAAGTCAACTGAAGTGCACAGAAAGTGCAAAACCACTGCTTTGTTCCCTTTTTAAAAAAATATTTCTGATTTGACTCATATAAATAAAAAACATCACTGAATATCCAACAGTTTCTGTAAAACTTTGCAGGTGGTTGAAATGTTTTTGCTCACTAAAGCAAGTTTTATTCTAAATGTAAAGACAAATGCTTTGCTTAGTAGAAAGCTTTAACACTTTGGCAGCTCTTTAGCTTTTCAGAGTTTTGTAAAAACATTAACACAGGAGTTTTGACTCCTATGAAATAGGCAAATATTATTATCATCCTTTTACACATGGGCAACTTGTGAGACAGAGGCTGCAGCTTGCCCAAGCCCGAGACCACACAGCAAGCTGGTGGAAGTGCCAGCTCTAGGATTCAAGAATTCCTGGATCCCAGCCTAGTGCACAATCCACCAGACAGCCTGTCTGCAGCCCTTTGCTATTGCTGCATGAAGCTACCCAGTTTTTGCCTTATGAATATCTGACTGTGAAGAATTATGGCTAATGCAAGTGTTTATGAGATTGCTCCAGGGCAAAGTTTTTTCCCTATTGCTGCTGGAAAATACAGATTACTTTAGCAAAATTGTGGGGGAAGGGAAGGAAACATTCTGGAATGAAATTATAAACCAACAGTTTTACAACCAGACATTAAGAAAATAGTATGAAAAAGTTCCAGTCAAAACTGTTCTATAGATTTTCTGACTCCAAAAGAAACAGGGAGGAGGGTATTTTATTGTTGTCACCTGTAAGGACAGATTTTCATGTTTCACTATAAAATAATGAAATCACATAGTCTCAACTCACACAAAAGGATGGTTAAGGAAGCAAAGATACCAAAAAATAGCTTGTAATCGATGAGTACTTTTGTGGCTGCCTCTGCAAAATGCAGCTGCAGCCTGAGGAGCAGGAACAAACCAGACCTTCAAGTGGGAGGGATGGAATTGCACAACTGCTTTACAGCAATGCTGTCATGTGAATAGAAGGCACCTATACCTATCCATTAGGTTCAGCAATAAAAAACCATTTGTGCCTCCTTATCTCGCTCGATAAATTCATGTTCAGAATAAATGCTAAAGGTACAGAAATATTACAGAAGGAAGAAATGTACTGATAGGGAATGTTTGGTTAGTGTAAGTTTTGGAAGTGGAATTTGGATACCAGAGCATGAAGGAGCACTTCAATTAAGAACCTGCTGGAGTTTCAGTTATAAAAGTGCATTCTCACTATCCAGAATGCTCTTGTTAAGGCAGGATTTTTGCAGCAACTCAGAAGGTAATGCTGCTTTGTGAATATTTTCTAGCAATTCACTACCACTGTTGAGGTCTATTGGTTCCCTATAATTCAGTTCTGGTTGATCCTGAGAAAATACTGTCCAGTAACATTGCAAATCCTATACCTGATAAAAGGCTAACTCCACAGTTTTGAAAGACCTGCCTTTGAAATAAGAACCACTGCTTGCTACAGCCCTGATGTTAAGAACTGTTGCTTGCTGCAATCCTGGTTTCACAGGTATTTGCTGCAAGGGCCAGCCTAGGAAAGCAGGTATGCATGGGAAGACTGTGTAAGATGTGAGGAATGGATAAATATTATCCAAGGTGAAGACAAGCATGATTCTTCATTGAGCTAGGAAGAAAAGTAGGACCCTGCATACAGCCTGTAGCTCTTTTTTTAGAGCATCTCCCTGGATAGATATAGAGGGAGAGCATTCCTTCCAAGTCTCCTTCAAAAAGGTTTAATAAACAGTGCTTCATTATGTTGGCATCCTGCCTCTAGATGATAGAGATAGTGTTGTTTAGCCTGCAGTGTGATATTAAACACCTAGATCTGAATTTCTACCTCAGTAATAAGTTATAAACTCTGCTGAACTTGCTCTTCTCTTTTCATCTGAGTCTATCCTTTTTCTCATTTCTGCTGCATCTTATTTCCTAACAGACTACATTGGCTCTTACTCTATATTGCATTTACATCTACATCCACACTACATCCACATAGGAAAAATCACATAATGGCAGGGTTCTGGCCTGTGACTACTCAAACTGCATAAGTGTTGGTATGATCCTTTATGCATTTTTAACCTTTGAATGCTATCCCTGTCACTTCCAGGCATGGTTTGGGGAACACACAGGATGCTCTCCATAGGTCAGTAAGAACTAGGACAGGAGAGAGGAAATGTTTAACTGTAGGCTTGTCAGACTCACTCTTAGGGACAGACAACTGGCCTGTCTCTTTTTTTAGTTTAAGTAATTTCTGTGACTGTCTTTTGCCACACTTTGTCCTTTCACCTGTCTCAAAAGAAGCAGACCTCAGCAAAGGCTTTGTTTCAATAGGATTTTTATATGTTTGTGTCTTGCATTATTTGGGATTTTTCTTGTTTTGTTTTAATATAAAGCATTTACTGCTGTTGTGCTTTTATAAATTAGAGGAGTCACAGTTTTAGGCTTTGCACAACAGAAGATAATGCAGCCTGTGATGGTCCTAAGTCCCTGCAGGAGTTAATTCCTGAATTTTGGGCCAATACTTGGAAAAATATTCATGTGTACTTCAGCATTGCACTTTGGTAGAGGGTTCTCCTGACCTTGAGCAATGAAGACATTGTACCTTGTTCATTGTATATTGCTTATTTTACTTGAGCAATAAAGATGTTGTTGAAGGTGGTACAACATTCTCACTGGGTTACAAAATCCTTTGAATAACTTGAGTCTTCAAGGATATGAAAACCTTGATCAGAGAAGAAATGTTGTAATACTTAGGAATAACTGGTCTTTTCATTTAATATCTAAAATGTACTCTAAGGCATATTAGCCAAATTTTGCATTAACTCTGCTGATATTGAATTAGAGAAAGAACAGGAAGCTTTCTAAAACAATATATTTTGATTTAAAATATCATATGTGGGGATGATGATTCCTCCAGAAGACAGGAAAAGCAGGGTGACTGGACATGGTGTCAGTCTGAAGACTGACAGTCTAATGTAAAAAGGGAGTGAGGTGCTGAGCAGCTGTGTTTGTTGTGGTCATACAGATGTGGCATTCTGACAGCAATAACCAATATCCACTGACTTGAATGCTGTCTGATTACCAAGAAACAGAAATAAATGTATAGCCATTGTAGACATCAGGCTCTTCTCTTTTAGTGAAGTCAGTAATTTAGATATTTAAAAAAAATCATATCTCTGAGCTAGCATATCCTTGTTCTCTGATGGGTTGTTAATAGTTGATATTTATGTCATTCCAATTGCAATGAATAGTGGTGAGAGACTAAGAAAGGAAACTCAAATCATTCATTGTTCCTTTTCCAGCACAGCCATACTTCAAACAATTGGGAGCTCAGACTGCATTTATGAATCTTACTTGAAAACATTCTGATGAAAAACAATAGATTTTACCAAATGCCACATTCAAACAAAGGTCTTTCTGACAATTTATCTAGTAAAGGGGCAATGGCATTTGCAGGCTTAAACACTCAGAAGCATTTAAGAAAGTGATTTTTTTAAACCCATAGATACTCCACAGACTTTTCAGAAAGGTTAAAACTTTATGATTTCAGAATCAAAAACTGATGTGACCTATATAAAAGAATCTCTCTAATTTCTTAATTAAACCAAGCTGTAACTGCACACTTGGTTAACAGCCGCCAAGAAATTATGCAATAAATCTTCTGACTGTCCTCCAAGAATGTGGAAAGGAAGGCAGTGATGAAGGGGACAGAAAGAACAAGATTAGAATGTTTCATGTTATCCTCTTTAAAGTTCCTTTGCATAGGGTCTGAGACTTCAAGCACACAAGCCAAACAACTGAAGTGATCACATTTGTAGCACTAGGTTGAAGGAAGAGCCCAAATGTTTTAACAGCTGCATTTTTAAGTTGTGTTTTGGGTTTGTTTTCTTTTTCCTTTACCTAGTTTGCTTCAGGATCTGATTTCTTTCTGAAGGGGTGGGCTCAGTGCCTGCCAGGAGCCCAGCAGGAAATGTTTACTCTGAGACACACAGAGATGTTTCCCTTTCCTTTCAAATGGTTCTTTTTCTTAGGAGGGAGGGTGGGGAATTCTCTCAATAAAAGTTCTCTTAAAACAAACACACCTTACAAAAATGTGTTAATCTGAAGGTTTGTTTTCTGTCTTATGAAAAGTCTACATGAAATATATATCAAGAAAAACCACATCACACATTACTGTTTCATAGTTTTCTTCTCTGTCTACTGGACCAGCCTTTGCAAAGCACTTGTCATTTTCAGTGTCTCAGGCAGGGACTTGAACTACCCTATGGATTTCCTGTGATTTCAGCCTTTTCTTGCTCTTCACCAGAAGAGCTATATCAACTTCCAGCCTCTAGCAGAGTTCAACAAAGTTGCTCTGAGCTGTGATTTGTACCAGCACAGCTCATTCCAGTTCCATGCAAATTTCTAATATTAAAAGAAGTTTTTTCAATATACTCCAGATGCAGCTGCAGATATGATGAAATTACTGAATGGACAAACTCTTCCAGGACAAACACTAAAATAACAAGTGTGGTTCATCAGAGATAATAAACAATGTCAAAGACCCAGACAATGTTTCTCCTTTCTTCTTCTCATCCCATAAACAGAGTTTCACTCTTGTATTTGAGAGATTTCAAGCCAGTGGATGTACACACAGCATACACGGAGCAGATATCATCAAGTCCTTGATGATAAATGAACAGTATGACAAGAACAATATACTTAATTCCTTCACACATATCCACCATTCACATCCACATGGGAGACCAAAAATACTTTTTAAAGACAAAAATAAGATTGTCAGCTTAATGTCGTTACCCAAGAAGGCATGCAAGGAGTAAAACAAACAAAACCCCAAAATAACCAACAACAAGGAGACCTGGCTGACAGTAAGATTTATTAGTTGGGTGACGATTTCCGTGTAATTTTGTCTTGTTGCTTTGAGACAGTAGAGCAGCATGTTCATGTGTGGTCCCAGCATTCAGAGTATGGTCAGATCTAGAGCTCTGTGAAGGGGTTTTGGAACAGTCCTGCTAATTTTTTTAAGCAGTCAGTGTTTCATCCCACAAGGAATATTATGAATGCCTGTCATTTACTACTCTCAGTGTCTGCCAGGCCTCACTGCAGTCACCAGTACACAACAATTCTGTTTGCAATGCCCTACTTGTCAGGGATGAAGTCAGATCTTTTCCTGATTTACTGAAAGACAGGTCTCTGGTGACAACTTTTTTTTCCTGTCTGTCTCCAGTGAGGAGTATGTAGAGAAATGTCTTCTCTTCATTCCCTGGTTACACTTGAAGTCTAAATTATCTTTAGAAAATGTGTTTTGCTTTAGTCATCTGCTTAAAGAAGCCCATTTGCTTGACTTTACTGGATGAATTTTGAGAAATGGCAATCCAAGAAAACCTGTGACTTGCTTCTTGGAGGTTACTACCAAAAGGGCAGAGAGAACAAAGGAGTTATTTGAGAACTACACCAACTTTCTCACTTCCACATGCTCTACAAAGTGTTGGCTTTGATCTAAAAAGTTCTTAGATGTGGCTAATCAGGATCTCAGAGAGGTGTCTGTTCATCCTGTGAATGGAAGCAGCTCCGTGGAGTAGACTCTAATCACCTGCAGCATTAAGTCTAGCCTTCACTTTCCCAGGTGCTCTGCAAAAGATCCACTTTGTTGCTTGTAGGCTAAGTCAATGTAGCCAAGCTTCAATCCATGCTGCTGATATGAAGGGCAGTCTTGTCCCTGTTGTTACCTTTGCTCACCTATTCCTATTCTCCTTTAGTCTTAACCATAACTAGCAAATTATGTAGCCTCAGGCCTAACTGAGCCTAACAATTTCTAGTGTGCACATAAAGGATGAGGTGGGGCTTCTTTTTTGGATGGTAACATTGCCCAGGTTTAGAACCATAGAATCAAGTAAGTTGTACGGGACCTAAGGAGGTCCTGTAGTATCAACATCTGAGCAGTGCCACTTGTAACCCATTGACACTTTGACTTTGAACCTTTAGCAGCTATCCTCTGAGCCCAAGAACCACAGCTTTTCATTCACCATGTAATCATGGCATATAAAACGGTTTGGGTTCAAAGAGACCTTAAAGATCATCTCGTTCTAACCTGTCTGCCCATGGCAGGGACAATTTTCACTAGACCAAAGTCTCATCCAACCTGCTCTTAAACACTTCCAGTGATGGAACATCCACAGCTTCTGTGGACAACCTGTTCAGAACCTCATCACCCTCACAGTAAAGCTTTTCTTCCTTATATGTTATCTAAACCTACCCTCTTTCAAGTAATTCCCCCTTGTCCTGTGACTACAGACTCTTGAAAAAGTCCCTCTCTTTCTCTCTTGTATGCCTCCTTCAGGTACTGGGAGGTGCTACAAGGTCTGCCAAGAGCCCTCTCCTCTCCAGGCTGAACAAACCCAATCCACCCATCTAGGCCCTACTTCCCTAATCTGGCTACAAAGACATTATGGCAGACCTTGTCAGAAATTTGACTAATGTCACAGTAACATTCAGTCACAGAACTGTACCTTTAAGCTGTACCTTAACAAATGCTCCACTTGTGTGGAAAGTTGTTGCTTCCCCTCCCACCACCATCCAAGCAGCGTAAGTCCATGTGGTGACAAACAAATCAGGGAAACTGCTCTGTCTGGCAATGAATAGAAGACTATATCTCTACCATGTCATTTCCTGATTTAATTCCAGGGAAATGCTAGCACTGTAGGGGGAGCAAAGGAAAGGCTAAACCTTTGGGAAGATCTGTAGGCACAAGGTCATGGACAACACCCAGGGTCTGTGGTGCCCAGTTCTGGGATGGGGGAGGCCTGAGGTAACTTGGAAAGAAGCAGCAAGATCAAGGCTGGTCCCTGGGAATCCCCAGGCCAAGGCATATCTGTCTTGGTTTGAGGGGAAAAACCAAAATGCTTACCCACAAGCTGATGAGGGGGTTTCCTCCACAATAATCATGCCAGTCTTTATCAAATTTAAGAAAAGGAACTTTAATCAGACAATGGATACAAGAAGGATGACTGTTCTTAACTGATATATATATATATATATATATGTGTGTGTGTGTGTGTGTGTGTGTGTATGTGTATATATATATATATGTAAACAGACCAGAGCAAACCGCAAGAGAAAAAAAAAACAACAGCAAAAACCCCCAAACCCAGCAGGTTTCCTCCTGGAGAAAAGTTATAGGCAGTATCAGTGTCACAGCCTGTCTGGCTGCAGGGTGAGTTCCCAGTTGAATTCTGTCTCTCTCTCTCTGTGTCTCTTGTCCCAAATGAAGAAGGAAAACTGGAAGTGACGAACCGCTGTGTGTCCTGGAAAAGCAGCTGTAAGTTCTCTCTCCCAGGTCGCTGCCCCAGCCATGGCGGGCAGGCCGCGATGCTGCAAGTAGCGATGAGACCAGAGTAGAGGTCGGGACCCCAGATGCAGGAACCAGGAGAACAGCAAGGAGAAAAGAAGAGGCTTACCCAGAAGCAGCACCCAGCAGCAACAGCAGCGAGGAGCAGGAGGAACAGTGAGGAGCAGCCAGAAAACTACCAAAGCATGCACACACACGCCCCTCTCCCTCCCACTCCTGCGTTCAGCCCAGCTAAAAATAAAAATTGAAAAGTCCCCAAAACCAAAAGAGACAGCCTGCCCCCACCCAACTGATCAAGAAGAAGATGGTAGCAGTTAACTACTTCTTTTTGTTAACTAATGGCACGGGCAGTTAGTGGCAGGGGAGAGAATTTACATAATAATTCCAAACTACATCAACGTCCCACAGCTCCTGAGTGAGGAAACAAGACAGGCCAAGGAACAGTGTCCAGGTCCAACCAGGAGTCCTGATCGCAGGCAGTATCACACCATGAGGTGGTTCTGAGGTCAGGCTAGGAAGCCAATTTGTAGGTCAGTGTTTGGATCAGGTTCAGGCTAGACAGAGACAGAGCGAGAAGGCAGGACCAAAGGCCAGACAGTAGGTCTGTGCAGATGGCAAGGCACAGTTCCGCTGGACATGCAGCTTAGTGCTCATGCAGCACAGTGTGAGTGAGCAATGAAAGCTTGGGCTGAGGTCAAGGAGAGCTTCTGGGCTCACCAGTGTTGGAGTAGGCGCCAAGAGAGGCTGGTCGGGGCTATTAAGATTAATTAGTGCCCTCAGAGCCCTGACACATGCACAGCAATGCAAGTGAGAGTTATTGGTCATCACAGTTACTAATTTCATCCTTTATATACTTTAGGTAGTCAATAGTAAAATCCTGTTTGTCGCCTCGTAAAATTATTTTAAATCATCTGTAAATTAAATTTAAAAAAATAAAAAAAATTGTATGTTTTTGCCGAATGCCGGAGTCCTCAATGGGACTCATTCTCTCTAGTCTGAAGAAAATAAACTGATCTTTGCTGATTTGTACACTCACAGAATCATAGAACAATTTGAGTTGGAAAGGACCTTTTAAGGGTCTTCTAGGCCAATACCCCTGCAAAGAGCAAGGACATCTTCAAGTTTGACTTTGTTCCATGACCTTATTCTCCACAGCAATATCTCTACCTAAAGTTTTGGATCCAGAAATAGATTGAAAAAAAACCCACCCAAAAACATGACTCGTCTTTGTATAAATCAAGGTGTCATTTGACACAGATATTACATATATGACATACACCATCATCTAGACATGAGCATTTCAAGTAAATGGTGGATTAACTGAAATCTCTTTCCACGTAGCATGGACAGAACAGGAAGGAAGCAAAGCAAGAAAGTAAACATCTACATTTATTTTCCAGATGAGGGTTCCTTCAGGGCAGAGGGAGAACTTCTTTATCCGTAAAGTTGTCTCTTTTTGTACTCATGTTGAAAAATCTTTCAGTATAGATGGGACACAAATATGAATCACTAAAAGAGGAAGAATGCATTTGGAGCCATCAGACTTCAAGGATAAAAATTTATTGTAGAGTTTATTGTGGTTCAGATGAAGAGCTCATTTTCACAACTTGAGTGAAAGTAATTATATTTTACTTACCAGCCTGATGCAGCAATAAATGTGTCAGTAATAAAAGTGGAATTCAATAAAAGAGAAGCAAGCAGGAATAGCTGATCTTACAGCCTGTGAGGCACACACCTACAAGACCTAAGAGACGAGACCCAGGAAGGCTTCTTAGTTCTCAGGTACAGTGAAATATGATATGTCTCATGGAAAGACCTTTATGTGCGCTGTCTTTTCCTTCTGCTTTTCAGAAAATAAAAATTAAGCATGTGCATGGGAAGAGAATCGTGGCAAACCTTAGCCTGAACTGAAGACTTGTTGTGAAGGGGAATCTGATATATATAGTAGCATGCAAATTTACTGCAGTGGTAGTGACTGGATGATAGTTCTGCAGCTATGTACTACTGTCCTTCAAAAATTCCATACATTTTATATTATTATTATTATTTAGCCAAAACAGAGAAAATTATCTCAGAAAATATAGTTGTTTGGGGTTTTTTTCTGCTAGCTGAATTCTTAATAAGCCTTTCCCTTCTCAGTGTTGCTGTGTGACTTCTTAAATTGAGAATTGAAAGTCAGTAGAGAACACGCCCTGTGTTATTCAGAAACCAACTGCTGTACTACCTACAATGAAAACTACTTAGCAGAGTCTCCTGCCCAAATTCTCAAGATGTGTTTTGAGGACCTTCTCAAAGTAGATTTTTATTCTCAAAGAAAATCAGTAAGCCCTTTCTTCTTTAAGCAGGAGCTAGATCACTTTTCAGTTCTAATGGAATAACTTCCACTAGAAAAAAGGTGCAGGACAGGCGTAGACCAGTGAAGGAAACTACACTGAATCAAGTTAGCAAGACAAGTTAAAGGTGTGCACCATCCTTAGATAAAGCTGACTCTTATAGCAAAGCACTTTGGAAATGTTCTCAATTTCTTAATTTTCTTTCATTGTTATATTCTTCTGATCAAGATAACCTGACATTTCAGTGAAGGAATATCAGCAATTAAAAATTAATTTTTTTAATAGCTTAGTTATATTGGTTCAGAAACTATCATGGGATTTACATCCTAATCTTTCAAAAGGATACCACCTTAGCATACAAAGACAGAAACATGAAAACTCCACTCCTTCACTCTGGTACCAAAGTGCTCTTTACTTACTCCCATGGCCTACACATAACAGTTCTGTTAGAGCAGCATTTGAACTGACAAAACACTCACAGTCTCTCCCTTTTGTTTCTTTTTAGCCTAGACAAGATTTATAGTCATTTCTGTCTGAAGGATGCGTGACTAAGAGTGGATGAAGATGCACAAGTGAACCTCTGTGTAGTGTACTGAGGAAAATGAAAACAAAAAGATAGCAGAAGGTGTCACCCCTCACTTCTAAGCCAAAAGATTGGATCTTAAGTGACACACAAATGTCACATGGGAAATTTTACTCACAGGGAAGCAAATAAAGCCTGATTTGTTACAAACGAGCTTTTGAAAATACTGTTTACCAGATCATGGTGTCAAGGTATGAGCCTGAAGTGCAATATGCAAGCCACAGCAATCTGTACCTTGAAGAAAAGAATATATTGCATTTAAAACCTTCATTTCCATGTGAAGTTGTGGGATTAAATTGAATTTTTGAAAGGTAAACAAACCAAAACAAATGAGAAAGTGTATTGCTTGGACTTGAGTGAGGGAAAAATTAATTTTAGATTGATACTTATTCTTTCAACTTTTCCAAGTTTCCTGTTTTAATCTTTGAAAAAAAATTCTGTTTGTACAACTCCTGAGAAGAAATTGCTCTACGAAGGAAGTAGGGGGCAGAAGGAGCTAAGTACTCCCCATAAACTGCCCTTTTATGTTAGTGTCAAACAACAGAGGAGATGCTGAAGCAGACTGCAGCACCAGCAGCATGCAGCCAGGAATGTGATAGCCAAAACTGCCAATGATTTCACTGGAAGAGGTAAGAAAATCTGTAATGGGATCTAGAAGTTAATTTACTTGCAAGGAGTTGCTTTGCAATAGTCCTCCTTCTCTTTATGTGAGGCTATCCTGCACCTACATAATTCACAGGCTCTCTAAAGAAGTCTTCATTCATATTTTTTATTATATAAACATCTAATTACCATGATAAACTTGCTATGTTTTTGCTCCATGGAATTAAGTATCAAGTTGAGTAGTCAAACTATGGAAAATTGTTTAGATAAGGTTACCATCTTACAAGAAGTTATTCAGTCTTCTTTAACACTTAGAGAAATGGGCACCTCCAAGAGCCATTTCATCTCACATATGTGTATATTAAAATGAGAGGAGTAAAATAGCTTCAGGAGTTTCTTTTTCTCTCTGAAGTCTCTGCCTGTTAAGGAAAACTTCAGGTGGTTAGTTTGAACTAAACCTTTAACATCAGCATAGGTGCAACATCTTGTCTCTGGTAGCAGATAGAAAAAGAGCATGGGAATCAATACACAAAGAGGTTGATTACTCCTCTGCCTATTGTGTGATCTCTTTGTATCAGCATCTGGCATATAGTAGTTTTGAGATTGGCTGAGCCACAGGCAATGTCTGGATCATCCTTCTTGGTAAGCTTGGAAAGCCATCCTCAATGTTTGTCTAACTCCTTCTAGAACCATGTTCATGAACAATTCATAAATAATAATCTGTGACAGTGAGTTCCACCAGTTAATTCCTCCTTGTGTTCTTTAAACACAAGACTTGATAACAGCAAGGAATTAAGCAAAACAACAGTTTGCTTTCCTATTCACCAAAGTTGTTACTAGATTTAAGTTTAAACAGGGATATAACTGGGTTCCATCTGGTGATACTATTTAACTGTATGTGAATATCTTTTATGGTTAATATAATTCTTTGAAATTGCTAAATGGCATTCTAATTTCATGCTAATATGTTCACATGATGTTGTGTAAATCTATCATCTTTCATGTTTGTTTTTTTTTTCTAGAAGTATATATTCTTTGACCACTAGAACTTCAGAAACTCTTATGACTGTTGATCTTAAAAGTTAGACTGGCTGTGGATGGTTCATTTTCACAAATATCTTTACATAGAAGCCCAGGGTCCACTACTATCAAAAAGACATATGCTCCTACCCCTCATAAATGCTAGGGAAGATGATAGCTAGCAGTTTGGCATAGCTCTATACAATACTCTGTAATGACTTTTTCAGTGCAATTTACAACCTCCTTGAAAGAAGAACTAAACTAATTTTGGAAGATCAAAAAACAAGTTTTTTAATTAGATGGATGAAAAATATATTGGTAGATAATCATTCAGGCATAAATTACACAGTCTTAATGTATGGCCTTCTTAGAAAGAGAAACAAATTACCAAAAAACCCAAACAAACCTGATCCTACTTCTAGTCTACAAATAACTTTTGTTCACTTCAGCCAGTTCTGTGTATGCACAGGAAGAACTTAATCTAACATGTTAGTCTATTTAAAGTATACAGTATAGTATTCATTAAATCACCATGTCATTAGTGTTAATTATCAAAGAACAAAACAATATAGTAATTCTGGCCTTGAGAAAGAAAAGAACTCCACTACTATCCCATTAACAGATACATTCTTCATTCTCTCCTATTGATGAAGAGCATATAAACTCAGAATGGCTGTCACTTCTAATTAAGCTGAATAAATTCAACTTGTAAGAACTGGATTTTTATACTTGCTGCATCTTTAAGAGAACACTGAATACTGTTAAAATGGCACTGAGAAACAGAAGCCTTTTTTCTTATATTCCTTTTGTTCAAACTAAGTGTGAATCTAAGTGTGTAATAATAGAAGGTTTTTAATGTTAAAAAGTTTGACCATGTTATTTATTCTTAAATAGAAGTGTTACTGTTAAGAAAAGCCACACTGGTAAGAGAAATCTAAAAGCCTGTCTTATATGAGGGAGAATCGGGGGTTAGCATTGTCTGCTCTAAGTGTGTAACTCAGGATCTTGAGTGCTTGGGTGTGTATGCATACACATACACAGAGGGGGATTTCAGTCCCAGATAGGAAAGCATGCAAATAGTCACAGCTGTTGTACAACTAAGACCAATCTGTCCAAAATAAAATCAATTACAGATAATCAGAATTATGTTCTTTCCTAAGATATGCATGGCATAATTTTATCTCCCTGAGATACTAACGTGTATGCAAGTATGTAGATATGCTGCCAGTGATCAGCATTGAGGTTTCAATTTTGATTACTTGGATAAATCTGAAGTCAGTTGTATGCTGTTTTCATAGCTCATCATATTCAGTTTGCATTACAAAGGAAAATTTGGAGCTAAAGCTAAATAAAGCAAAATGAAATTTCTGCACTTCTGTAACTACCTTCATCAGATCTGCACATACCGAAGTCTGATTTCTGCAATGTGAAGCTTGATTTTTGAGTGTTTAAGAGTTTTCAGTCATGAAAACAGTATGCTTCACAATACACTGATACAATTATTTAAGTGCTCTTTTGCAAAAACCAAAACCATAGATCCTTCAGTAGTAAGTTACCAAATCTGCTTTCCTGAAAACAATACCCGTGAACAGTTTAATTATCTTGTTATTTCTTAAATCTTCTTGCCAGGAATCTTTACTGGATTAAGTATTCAACACCAAGAGATTAGAGAAGTATATCCCTGTAGCTCCCACTGCACATTTTTCCACATAATCACCAGGATTAGCTTTCTAAGGAAGTAGATCAAAGCTTTATTTCCTTGTGGCTATCAGATAATAAAGGCCAAGGATAAACCAAACTCTCATCACTTTTTCACTTACCTCCCGACAACCAGATCGTGACTAAATAAGAATGTGAATAAAGTCAATGTAGAAAGCTGCAGTAGTCTGCAACAGTTATAATAATAGGAGCACAGCAGAGTAATAAAAAGAAGCTAGAAGGATGGTGAGTTACATAAAGTCTTTAAGGATACATAAAGGAAGGCAATTAATAAACTGCAGAGCCTTTTGAAAGTGACTGAATAAATATTCACAAGTAAATACTACTTGTGTACATATCTGTGGAGAAAATGTCCATTAATGACAAAATCCCATGCTGCATTATGACTGGTACTTTGAAAGCAAGGTTTTATAAAAAATTATCTGTATCTGATCAAGAACACAGTGCTTATTCTAAGCAACAGCACCATGCAGATCAATTGTTCAATGCACATAATAATTCAGGTTGGCACTTTGCAAAAAGGTCAGTGCCTATTTTGTTATTTTCCTGTACTGTTATGGACAGTCAGAGATCAATAAAAAGACCTGTATTTGTACATAAGATCATTAATTTCTACAGGGTTATGTGAAAAAAGATACTTTGTCTATGCATTGAAAACAAGACCTTCTGGGAGTAGTGCTAAATTTTCCTTTTTCTTCTGCTTGGCTTATTTGAACACAAGCCCTCAATGGCTTTGCGTTAAAATAGAAGAAAAGTAAGACTATTACAAAAATATTCATGGTACTTGATTGTTTTTAAAAGTTTTAGCATAAATAAAGCCATTGTAGCTTTTACTGCAGTGTATACATATTGCACATATATATATATATATAAAAGTATATATGTATATAAGTGTTTATATATTCTGCTTTGCCTGGGAACAATTTTGTACTTGAAGCCCACAGGTGTTTGCTCTGCTTTAGTTACTCTGTGGTAAAAAAAAAATCCTTCTCATTGCCAACAATTGAAAGCCAAAGCTTGTTGTGACTTTGTCACTTAGTCACTCTGATCCTCATTTTATACACACACACACACACACACACACACACACACCAAAAAAACAAAACAAACAAAAAAAACCAAAAAAAACACACCAAAAAAAATCAGAGTACTGTTCTGGACCTCAATTAATGGTTACAAACCATTCTAAGGCCCCTGAAGGACAACACTATAGGAAAATATTTTTGTGTTTTCTTCTGCCAAACAAACAAAATAAAAATCCATTTTAAATGCAGTATTTTTGGTAAAGTACATTCATGCTGTGCAATTCATGACTAAACGAATTTGTAATCTATAAATTGAGGACTAGTTTTGTTATTCTATCACTTAAGTTTCTTTGCTTGTATTAGCCTTTATTCTAAAAGTCTGTGAATGTACCATAAATACATGACTCTTTTTACAGACTGTAATGTTGTTGAATTGTGAGAAAATACATGCATACACAAACAAATGTACACACATATGCACACAACTCCTCCTGTGTGTATTGAATTTTTTATAAGCCATATAATAAAAATATCCAAAATGTTCATTTAATAGGAAGTAATTTCTTCTTAGAAATTTTTTTAAAGACTTCTATAAAATCTGTATCAATGAATATTTCAAATTATGTCCTAACTTAATAAACAAGATAAACTCCTGAATAATTTCTACTTACATTTGCTAGCATGTTAATCTAAATTTAATTAAAAGATAGTACCACTGAAAGAGCAGAAACAACATATTATTTCACTGATGTTTTATTAGCACTTTGAATTTTGGTATGTGTTCCATTGATAGATTGGATATAAAGATTGTTATTTGTTTAATATCCTTATTCCTTCAGCAAACCAAGCCATTTTATTTTGTCTGTAACTCTAAACACAGTAATTTTGAACATGCTTTTTGTCCGCAATTCTATCTCAGACACACCTCATTTATTTAATAGCCTTGCTCTTATAACTGTGTTAAATGTGTTTTTACCGTGCTAATTCCTCTGCCTCAATCCAGATGTACAGCCCTTGTACCCATATCTACACAGTAAATGTGAACCTTCCAGTTTTTCAGGCTTGCATATGACCCTCCCTGTCATGGAAGGGACAAGTTAAGACATTCCCAGCACAGCTCCATAGTTTCCCTCCAATTCTCCAGAGCCACACGTGGTGTGCAGGGGCCTTAGGACAGGCCTGTGGGGATGTACATCCTGGATACATCCTGGATGCATTGCTCAAATGTAATATTAAAGAAAGCAGTGATAGGATGTCAAGTGTGAGATGCACCATTTGAATCTGGAGATACACAAGCAATGCATACAACACTCAGAAAATTCAAAGTTAGAATCACAGGTTCCCTTTAAGCTGCTGTTAGATAGGATGACATATTTGAATCCTTTATCTGTGATGCCAAGTATCTTAAGTGGATGCTAAGTTAGTGTGGTGTTGTAGGTAATAAAGTAAAAATCTCAGACTTCTCCAAACTGCATCTTTCCAAGGCTATAAAGACAAGCTATGAAAGAGACCCAGTTAAAATACTACAAACTCCATATATCCAGTACATTTAATCTATTTCTGTCCTGAAGAAAAATTGCCCTTTAGAAATATTATTATATAAGAAATTAAGTGCCTCATGCAGTGTTTTGGGTTATTTTTCCTTATTTTTATGAAGGAGTAAGCCTTTGTGATTGGAGTTGCTGACACTAGCATGCACAGGTAGATTCTTTTGGTGAATTAAAAGAAAAAACAATTGTCAAGTAAGTAAAATGCTGGTACTTTATATGTTTATCTTTACAGTTGAGAGATTGCAATGCTTCCAAAATTACTAGTGATACAAAAGTCAAATGTAATTTTTACTTTCTTTCAATTATAAAAACAATACATTTATTTCATATGAACTAAAAGGTCCATTAAACACCAGACAGTGTCTGATACCTAATCAAAATGGCATAGCTAAGTAACAACAGTAAAATGAGTCTGGAGATGACAAATTTGTTTTTCATCTTTGGGGCATTGTTCCAAGTCCTGTTATACACTGGGGCTTTTTTCCAACTTTTGCTTTTATTTGTCTGTACACAGAAATCCTCACATTTTAAAATTCTAACTATGCCTTTCCTAAATGAATAATGAAGCTAATTAACTTAATAAAATGAAAACCATGTAACATTTTTATGCAATGACAAATGTAATAGTTAAAATTAGTTTTTCAGTTCATGAGATTTTTCTGAACAGCATGAGCAAATGAGTGAATGAAAAAGGTGGAGAAACAGCAGGTAGAAAAGCAATGTACAGAAAACTACTGACATCTGAACTGTACTGAAAAAACAAAGATCTTAAGCCATACTTGCTGCCACTGATAATGGCACAGATTTTATCTTACAATTACTTACTCAAAGTTAACAAACATGTAACAATTGATCTTCTGGGAGCCAATTATAGAAGTTTTTCAAGATAACTGTCATATATTATTAGATATGACATGTGAGTGGATTTTTTTATCTTTGTGGGAGAAGAATTGTTCCTAAAAATCAGGCCCGGCTTTCATGATCTGCTGGGGCTCATCTTCTAGTGAGGCAAAGACAAAGGATGAGCCACTGACACCCACAGTTAGTCAAAATTGTTTCTTGCTGAATATTATTATCCTATGATGACTGCAGCACTGGCAAAATTAAGATTACAACACATAATTTATTATATCTAAAATCAGAAATCATCATTACAAAAAAATCAGATAATCATTAAACTAATTAACAGACTCAGAGTTAAAACACTGCAGGGAGAGTCTATGATCACAATTCTTCCTCCTCAGTATTGTTCCCAGTCATAACAGACAGCAGTGCAGATAAAGGTGATCACAGGTCTCATTGACCAAATAAGTCTTCATTTGTACTCAGGAATATAATAAACTTTGCTCATTTGATTTTTATAGCCTTGAGATCTTGAAAAGAGGTCCTGGTGTAATCATACTTACCAGCAAGACCAGTTAGCACAGTGCAAACATAATGATGTGAACTTTAAGACCTCTTGTGATTGAAAAGAGACAAAAACCAGATGTATAAAATACCAAGCAGATTTTCATCTTTGTGGAAGGAATGCAGAAAGCACTGCAGTGATTTCACATAGGATTTGTAGAAATTATCTTTCAGAATAAAATATAATGGGATAAATTGTTGTATTAGTTCCTCTGATTTTCTCCCCATTTGACATACCAACTACCACCCCTTGTCATTCCTGTAGTACTTTGTGTATTTCCAGCTGTATATTTATGCTAGGCAGCATATGAAAAGAGGACATTTGATTATCTAAGTCTTTATGGGCTGTGACAAGACACAGTACATACTACCAGCAACAAAGATCTACATTCTGAAAACAGATCTTCTGTCTGAAATTGATCTTTTCTTTTATCACTAGTGCTTATTTCATGTGAGGTGTGCAGATAATCCATTTTTAACATGTAACATATCAGAAGTTCCTATACTGCTTTCATATTGCCTGTTCATGCCAATAAAAGTCAGCCTCAGCACTCTGTGTCTAATCTTCAAGGACTTTTGAGTATTTGCAGTCCATATTGATTCCAGATGGAGTCCTAGCTGTTTACCACTCTTTGGGCAGTTCCATCAGTGCTGTCAACAATGGGAGTGCTAGAAGGCAAGAGACAAGAAGTTTGTCTTTTTATGGCCAAAGTTTACTATACAGCAATAAATCCATATGGTGAAGTAGAGCAGTGCCAAGACTTTTTGCATGTTCGGGCCCAAGTCACCACTAGCTCATGTTAGTCTAGTGGTGGGAAATTCTGCTAAAAGGCCCATTGTAGACACACTTCTCTGTACTGTACCTCTGCTCAATAGATCATTCAAGAGCACCCAGCCCCCTGTCCAGAGAACTTGTAGAGTTCTTGTAGAGCAGGAAGGCTTGGAGACAAGGCTGAGTTTCTTGCATCTCAGGCTCAGAGCTGGTTTATTGTCGTCATGGCTACAGGCTCCACATGCCTCCAGCCCCTGCTTTATGAAAAGAATGATGCAGTGTCTAGCCTTACAGCTGAATATATAAACCAAATTAGTCTACCATGCCTCTACCTGTTTTGTGGCTCACAATGAAAGAAGTAATATATCATGCAATCAGTCTTGTAGCAGTTATATTCTGTAAACACTAAGTCATTACACCCAGACTTTTTTTATTTGCTCTTTAGAGTCCCTTCTAAGTATAATAGACTGCAGATTTCAATAAGAAAGCTAATTCAGAAGAGTCCTCTGTGATTTCTCTGAATTTCTGTAACATATAAGTTAAAAAGTGCATTTCAAATCCCTTTTCACACCGTTTTTTGCATAATCCCATTCACTAAACAAGAAGCAGAAAGACAATGATGAATGTCTTTTCCAAAGCTGCAGTGCCAGGGTATTACTCTAATCAAACTATTCCTAATGTAAGTAAAAAGAGTTATATGGTCTTCAGGAAACTTAACTTTTCCTGAATAGAGGAAGAGACTCATATGGTCCCAGCTCTACTAGAACATTGAGTTATGCCTTAATGGCATTGAGGTAAAGCAGTGAAGGAAGACATGTTCTGTGATACTGCTGTTGTCAGTGTTGTTTAGAAGATAGGGAAGGAAGGAAAGAAAGCTTTAAAAATTCAGTCTTGATTGAAAGATAATATATGAGGGGGAAAATGTGTATCAGAATAAAAATGTGTAAATCTTGGCACAAGATGGTGTAGCCTGCATACCAAGGATTTGGAAGAGAAGGTGGTAAGAGGAAAAAACAACTACTATGAGAGGTAGGGAAGATGTAAATTGGCTTTAATTTCCACCTCCCTTCCTAGCTTGTAAATACCACTAGTTTTTATTTTCTACAGGCTCATTTAGACTATACATGTCAATAAGTGGAGGTGTGTGGTCACATGGTTCACCATCATTTTACATTCTATCATTGTGTTTAGCAAAATGGGCCTTATCCTCACTTACCTCCAAAATTCCATTAAACCATTTTGGCAGTGTGGGCTGTAAATGACATTTATAGTCAAGGAAGTGTAAAGGGATCTCAGTGCAAATAAAAAACAGAATAAAGTGTTATGTTTTTATGGATCTGAAGTATTTCTTAAAAAACAAATAAAGACATCTTTATTATCCATGAGGGAAGGAACAATGTCACAAAGCATAAATTGAACATAGTTCCCCAAAATTAAATTCACCCCAGCTATAGCAAATTGAATGTTTGGACTCATCAATATATTACCAGTATTTCAGCTACACAAAGTCTCCCATGCTGATGTCTTCTATTTCTTGCTGCTGTGGAGAGAATTAAAAAAATATAAGTGTGTTCAAAATAATATATGTAGGTGTTGTAGAATAGTACTGTAAGTCTCATCAAAGCTGTTACATTCTCTGCAATCTCTCATTTGAAGGGTTTTAATGACTTGGCGATTTCAGAAAACATCAAGACTGAAAAAGCAAAACAAAACCCAAAGAATGTTTTTGCTGTCATCATGAAATTATTTTGACTTCGGAAAAAGAGTTTTTTTCATTCTGAATTTCTACTACTTGGCTCTAAAGTGATATGAAAGAAAAAAGTATTTGGCTTTTTGCTCACTTTTTGAAATGTTTTAGTTACAAAAATTGTTTAAAATAAGTAAGCACTTAAGGAAGCACATTTAACTAGGATCTTTTATAGCTATATGAAGCTGCAGCATATTTGCTTCTTTAAAAGAGATGCCTACAGCACTGAAAGAAATCATAAACCCAGTGGGAAAATATCTGTTACTACCATAACTTACATTTATATGTGTTTTTGAAAAGGTATGAATATTCTCTGTATGCAATAGAGATACTGACATCTTTGCAGACATAGAAATAAATAAAATTAATTGTATTTTCTTGTTTATTCAGTGCACAACTCCACATTTTGCTTGGAGAGACACATTTAGTTCATACATTATTTTGTGTGTCATATAGGTGAGAACCACATAGTACTTTCTGTAGAGCTCCTAAAAAACAAGAAATACTGTGTATATTTGATCTTTTTTTTTAATGTGATACGAAGCTTCACCAAGACACTTAGTTATTTCAAATTGTCCATTCTTATATACACAAAATGCACAGCATTGGGGAAAATTTTTAATAAATATGGGTCAACACAGCTCTCTGCAAAAGCTCCTGTCTATAAGGGGTATGAATCCTGATCTTTTGGTCTTGGAGCAGGCTGTGGTTTAGACTCCTAAACCTGTAGTGAGCTTCCTGTTAAAGTCTCTCTTTAATATGTTTGATTATTTTTCTAAAGTGTATTATTGTCTTTTTATGCTACAGAAGAAAATATAGTAACAAAATTAGTAATACATATTTGCCAGGGAAATTTAATACAAATAGGAAAATATAAAACTAAGTAACCAGTGAGTGAAACAGATTGTATAAACATTACATTTTAAGGTTACATAGTACAAATATTTATAATGCAGGTGTTGTATAATGGGAAAGCAGGATGACTATTAAGTTTAGTCTGTGTCCTAAAGAATAAGTGAAACAAGTTCTTTGAAATTCTTTATATTACCTATATTTTCAGGGCTTTCACCAAAATGAGGTATGACATAAATACAGAAAAGACCAGGCTTTCTAAGAGAAACTATACATATAACTGCTAATGCTTTTCCTAATCTGTTAAGTTTTAAGAGCAGATAATACCTTTAGATCATGTATGCCAACCTCCTGTATTCACAACCCATTAAGGCCAACAAATTCAGTCAAACAAAAACATGTCTACTTTTGAGGGCTGAAACAGCTGTTTTCTTTCAGCAGTGAACAGGAAAGACTCAGCTTCCACCACAGCCTGAGGCTTCTTCAGTAGCGAGGAACTCATTGAGTAAAAGATGTTCCAAAGATCTGAGAGAGATGAACCATAACCCATGACAAGGAAAATCACGATAAACAACTTCTTATCCTTAATGACAAACACAAACCAATGAAACAACAATAACAATAGTCTGCAGAAAGAGAATGTATTTTTTGTCTGAGTCCTGACAACCAGTTTGAGCTTTGGCATATAGATGTATACCAGCCCTTGGTATACCATTAAGATTCCTTGTACCTTCTCTGAATTTTAACCTGACCTATATTATATGAACTGTCCATTTACTGCAACTTCAAACTAAGATCTGGCCAAACAGGGAAACTCAAATATACATAACTTGTAAAGGGAAATTAAAAGTAATTAATTTCCTCTTGTATATAACTGCCTGAAAGCTTCAGGAATGCTGTGTTTGACCAAAGTCATTGCCATGTGTCTTTGGAGGCCAATGTAAAATGCATTGTATTCAAATGGTTCTAAAATATGTTCTCTGTTTCCTAGAGGAATGGAAAGCAGAGGAGACTTCCCCAAAATGCAGAATTAAATGCCAAGGCCAGGAAAACAATTGTGACCAAGAAAACGTCGTGTGACATTTCTGATTTCCTCACTTAGAGATTTTCTTCTAATGATTCCAAGTGATCCTGCATATGCTGCCTTTCCACTGTAAGGTATTTCTACATTTAACTACTGCTGCAAGAGCACTTTCCTTTACTATTCAGTTTGCCTGATTTGAGATGCACTCACTAGGCCTTTTAACATTTTCTTCTGATTCAGTATCAAAGCTTTCCTTGGTATCACCTGAACACAGAGGCTGTTTTCTACAAAGAAAGAAATTCACAGAAACTGAGGTCCTTTTAACTTATAAGATTTATACTCTCAAATTCATCTTCATAATGGTTTGGAATTTTTATTCTTTTTGTATCTACACTCTTGTCAAGTATAGATGATAGCACTAATGTGCTAATCTAGTATGACAGTGCTATTTATAGAAGTAATATTGCATGTTTTCTTCCACCTTGTGTCATGGTTATCTCTTAAATAACTAAGATTCACATGAATTCTTTTTGCCACAGTCTTTCCTTCATAGTTCGCTCATACTAAGGGCTATTAATTGTTCTGGATTCTCAAATCTTACGTGCTTCATTGCTTTCCAAGACAGGGTTTTCTGTCCTCTTATGCTCAGCTTCACTCTTGGTTACCAGCTATGCTATCTAGCATTTGGATATGGAGAAAAGCTTTTGGCTGAAGGACACCCACTTAAATGATACATAATTCTCTGTAATTGTAACTTACCGTACCTCTTCATTATTTCTCCTCCCACAAACTCCTTTGCACCTACAAAACTTGCAATGAAATATATCATCATCTTAATAACAAACAAATTGTTACATGGCCTTCACAGCAAAAACTATCCCTGAGAGACCTACTATTGATCTCATTCAGGGAAATGGTTTTGTAGTACCTGGAGTTTAGATCCAATTAAATGCTTATTCTGCCTAAAATCATTCTAAAATCATTATCTCAGCTAGCATTTTGCAGAGGCTTCTGTCTTCAGAGTTAACTCTGGAGAAGAAGACACCCTGGCTATTTATAATCTGAATCCAAATGGGAGTCACTACTCATAGTACAGAGTGATGGATGACTTCTGATTCTCAATCATATTTGCACAAATCTGGCATAACTTCACAGATATGAGTGAAAAGTATGAAAGTATGCACAAGAACCTAATTATAAATAGAATTATAGAATCATAGAATGTTAAGGGGTTGGAGTGGACCTTAAATATCATGTAGTCCCACCCACTTTCGCTATGAGCAAGAACACCTCACACTAAATCAGGTTGCTCAAGATTACACCCAGCCTGGCCTTGAACACTGCCAGGGCTGAGCCATTCACAACCTCACGGGCAATCTGTTCATCATAGTAAAAATTTCTTCCTAATATCAAACTCAAATTTCCCTTCTTTCAATCTATACCCATTACTCTTTGTCCTATCACTAGAGTTCCTGATGGAGTCTCTCTCCAGCTTCCATTCAGATACTGAAAGATACTTCATGCACCCTTCTCCTCCAGGCTGAACAGCCACAACTTTTTCAGTCTGTCTTCATAGAGGAGGTGCTCCAGTTCTCTTATCAACTTTATGGCCCTGTTTTGTATTTGCTCCAATAGTTCCATGTCTCTTTTATGTTGGTCACACCAGAGCTGGACACAGTATTGCAGGTGGGGTCTCAGAAGAGAAGAATAGAGGGGAAGAATCACCTCCCTTGAACTGCTGGCCATGCTCCTTTTGATGCAGTCCAGGACATGGTTGGCTTTCTGGGCTGCAAGTGCACATTGCTAGGTCATGTTAAGTTTTTCACCAACCATCACCCCCAAGTTGCTCTCTCCTTGACTGCTCTCAATCACTTCTCTCCCAGCCTGTGGGTGTGCCTGGGATTGCCACAACCCAGGTGTAGGACCTTGCACCTCACTTTGCTGAACTTCATGAGGTTTGCATCAGCCCACCTCTTAAGCCTCTCAAGGTCCCTTTGTATATCATCCCTTCCCTCTGGTGTGCTGACTGCACCCCAGTGCTTGGTGTCATCAGCAAATTTGCTGAGGGTGCATTTGATCCCGCTGTCCATGTTGCCAACAAAGATGTTGAACAGGATCAGCCACAGTACCAACACCTAACGGATACCACTTGTCACCGGTTCTATGTGGACAATGAGCCATTGACCATAACTCTTTGCCTACAGCCATCTAGCCAGTTCTTTATTCCACCGAGTGGTCCATCCATCAAATCCATGTCTCTCCAATTTGGAGACAAGGATGTTGTGTGGGACAGAGTCAAACATTTTGCAGGTTGACAATGTCAGTTGCCCTGCCCCCATTCACCAATGCTGTAGCCCCATCATAGAAGATTACCAAACAATATTTATTATCACAATAAAACTTGTGGTGGAATCCAACTCACCTGAAATGGATATTTAAATTAAGGTCACACTGAAAGAGTAGCTAACTATGATGGTGGAGTGTTTGTGATAAGGAGTGGTAAACTGACCTAGTTCCACTAAAGTAATTAGCTGTGTTACCCATAAAGTCAACAGACATATTTCTGAAAACATACTGAGGGATATCCAGACCTGTCAGATAACAATCCAGTCTGGTTAAGTGATACATTTGAATTTTCTGAGGAAAGCAGAAGGAAATAGGAAAAAAGGCACGCCTATCTAGACCCCTATCTAGACCTGGAGTCTAGTCTTTAGAAACTGAATGCTTGCTGCAAATAGCATGGTAGAGGCACTCTGTGCAATGTGTGCTCAAACTACCTCTCTCACGGAAATGTGAGGCTGAAGTTCTTTCCACGTTTTATATGTAGGATCTGGGACACAGGAGATAAGGAGATAATGAGTCTATGGGATTCTCCCAGTCAGTGTGACTTTCATGGATTCATAGAATCACAGAATATCCTGAGCTGGAAGGGAAACAAGAAGTTTAGTTCAACTCCTGGTTCCACATAGGGCAGCATGAAAATTAAACCATGTAACTGAAAGTATTGTCCAAAAGCTTCTTGAACAGTGACAGGGTTGGAGACCATTTTCCTCGGAAACTTGGTACAGCACTTGACCATTTATAATTTATATAAAAAAAATTATATAAACAAATAGTTCTGTCTTGAGATTCAGAAACAGAAAGGTAACTGGAATGAAGAAAACATGGCGAAACCATGAAGATTATTCAGAATCCCAAAGCCACATTTTACCTGAATTTCACAGTAAAGGTTATTATCTTGAATATTCTGAATACATACTCATCTTCTTACATTTTTCTCATAGGTTATTTTTCAAAAACAACCACTTTGATTTGCCATATTAAGATCCTCTTTGTGGTAGTAGAGGAAATTATTGTAAAATTGTGCTGAAATTATTTCATACACTGCCCATGCTGTTTAGTTTTGCTGATTTTAGGAATGTTTATGCATGTTTCATCTCTTCAAAAAGGGAATGTGAAAATTTGATGAGTGCGCCTTGAACCCAACAACCTCCTGGTGTAATGAAATATGTTGCCTAGGTTTCCTGGGAATACTCCACAGGAACAGATGAAGATAATGTGGCTGCATATTATGTGATAATGAATATTCTGACTGATGTATTCACCCCAAGGTTTATTTGTGCATCTGTTGATTATGTAGGCATGACTCGTCATTCTTATTTTTAAGATATTCAAGTGGATGAACATATTTCTCCTTAAAGACTATTGAATGGGGAAAAAAATAACAAGAGGCACATGGGATTATGCACTAGTGATGACATGGAACATGCATCCAGGTGAGAGATGTACTTTAATTCCAACACTGTTCATTACCTTAGAAATTTAGGGTCTATATTTGAGGAAGATGTTAGTTTGGCTTGTATTGACTATACAAAGCAATTAACTATACAAATAACACATTAAGAACAACTGTAACTATAAAGCTGTACTCATTACTGTACATATTTAAATATAATGTTCATAGATCACTAGGAAAATACAGTACAGTATGGGGTGGTATCCTCTCTATCATATGAAGTCTTAAAATCTGGTTTTGATGGTCTTCCAAAACACTGGACCTCAACCAAAAATTATATGCTATATGAAGTAGATTACTTGGTGAAAGTTTCTGTTCTGTGTTATACAGAAAGTAAGAGTAAGGGACATAATGGTCTTCTTTTATTTGTAAGTACAGAATGTCTGAATCATTTATGCAAGTCTATCCACTCTACTAAACTTTATTACAATAATTAATACAGTAATATTGGGTTGAAGAAGCAGTACTTTTTACACTGTGAATGGTTTCCTCTTATTCTGTGAATGACTCCAAATGTAAGCATTGTATTACACAAGCATCACATTATCATCTGATTCTGATTTCTGAATACTAGAGTCCTCAAAACTTTTCACCCACTAATGGGAAGAGATTGAGTTTTCTATGTCAGTCCATCTTTTCCTTCAGGATATCACTGGGGATCTTGCCAAAAGCCTTAAAGAAGTCTAGACAGGTGACATCCTTAGCTCTTCCCTTGTCCACTGAGGTACTCACAGTTGCTTCCAGCTTCCAGCTGATACACATTTTTGCCCAAACACAGTACACAGGTCTGGAGTCGAGCTCCCCACACTATCTGTGCTGCGTTACAGTTACTTCCACTGCAATTCTTCAGATGTGTTATGGCTTTGAGAAGCAATCATGGATGAATCCATTCTCTACAGTTGAAGGTGTTACTGTTCCTGGTTACCAGTTCCACACTTTTTTCAGAAGGAACACTGCTGTAGCATAATTGGCAGATGAGGGTATGTCTGTGCCAACTACTTTTCAAACATAAATGCTGAACAAACATTTTGCTTTTAATGAGTGCATGAGGGTCCATGTACAAAAGCTCCCCCTCACCACAAAAACTTTCACAAAAAAATCTGCACAATGTATAAACCAGTTATAGAAACAAGAAACAATTTTTTCAGCAGAATGTACCTACTAACTCATACCTTAACTCCATCTAACCTGCAATGTTGTGTTCAACAAAGTTCATCTGGGCTTGTGTGGCATAACAAAAATGCTCTGACTAATGTTGCTTCCCAATGAGTTGTTTTTTCATTCTACCATATATTTAGCTGTCTGCTATATGCATTTCCATTTTCAATTCTATAGTCTTTACCCTGATCCTTGGGAAAACTCACAGTATTTTCAGATAGATGTATGTTTTTTATTTCCTTTTTCTGATGTCAGTTAATATGAGATACCAAGAGAAACTACAAGATAAAGAGAAATATACAGTGGTTTTTATCTCAGGGAGGGTATAAATTCCTTTAGAATGACAGTAGTTTACACTTAGCATCTCTATAACTTTATTCACACATTAGTTGTTAGTTTTCTTGACACTTGCTTACAAACTTCCCTCATTCCTTCCATGGTGCTCAAAATAGTCCCAGGCACGGTCATCTGATTGCAGGCAGCTGGTCTCTACAGCTAAGAGAGGAGGCTGAGAAAGATACTTTCAGAACCCTTGCAAATAGTGTGTGTATGGAGGGCAAGAGCAATAAACTCCAAAGTGTCTGGGGTAGTGAAGACCCCTTGGGAAGCTGGAAATAGTTAAAAACTGTGAGCAGGATTGCAGCTAGCTGGAAAGATGCATATTTAAAAGGGAAGTACAAAAATTGCTTATGTCTCCTACCAGGTAAATTCTCAAAACCCAACTGTAAGATGCATGCCGAAAGCTTATACAGGCTGAATCATTCAGGGTGAAAAGAAATATACATTGAGATGACTTTGCTGCTATGAGCAATACAAATTACATCAGACAGAAGGCCAGCTGAGCAAAAGCCTATTTATTTTGTTGTTTCCACCATTATTCTTATTCAGCATATTTTATCACATTATAAAACATGCACTGCTGAAAGCTATTCAGTGTGCCTGGCAAAATCTCAAGCATTCACACACCCAGAGCACTGAACACCTGACTCCTAGGACGTGCTGACACATTGCCTTTTAATACCTTGGGGCATTTTGACTGTGTTTACAGGTAGGCAGTCCAAGCACTTAATGCAGACCTGACTATACAAAAGCAAGTGTTTCTTAAAAAAATTATTGTTTCCCTTACCCCTGCTCCTCCTGCCTTTTCAGTCTCAGCTTTTCATAACAAGGTTATTTTTTTACCTTTCAAGAAAAAGAAGATTGCTTAAGAGGATATGGGAAAAAATTGTGGATATCTTAGTTTATTATATTTTGGAAAACACAGAAATGTAACATGTTAAGACTTTGCAAAAACAGCAGAACTCCATAAAGCCTGAATGGTATTTTTAGAACCAACTTTTTACTGAATTTCTATCCTAAAATCCTTTTAAAATTATATTTCAGAGTAATATAAGGTGACTAGTCATTTACTATTTATAGCATTGAAAGACAGTATAATAATAACATAATGATTATTAGTTAAAACAGAGCAAATTCTTTGAGATGTCATTACCTTGGTCTGTAGTGTCACTGCAACAAATCACAGCCAGTGAATTTGGTTAGGTCTCCCTGCATGCTTCTTCCAGACAAAGGAAGTAATAGCATGTCTCTGCTAGCCCAGTTTAATATATCAGTTGAAAAAACAAACTACATGCCATATACACAGAGGATAATATTACCTAAATGAATACAATAAAATCCAGTCCAGATAAATAAAAACAGAATTGCCAAAGTTTAGCATGCCTAGACATAAAAACTATACACTTATGCCTCTAGCAAATAGCTAATAAATTATTTTCAATTTAAAATTTCAAGTTCATGCCAAGACATGGAAATAAGCCCAGTATTCAAAGTCAAGACTTGGTCTTAATGAAAAAAATTCCCTCTCTGCTCAGAAAAAACTTAGAGATCAACATATTTATGAAACTTAGAGTCATATACTCTTATACACTTAGAAACTTAGAAGCATATACTTGTATACTTAGAGTCATATACTCAAGTTAAACTCAACCTCTATTTAGATTCAGATTAAATGGCCATTATAAGAAAAGTTCAGATCTTGGCAAGTATCTTTGAAAGTCTTGTCAATCAGAGTTTGTTATTTCTCGGCACTGTCCAAAATCTTATTTTTAGCTAAGGTTATGCAAGAACTGAGCTCTTCTGAAGAGTTGGTCTGAAGCAACAGAGAACTGCCTGTTAACCTTAATCACTCTGAGATCTCAGGCACTTCGTGTTGCTGGTATTCAGAACTTTGCTGCATATTCAACATGTGATGGATTTCTAAAGAAGTGCAAACATTGCACTGTGCACAGCCTTATGCATGTAGGCAAGGACAGAGACAGTTGGAGAAAACTGAAAAAATTTAAAAACTTTAGAAGCTGAGCATCATTTTTATTTACTTGTCCAAGAAAGCAAGACTTGACAACTTTGTACAAGGGTAGGAGGTCGAGATTCTTTTGATGGTTTGTTGCTTGGGGGTTTTGTGGGTTTTTTTGTTAGTTTTGTGTGTTTGTATTTTCCCCCAGTGCAAGTAATTCTTGCATTCTAAAACCTGGAAGCTAAAAGCTCTGACTTACATGACTCTGACAGATAACTCCAGTGTCTGGCCCAAGCTAAAATAGTCTAAATGCTTAATATAGCAAAATTAGACAGGAGTCTTGTGGCATCATTAATTAATTTGATAATTTTCAAAGTAGTTTGTGTTCATGAGAAAAGAGGTAGAGGAAGGTAAGAATTAACAGTAGTTTCTGCAGCCAAAATAAGTGAAGGGCTGTAGCCAACAGTCTGCACCACACATTGCCAGGTATGTTGATCATACTTTCAGAGTGGAAAAACAAGGACACTGTAATCAAACAGGAGAAAATTTAAGAGAGAACGAGGGAAGATGGATGATGAGGGGAAGAAAAAGGAGAGTGAAAATCCCATACATTTTGCAGTAAAGAGTAAAAAGCCAAAGATCCCTCTTGTATAACTCTTTTACTGTTCACTGCTCTCTCAACAGCTTCTTCTAAAATTATTTGTATTGTATCTTTTGCAACATATTTCTCCAGCTCATTTGCCACATTATTGAGCTCTCTTTCATTTTGTCCTGATCAGACAAGCTCCATAGTGGTAAACTTTCTGACTCCCTTTCACACATCAGCCTAGTTTCTACAGTGTAGGGACACCAAAGAACAAAAGCCTAAGGTGATAATCCCTCTGCTTCTTAACTCCATGAAGCAAATTCCCTCAGCTCTGAACTTTCTTATGTATTCTTTAAATGTCTATTTAAAATCATCACATATATATACATACACATGATCTTCTTGACCTATAAATCCCACCATCATGTCAGAAATTTCTGATCACTTTCTATTTACCACTAAGAACCTCAGAAAATTTAACATGGTGGATATGAAAAAGCAGGAAGAGAGAATGCTACTGTTCCGTTTCTGTGCACTGCAGTGAAAAAACTTCATATCAGTGTAAGTTTCTTTCTCTGATGCCTCCACATATTAAGTGGAAAAAACAAATTTTTAATCAATATTAGCCTGTATTTCCCGGTCTCAGCATCAAAGGAAGGAAAAAGCACATGGGCCAGTCAGTTGGAATGCATCTTCAGGGATTAAGTCCGCTATAGCATCATCTGTATTCCTTTTCAAAGATATACACTGCCAGATGAGCTGCAATAAATATTGATTACATTATTTGTAGTCATTGTTTAAAAGACTGAAGTTTGCTCTGGACTTTCTGAGTCATTGGAATAATTCTCAGTCATTGGAATAAGCCTCAGCCCTGTCCTTGTGATCAACCAACCACTTGCATCATTAATTTCTGGTTATCACGGAAGTAACAATTAAAACAGCTTTCTATATAAAGCAGTTTTGGCTGTATATAATCTCTTTTATGTAATATATAATACTTGTTTTCAAATATGGGCAGATATAAATCTGCTTCCAATGATCTAAAGTAACTGGCATAAATAAGTCTAAGAGGTCAATGAAACTTAAAACAATCTTGTCTCTTAAATTCTTTGCACATGAATCATATAAATTACTGATTAGAAAACACTTCCACTGAATGACTTGGTTGAAGAAAACTTCAAAATCAAGCTGGCTTGTCCCAGCAGGAAGGGTGGGAAAATATCCACAATAAAGATACAGAAGTATTAGGGAGGATATGGAACATAAAGAGATAAAGAGTCATAATATTTTTTTTTTCTTACTGACAAACTCTTCAAAATTCTTTCAGGTAATCCTAGAGTTTCAGTAAGCTCTATTGATTTAAAGAATGATTCAAAGTTGTACTGGAAATGAAGGAGCTTTTAAAGTGCAATCACCAAACCCATACGGTTTATTTCATAACATCTTACAACTCAACTTTAAAACTAATATAACTCAAATCACAAAACAATGATGATTGATGTTTTTCATCAATGCCCAATTATCATTCCATCATGGTATAGGACTTTAAAGTAGACTTGTCTGAGCCAAGTAAAGCAAAAAGTGAGCATCTGAAAATCCAGATCTGTGCGCTTACAAAATTACTTACCAAATCACATTTATTATTTTCTAACATGTTAGGTCATGTTAGTTGTATATGGGTATACAAGATGAGGCATTTATTTTAATTTTATGTTCAGATAACTCATTTCACTATTTTCTGATTAAGAAATATATCTGCAAAGAGACTTTGGATTTATTTTTAAAAGGGCTGAAACTGGAATTCTTAGTATTGGTAAGATCAGTTCAAAGATTTTTCAGTTTCACTGGACTTCTCCAAATATTTGATACTGTGCCTTCACAGGCTGGCGACCTATGTTGCTGGGTACTTCCTGATCAGATCATTAAAAGTCCACTAAATTGTGGAGAATATTTTAGATACATATTTTACATTTTTTCATATCTATAATATGTATAGATAGCCTAACATGCAACAGAGAAAGAATTCTTTCTTGCTGTTTCTTTGCACCACCTGACATGATCTGACATGACAGTAGTTGGAAATTAAGTTCCATAATTCAGAAGCAGGTTGTTTGTTGGTTTGTCTTGTTTTTTTTGGTTTTTTAGCATTGCACAGTAAGAGCAACAAAAGTATGGGAGGTTATGGGAATAGGTGGAAGTCATTTAAACATGCAAATACTTCAAAATGTAGGTGTTAGAAGACATACTATCAATCTATGTAAATTGTTATAGTATCATAGGTGCTACATTTTTTTAACCAAAATAAATATTACCTTATTTTCATACTATATAGCATGTGTAAACTGTATTTGGAGCACAATAAACATTTTGTCCTTAAAGACTGTAAAACAACTAATTCATAGCTTGCATAATCAACACTTCATAATTCTATTTGCTGTTACCTCAGGTGAGTATAAAAACAACTATTTAATAATTTTTTAAAATAATATATACCAATAAGAAAAAAATACAGTACTGATTAAAAAACCCTCTAGTACTGTTAGCTAAGTGCAAAATAATAACCAAAACTGGAATTTATCTGACATCTTTTGCCTGACAGACACCTCAAAAACAATAAGCATTTTTTATTTTTATCTATGGAAAGGTTTTTGATTTTATCCTGCAGTTCAAGTTATATTATCTCCCATGCTGTACTTCCTAATTCTGAATTTGTGCTATTGTGCTTTAAGCATTTGAAGGTTTACAGATTTTTCAGAGAAGAAACAAGAGAAGTATTCTAATGCTGGGGGGTAACGAGGCTGTCATGTCAATGCACATGAACTTTCACAGTAATGAAAAATCTAAAATAAAATAGTTGCTTTTCAAAGGTGTCTTTCAATTTTCTTTTAAAAAAATCCAACAAGCTTCAAGAAGCACTCAGGTTTCTTATTTAGTTTACCATATAAACCATATTTGAACAATTTGGTAGCTGTATTGTTGTTTCAAAAGGCAGGTATTTTCTTATTTTCATTGAAGGAGAAAAGAGAAATGTGTTTTAACACATTTTCATTTTTTAATCAAGCCTTTCTGAAACAAATTATATGCTTTGATCCAGTAGAACTAAAAGAATGAAATCATGGACTAAGATAAAATGCCTTCAGGTACATGCTCCATAATCATCAGAATATATTATTACTGCATCACACCAGACATATGACACATACTTTTTAAATTTACTTGGCTGTTCATGTAACTATTTAGAGCTAAAAACCCAAACATACTTTCACACAAAGATTTACAACAACATTCTTGACTAACTGCTTGGGTAACATTTTAATCCAAATATATTTTGATTTTTGTTTCTGTTGTACTTCCCACATTTTACCTTGGGGAAGAAAATATCAAAGGTAATGCCTGTTAAGTTTGGCTTCATGCTTATGAAAACCAGTGTAAAGATAATATATTTTCTATTAAGATCTTTGAAAATTTCTTCAACGACTCCCAAAGGCCCCTTTATACCAGTCCAGCAGTACAAAGCAGACTTAAAGTGGATGCAAATAGAATTTTCATCCTCTTTAAAAATAATTTCCATTGCTTACACATAGTGTAAACAAGAGCCATGTCCCAAACTTCTTTTTTCCAATGGACTGATTTATGTTATTTGTTCAAAATTTAATTCAAACAAAACTATCTCTAGGATAAGAAATTTGGTCACCTCAAAGAATCCTATAACATAACAGTGTAATTTTTATTACTCTAGTTCACT
>JAWWLZ010000042.1:30691257-30704140 GCA_035041345.1 Poliocrania exsul | reverse complement strand
CATTACCAGATGTCTGTTCATGCTATAACCCTGAGGAAAATAACTTCATTATGTACAGGTAACAATACATCATTAGTTACCAATTAGGAATTCATGAGAGAGTGTGGAAACACTCTACATTCTGTCTGGTTGCTTACAAAGTGTGGGGCCTACCTTGAAAGAACAGTTCAATGTCAGACTGAGTTTTGTGCTGTGCTGTCATACTGAATGACAACTCTTTTTTTATATATATATATATATATATCTTGAAGTGTTTCGTTTGGTGATCCTCAAACTGAAAGTTGTACCACTAACAAGATGAGCTTGAAACACCAGCAGAAATTATTTTTTTCTGCTCTTATGAGCCTCGTAAATGACGTTAGCTTAACCCTGCATGCCTGGTTTGAGATCAACACGGGAAAAGGCATCCCTTGGGTGAAGTTCAGAACTGTAACTAAAAGTGATGTAGTATCTTTTTAAAAATATGATCTTCTAATTAACAGAAAAACAGATAAAGAGTGAGCAGGGACTAGGACCAATTACATGATATTGAATTACTTCCAAGTAAAATTGCTTTTTCTGCAACCAAGAAAAATTGCAATGTGGTCTCTTGAAAGATAAGTACAGTTCTCAATCTTTGGTCAATAAACCACAGGTGCTGATACCACTTCTTTTTTGATCAACTGTTAAGTGATGCATTAACTAAATGTGCTGATAATTATTTGGACAAATGTCTTATGTATGTATCAAGAAACTTCTTTCACACTTAACAGTAACAAGCATCAAATGTTGCAGAAGAATGCAGACATCACTTATGTGCCTTCTGTATTCAGGTGGGATACAGGTCATCCAGAGCCCAGCTCATTCCTAGGCAACAGTTCTGCCTTTTTCCTTTCTGGGATTACTTCTCTTCTAGGCACCTCACTTCATTTTCCTGATCACTTGGTTTCACCTGCCATATGTACCCAGAGTAATGCCCTATTTGGGGAAGATGGGCACCAATCTCCTATCCAGCATTATCACTAACAAAAATTATGTAAATTTTTAAATTATCCTGTAGTCTAGGAGTAGGCAAGTGCTGAATTATGTGAAGAATATATATGAGTGCAATCTAATGTAACAAATTTTCAGATATGCCTTTCCTCCAGCAGGTTGAATTTTGTGCCCAAGAAGACCCTGATTTGCAGCTGGTAGTTGAAAGGAACTGGAACAGTGTCATCCATATGCACAGGTGCCTCCTGGTGCCACAACCATAGGTCAGCCTTGAACTGCTCTTTCCAAGTTGCTGCACTGTCTTGTAGGCACATTTGCATCATGGAACTCTGTGGACACTGTATTAACAGCTGCTTGGGCTGGGATAAAGACTTCCATGAATAGAATAGGTGTTAAACTATGTCTTATATCTAAACCACAACAATCTAAATCAGGTGCTTCAGCCAATGTCATACAGATATCAGCATTCTCGAATCTTGTTAGAACTAGTAAAACAGGACAATTGTTTTGTTCTCATGTAGGTCTAAAGATATCTTCCTTTCTATTTTCAGAACTACTTTGAGTGCTATTTTGTTTCAGCAAATACTGATAAACATCTTGATCTTTTATATAGTCACTGCTTGGACTGATTTTTAAGAGGGGCTTTTCTGAAGCTGAAGACAGGGAACATGATTGATAAGAAGATTACTATATAGAAATGTGTAAGATAGCCTAAATGCACTCAGGATATGTTCAGGACATGACAAGCTACACTACGCAGTGCAAATGTTAACACTGGATTGTGAATAGTGCTGTACTATATGAGAAGGGACCACAGTGTATCTCCATGCTGCCCACTGCACACCACTGTTTGTACATGAGCTGAGACATTAGCATGATAACACAATTTATGTTCTAGGGCACATTTACAAAAAATACCATGCATGACAGAGAACTTTCAAACCGCTTAGGTGCCAATCTTGGCCACAATTTCCTAAGATTATACAGTTCATAATTTCACATGATAATCAACACAAAATTAAATATCCATATTGTCTAACTACATGTTTATACTCTAAGGGTATAATTAAGACACCAAATTTTACAATTAGTGTGGCATTACTTAGTAAACAGCTTTTCAAAGCTTTGTTTCACTTATTTTAAATTACTTCTAGAAAACACAAATTCATATGCAAGGTATGGTACACTGTAAGAACATTTAAAATTTTTTGATAATGAATATTCACAAAGGGGCCAAAATTAAGACTTAATAGACATACTTAGCAGTACAACTTTCATGTTCTGTTATTATGGTTTATGTCTATTTGCTTGAAATAGTTTTGGGGGTTGAATTTTCTAAAGAAAAAAATCATGCTTTAGAATGGTGTAATCCATCAGCAAATGTTTGCACATTCCGTAAGTGAAGATATTATTATTTTTCAGTATATTAAAAATATTTATGCATGTACCTGGGAACTGTCACTTCTATTTATACGCAGATATGAACTCAATGTGAAAGCAAACACCTACCTTGTATGTTGCTCACTATTGAGTTCAGAGGTTCAGTGGATATTTTCAAAGATAAACAATTTTATGACAGCCTTTTCCAATGTCTGTTTTGGTCTTGGCAATCTTGGCATTAAAATCACCAGTATTTGTTTTTTAAGGGAAGTATCAACAGCAGTCGTCTACAATAAAAAGTTGCACAGTGCAACAAAATTTCTTTTGCTTCCAGATTCTATCAGGGGGTAAAAGGCTGTTCTTCCAGGATTCTGCCTTAAAAATTAATATTTGCAACACTCAATACATAGCAAAATTGAAACCAACACTCAGTCTTTGTCATCAATGTCTGTTCTGCACTCATTTTTTTTCAGTATCTAAGATAACTAATAATTACAGAGACCTTTATACTGTAGATAATACTAATTTTCCAGTGCCTTCTCTTGGAAATAGCTAAATGTTTTAAAATAAAAGAAAATACAGATCATTTTAGAAAATAAAAAAACCAACTCTGAAAAGTAGTATTTATAAATAGTAGATGTTTCAAACAAATTGTGAGACTGACACAAGCACAGAACCCAATGCACAGATACCACTTGTAAATAAATTGTGACCAGAAGTCTTTTCTCCTGCATAGCTCTTTGGACCAATTCCCACTACATGACTTAGCTGAACTATCAACTTATTTTAGAAAAATGTCAAATGTTGATTTTAAAACATCGGTTGAAGAGATGTCCAGTGTACACTTAGGGAACTGGTTCCAGTGACTGTTCTCATTCCTAACGATTGTGTCTACAGATCTAATTTGATTTTACTGGATTTTACCATAACATTTTGCCTGAGCTCACAGTGTACCAGTGAATACAGATCCAGGTAAGCGTAAAGTAAAAACTGTGTCATTTAGGACCAAGTTGTGACTCCTGAGGGATCTTGCTTCAGGACTGACTGACAACAACTTCATGTTGCATGAAATGTTTTAATCCCTGCCTTATACCCTGTATTTATCTTTTGTTTAAGTTTTTTGACTGAATCATACTATGTGATACCAAGAAATATAAAATTCTAGGACAATGTAACACTGATTTTGATCAAAATTACAATCTCAATAAAACAAGTGGTTATTTTGATCAGATCATGTTAAATGAGCCCCTTGACATCCTTTTGTTTGTTTGCTGAGCATTATCCAGCATTGAGTGTATTATTTAACCTGTCAGATGTCTAACTGCTTATTTAAGAATTAAGAAAATGTACCTAGCATAAAATGGGTCTTTACTCTCTTTTGTAAAACTACCATCAGAAACAGTAACTCTATTGCAACTTCTGAAAATCTGCATGGTTTCTAGAACTTAATAGAAAGCACAAGCAGATGACAGTTATGACTTTAAAAGATCTAAGATCCATGTTATCTATAAGTCTCTAATTTACAGATAAAATGCTATAATAGGACCTATTTAATAATTTATCTAGGAATAGTTGGAAATAAAGAAAAAAGTAATAACCATATAGAAGAAACATATAATCTGCCTTTTTCTCCAAATGCAGCAAAGGAGTATTTGAGAAACAGTTTTCTACTTATTGACTGCATAACAGAAAAAAAACCCCAAAATTTCCTATTCCTTACCAAGTGAAGTTAGTCATAGATCAGATGAACTTGAATTCTCATTATACGTCAGCAATGGCAAAGTCCTATTATTGTTCATCTGAAGGCCTATATATTATATTTCTTCTAACTGCTTTCAGCATTAAATGTAACTAGATGAATAACCACTGACAACAAGTTTCAGTCCTGTTTTGCATCCTAAGTTCAAGAGATAAACATTAGTAATTTTTCTGGATTTATCATACAGAATTCTGAGATGCTAGAGATAGAATTGCTGGATACCTTCTAGTGCAAACTGAAACTTCCAGAGAAAGGAAGCTCTTCATTGGGCTGACAGACTAACTTTCCTCCAATAACTAGTGCAGGGATGGAAAAAAAAAGTCAGAATTGTACTGGGGAAAAAATAATTAGTCTTCTTATTTAAGATGCATGATTTCTCTTTCCTCCCTATTCAGATAGGCCCTTGCAAGCTTTAGACTTAGTTTAAATTCCTTGGACATTATCTAATAATGGGTTTAGTTTTCAAAATTTGTTAGATTTGTCCCATAGCAACTTGGACCTCATAGCTTTTGGTAATTACCATCAGATTGTAATATGAAGTTACCTCAGTGACAAATGCTGATAGCCTTGTATATATCTTAAACACTGTTTTAATGGTTTGGAGTTTTCCTGAATAAGGAATTGTCATTGACTGGCCTTCCTGTTGCTTAATCCCCTGTTGCTTAATACAGTAATGTAAAAGGAGTTAAGATGCCTTATAAAGATTGTCATGTAGGACCTCAATAAGCTAAGTAGGTAACTTGGAAGGTCTTCTGTCTCCAACTGGCATCATGCCCAAAATAGAAGAAATCATTTAAAGGTGTTTGGTACAACTGTCAATCACCCATGCTGTGGATATCTGTGTAGAGGTACATGCATGCATGGACACAAAAATGTCCTGGTCTACCAGCACACACAAATTTATCATTTACTTGTTTGCTTTTATGTTGCTGTTTGATTTTCTGTTTATCTTCTGCATGCGATTATTTGCTATTTTGTTACTATTTTTATACCAGAAATGCACAACACTCTGAAAGGAAATTGTAGAATGGTACATTTCATACTGAGGGTAGACTAGTGTCTTTCTCCTTCAAAGGAAGACACTAGTTGTCAACAGTGTGTATTTTAAGGAAAAGAACAATCAGTATGTTAGAAAAGAATGAGACTTCTATTTTCTGTCTAATAAATAAGGAATAAACTGCTTGTGAAAAGCAATCACAATTTAGGCATTCTGGTCATTACAGGCTCTTTAAGTCTTTGACATCACAGATGGAGTAACTCCATATGGTGTGACTCATTCCAGATGATGGGTTCACTGGGCTGCTGTGCTAGAATACAAAAAATGTCCCATTCTCCTTGCTGTAAATGCTAAAGCAGCAGTGAGTCATATCTCAGAGTTTAAGTTGCATCCTTGATCACTTTTAAATCAGCTCCCAGCAATAAAAAAGCACCACTGAGGGAACCATACTTTCTTCCAGAGCAGCCTAGCTCTAGTCTGCTCATTGCTCTAAAGCAAAGGAGTATTGAAGGACAACATGGTACTTTGGTTTGCCTTATGAACCAATAAAACATCTAAATCCTGGCAACGCTTTGCCATCAGACACGCTGTACAAAGAAATAAAGCCATCATTCCCAGCATGAACCTGATCACAGAAGAAAAGGAGAAGCAGCATTCATTGCAGCATTTCACGGAGGCACAGACATTGAATTTTGGACCACAGGAATTTTGCTTCCTTCAAAACACTTCGATGGCAATTTCTCTGACTTCTGCCTCTGTCTATCTTTTTTCAGCTGCTCATAAGTATTCCCTCCTTACTGCAGGCAGATCCTTTACTGCCATTTTTTTTATCCCTTATATTTATACCACTCCAGTCAAGAAGACCTGGGTTAATATCAGCAGGTTATAAAGGTACTTCTAGACAACATGGATCATTTTGGTAGAGGCTATGGTGAGTGCTCTGAAAGTAAACTGTGGAAAAGCACATGTGGTCGAGCAATAACCAGTGTTGTCTCTGTCATGTGCTGGCACAGAGTTCCCAAAATGGAATTTAGGCCTTGACTTTTATAAGCAAAGACAGCTTTTTCAACCAGCTCCTTAATTATAAATACAGTGAGAAGGCAAAGAAGGGATAAAAGAGATGAGACATATTCTGACTACAGCAAGGAAACTAAAATCTCACAAACAGTAGGAGTGGGTATGTTTAAAAAAAAAAAAAAAGAAAATAACAACAGAGATTAAAGTAGCAAGCAGATGAGTTACAGATTCATAATTTAAAAAAATAAGTGATACCCATGACTGCAAGATGCCACATTCCATTCTGAAATACTGCTCCACCACTGTATTTAGTTTAGCACATAACACAGGTCCCGTGAGCCATCAAAAACTTGAAATGAAGTTAGTTAAAAAGGTAAGTTCTTTTATTTCCATACCTTTAACTCATAAGTATTTATTCAGTTTGGTTTTTTTTTTCCAAAGCAATTCAGTTAACAGGTGGAATTAACCACCCTTTATTTTTTTCCAAGAAGAATCAGGCTTCCCCAAGTAATTCAAGCTCATGGGTCTCCAATCAGGCACACAGCTAGTGAGAGTTATATTTTTAGGTTCAAATGAAACAAATATCTTCAGGGTTGTTATTGGGGTTTCTTTGGTTTCGGTTTCTTTGTTTTAGTGTTTTGTTGTTTTGTAATGCTACAGAAAGCAAAACAAAATATTCTTCTTTTGTTAAAATGATTATGCAAAATTAAAAGCTTCTTCCAGGAAAAAAAATCCTCTGAGAGTTGCATACATCCATCCAAGAACAAAACATATTCCTCTGGAAAGGTATATTTTCAGTAAGTCAGATTTCCTCTGGAAAGAATAAAAAACAATAAAAGCAGACAAACTCTTAAGTGACAACTTAGTAGTGGGAAAAACTTGGTTAGAGAATATTTGCTATTTACAATTCCCAGCCTGGCTACTGCTACACTGGCCTGACCTGAAAAGGAATTAAACCCATCACAAGGATTGCTCACATTCTTTAGAACAGAGGATTTGAGGGTGACATTGAAGAAATCATGACATGCAGTAAATTGCACATGCAATTACATTGAGGAGGGCATTGTTAATATGGCAAAATGCTAAAAAAGGCAGTATTTTCTTCCTGTCCTACCTAGTGTTTTGCATTGATGTTTTTAAGAAATAATATTGATGTCACAGTAATAGGAGATGCTTAAAGACTCTAAAGGAAAGAACAGGAAATGCAGAAAATGAGTTCAAACTGAAGTTTCACTAATACTCTCACTAAGCTGTTCAAATGTAGCTGATAATGGGCAAAACTGATAACTGGGGTTTGTGTTTTTTCATGTTCAAAGATATATAAGGGCAAATACATACAATATAGCCTGGAAATTGAATTAGGGTTTGTAATTTTCATACTTCTGGGAAGTGACTTGGCTACTGGCTAGTTAAATGTAATAGCAATGCTGATTTTTAATAATCATGACCAAAATGCCATGCCAGGTATTCATCCTCTTATCTCAAACATCAACAAAATATTAATCCCTCATTTCAGGATTATTTCATCTGATTGCCAGTTATGTTAACTAAGATAAAGTATGGTTGTTTTCATGTGCATAGAAGCCTTTGAAATAGCCCCAACTTCATTCCCATTCTAGGTTTTGTTGTTGGAAGAGCAGCATTTTTTGCAACAAAATTTTCAGTTATAAAACCAGCAGTACTGTACTTAGAGGTGGACTTACATATGGATTTAGTAATTGAAAAGTGTGGGGGGAGCATACATAATGGGATTTTCAATGCTAAACCCTTTCCCCATCAACTTGCTCCAGTAAGTGGACACTAGAATGCATATAGGGGCATTTTATAGCCAATGGCAAGAGAGATTTCTGTGGTCTGGCTAACCATATCATGAGTTTGGACATCTTACCCAATCTTGATAGGCTCCTACTTTTAAGAAAGGCCTGAACTAATTTCAAGGACATTGCCTGATGTAAACATGCTAGGAGAAGTCTGGGCCCAAGTTAGTTCTGTAATTCTCTGTTAATGGTTGTCTCTATCTCTAGATGGTGAATTACTTCTTAGTCTCTGTATGCTGATTTGAAAATCTGTAAATGTATTTAGAAATGTATTACATAAAAGTGATTTTGGAAACCATTTATTTTTTTGTTAATGGGGCTTTTATTTTTCTTTTTTGATTCCTCAGATCTTTGCCAGGAGGCCTATTTTACTGAAATATATAAGAATGTGAACATTTAGGTTCACAGTCAGCACCTGCACCCTTATACACACTGACACTCCCACTGTTACCCATCCTGGCATGTCTACATATCAAATCAGCTCATGACTTTTGTATGTTCCAGCATATTTTTAGATGTTAGTTGCTCAGTGGGTTACTGACCTGGATGTTTTATCTTTCTATTTCAGCTTTTGCTGTTCTCTTGATGAATTGCTCAGTTAGTGTCTAGAAAAAATAAAGCCATCATTATCAATGATAGTGCCAATGAACTGTGGCAAACTAAGGGATAAAGCACATTTAACAATATTGCATGTCACAGGCTTATGATATATTCCTGAGGATGATTATTGGAATACAAATTTACCTCTACAAAAAATAATACTGTAAATAATTAGAATAAAGGACAACTTTAAATTATGTGCAGGCTGTTTTATCCTTAGCAGAGAATTGACTATAAAGTTACAGAGGAAAATAGAAGCTATTTTAATTGTTTGCTACACAGATGCAAGGCAAAACCTAACTTAAACTTTACTGTGATGTTCATAAGTAATATGTAATTTAAGCTACAACACATTGATGTATAATATTGTAAGACTCACAATCAATCCTGATTTAAACAAGGTTCATTCAACTAATGTTCAAAAAACATAAAGAAAATTTCATGCGCTTAGCAGTAAGATTATTTCTTTTATTTGCTAATTAATACTATCTGTACCCTCCCAAAAAGCTTTTAGAGGTAGACATGCAATACTGCCTCCTTTAAATCTAAAGAAATTAACTCCATTGATGTGATAAATACATTTTTATTTCTGTTGCTGGTATGAAAAGGGAAGTTTGTATTTTTGCCAACTTCCACTTATTCAGTATACAAAAGACATTAAATGATTTTAAACCATTCACAGCATTGTATAGTCACTTTCCATCAAATGTTAGCACTCTCTTCTGCCACACAGTAATTTGTCTCACCTATCAAATGAAATTAATTTAACTTTCTTTTGATGACTCAAGCCTGAAAGGAAATAAGCATATCCATATTTAGATCTCCTATTTACCTTTCCCTTTGTCTTCTTAACAGAGATAATCTGGATCTTTGTCCTAGCAATATAGATATTAATTTTACTATCTGGGAAAATCCCAACCTGTGACTCTATTAGACCACATAAAAAAACTCCACTCCTACTTTCCTATTGTTGGCATCTAAGATAAAATTTAGTGAATAACTTTCTTTTGTCTCTATCCCTCTGACTTTTAGAGCATTTGTATTACTAATGCCTTTCCTTCTTAGCACAAAGTAGAGAAAATATATGAAAGCTGAAATGACAGTAGGAATCTGGAAAAATTGCTTTATCTCTACAAAAGAAATATATATCAGGTGACCCCTTAGTAAACATGCTAAAAGTTTTTATCAAGAAGTCTCTAACCTGGAAGTTACAAGGATAAAAAAATACATCCTTAGAATTTACTCCAGGATGATACCTTCTTCTGAAATTGCTTAATACTAGTGAGATTCAGTTTCATGTCAGCAATAACCTTGCTGGCACACAGAACTGATGCTGCACTTCCCCTTCTAGCCAAAGTTAGGACTGGTCATAATTTTATAAATACCTATTGCTCATTTACACCAAGCTTCACCTTCTCCATTATACTCTTCAGATCTACCAAGATAAAGTGCAAACGTAATTCATTTCTAACCTTGTTTGGTAAAAAAATACAAGTTATGTGACATTTAATCTGTGGAACCAATGTCTGTCTGACTGAATTGGGTTAAGAAGCAATTGCACAAGCAGTGGTGGCAATGGATCTGGGCTAGATGGTGCACTCCTGACACACACCAACCAATCCCAATTCCTCTATTATCCCTTCCCCAGACTCCTCTGGTTCTGACAGAATTTGCTGAAGTTCCTAAATCTGCAGAAAACAGCCACATGCAGGATTAGCTGAAGATGAGATCTGGTAAAAGGGAGGTAACACAGAAAAGTTATCAAGAAGAAATAGGAAGGAGAGGAGGTGATGTTTAAGGAGGAAGCCAGATTCTGGGAACAGCGGAGGACAGGGATATGGGATATTCTCAGCCTGCCTGGAGGCATCCAGGAAAACAGAGGTGATAAACTGCAGGGCACCTGTCCCTGCATTCCCTAATCTTGTTCTTTGCACACTGAGGGGCGTCTTGGCAATAACATCAAGGAGACCAGAACTGGACTCCAAATGAGCAAGAAACAGGGCATACTTGGAGAAAGACATGATAAGATAGTGGACTGTTACAAAGAGGGATTTAGGTGCATTCAGAAGCTTTAAGCCCATCCTGCCAGTGATTTCAGCAGAGTTCTTGAGTAAGAGGACAAATCTCTTGCCTGAGGTATTTTTAGTTTTTAACTCCCTCCTAAAATGAGAACAGGAGCAGACGTTTTCTCTTTTCCCCAGCTGGAGATTCCTGCTCCAGGCCCCCTGCAACTGAGTCAGTCTTTGGGGCAACACCCTACCTCACCACAAGGAAATTCAGCCAAACTGATGCCAACAATCCACACTTTTTGAGCTGATGTCCTTTATTGTGCCTGAAGTAAATTAGCATGTTTATGTTGAGAGCCTTAAGAAGTGTAGGGATGAGCAGCTGCTGTGAGCCAGAACTGGCACCTGTGGACCCAGGAGAAAGCATTCATCCTCGATTGCAGGTCCCTACATCAACCCCCTTCTCACAAAACACAGAAAGAGGAATCACAGAATATTCTGAATTGGAAGGGACACACAAGGATTATTAAATTCAACTCTTGAGTGAATGGTTCATGTATTACCCCTCTCTTATTTTACAGCATAATGATTACATCTCTCACCTCAGACTGGGGAGACAGAGTTTTAATGCTTTTCCTGCAGAGGGAAATGTGCATCTGCACTTTGGATGTCAAGTTTTCAGATTACTGAGCATTTCAGAGCAGGGTACTTTGTCCTTCTCTCTGCAATAAAATCTAAAGCAGGATACAGAAACTCTTATCGTAATCTCTTGAAATCCTTTCCATCTAGAGCTTGGCATGTTCAAGTAGAATAGGAAAGATCGAGTCCAGGCTCTCCCCACCTCTCCAGTGAACACTCACTGTTGTGTTTAACTTTACACAAGCTTCTTCCTACTGTCCCAGAATATGCCACAGACAGCGGTTGATTGAAACAGCTCTCTATCAGAACAAGCACCTCATCATCTGCTTGCTGAGATAAGCACTCAAACAGAGAAGGGAATTAACTGCAGGATAGTGCTGTAATGCTCTAACCACAAAAGTAAAAGGGGTATTATGTCATCTGGTCTCACTTTAAATGAAGAGTAGAAATTAAGATTTGATCTGAGTCTGCTGACTGAATTAGGCTGTGCCAGCCAGGCGGGCAGAGCAATGTCTGATTTACATACCTCAAATATGTTTGAAACCTAAGTTAGAGAGGGTCATATGATGATGCTTTGGCAGCTCCAGGGTATGAACAGTTGCAAACACTTATTAGAAACCTTAGTCCTTATAATAATCAATTTCTACAGAGTGAAGTGACAGCCAAGGAGGCCCTTTGAGGCTATGTATTTTATACTTCACAAACTCGACAGGCACTCAAATACCTGAATCTATTTTGGATATCAATAATAAAATCCAAAAATCAGCTTCTGGCCTAACACATGGTCTCACCATCTGAGAGGATAGTGGTTGTATAACAGATATCCTCTGGCATATGGTTTCAGGGAGGGTGGGAGTAAGGAGAGAACTGGGAGACCTTGCTGGTACAGTCCATCCTCAGGAGCACTGACTGCCTAGCTCCTGTCTGCCTTGGTCCTTTGCCCCTTCATAGCCAGCACTTGAAGTTGCAGTGACTGACAGTAATCCCACCATTTGGAGCTGGGGTTGTGCGTGAGCAGTTTGTTTACTAAACCTCCAATTCTGGTTTACTTTCTGCTGCCAGGAGTTTGGGGTCTGTTTTCCACCAGCATTCATTAAGTTATCCTACAGTGTGCCAAGTTTCCATCAGCCCAGCAAAAATTTTCTCAGTTCCAAACCCTGTTTTCCTGATGGCAGTGCTCTATGCAGTAGATTTTCTGAGAAATCTATTTATTAAGTTAAATTTTCCTAAGAAGTTGATGGGAGCATACACACTTTAATAAGGGAGAAGATTAGTGGCCATAGGGACTAGTGACTTCTAAAATCAAAACAATGTGGTGGGAAATTGTCAAACTTAAAAACAGAGCCACAAAATCCCCAAACTGTAGTCAGATATAGAACTTTGGACAGAGACACTCAAGGCTTCAGGTCCTACAAATCAAAATCCTAATCCAAACACTCTGATCCTGAAATTGGTTTGCTTTTCACGAAAATCTGTAATCCAAACATCTTCAGGTCTTAATCAGAGATGAAATAGAAATCGGTGGCAATGAAGTAGCAAATAAAAACCTTTCCTGCCTAAAGCCTGGAGAATTTATTTTGTCAAACTTCAATCCTTCTCAGCACATTCTGTGAGAGTGCAGCTATCCAACTCCTAGCACAATTAAGTGATTCTTTGATTTCTGTCCACTGAAGTAAACAGAGGTGAAGCCATCGAT
>JAWWLZ010000042.1:30666219-30680117 GCA_035041345.1 Poliocrania exsul | reverse complement strand
TGCAGCACTTAACATCCTGCTTTGCAGAGGCTGCTGAGCTTTTTGGGCTGGAAGTCAGCTTGAAGAAGACAGAAGTTTTCTACCAACCTGCACCTCAGGAAGTCTTCCATCATCCCCACATCACCATAGGTGGATCACAGCTTAAGTCAGTTCAGCAGTTCACCTATCTGGGAAGCATCATTTCCTCGGACAGTAAGATTGACAAAGAGATAAATAACAGGCTAGCAAAGGCATACAGAGCCTTCAGAAAACTCCACAAAAAGAGTCTAGTGCAATAAACACCTGAAGAAAAGTACAAAGAACAGTGTCTACAGAGCCATTGTACTGCCTCCTCTTTTATATGGGTCTGAATCATGGGTCATCTATCGCCACCACCTGCGACATCTCGAACACTTCCATCAGCGCTGCCTCCGTTCAATCCTAAACATCCACTGGTCTGATTACATGAACAATGTGTCTGTTCTTGAACAGGCAGGGGTCACCAGTATCAAGGCCATGCTGCTGAGAACATAGCTGCACTGAGCAGGGCACATCTCCAGGATGGAGGATCACCGTTTCCCAAAGATTGTGCTCTATGGTGAACTGGCCACCGGCTGCCGCAAGAAAGGAGCCTCAAAGAGGAGATACAAGGACTCCCTGAAACAACATCTCAGCCTTGGCCATACTGACTGCCACCAATGGTCCACTCTGGCCTCCAATTGGGATTCATGGAGACACACTATTCACGACACTGCTGCTTCCTTTGAGAATGAACGCAGAGTCAGTCTCGAGGAGAAGAGACAATGCAGAAAGAACCGTTCCTTGCCAATATCGCCAAAAGAGACTTTCTGCTGTGCATTTTGCAACCTGACTTCCCTATCCCACATTGGCTTTTTTAGACACCAGCACACTTGCAGCAAGCGTAGGTAGTGCCCTTCCCAAATCTTTGTTCGCAAAGCCTAGCCATGATGATGATGATGAATGGTTTGAAGTGGGAAAATTTCTCTGTGATATGCTGCAGTCGAATCAGACTTAAAGCAGGAATCAGTATTCAGCAAACAAGTTGCCTTTGTTATGTATGAGGTCAGTGAACAGTCCCTTCTGGTCTTAAAATATATTAGTTTATGTATAGGGGAAAAAAATTGCCCTCACAAAGCTTTATCTACTCGGAGAGAATCAGTGAAGTGTACAAGGGATAGTAATTATTTTTCAAGTTACTATTTTTGCAAGAAAATTGCAAAGCAAATCTCAACAACTTTTCAGATAATTCAAGGTTTTCCAAACCAGAAATACCAAAATGTCAATTTTTTAAAACTTTGCATTCTGGTCTTTTCCCTTTCCCTGTCTGTTGCACCAGTGAATGAATGATGCTCAGGAATTTTACTCCATTTCTAGTCCTCTTCCTACCACCTCTTTCTCTCTCTGTTATTCTCAGGAATTTCTCAGTTTTGAAAATGTTAGAGTAGTTCAAGGAAACCTGAAGGTCTCCACTCTGGCAGGCCCTGGCTGTTTGCCCCAAACCCTGCTCCAAGTAGCCTTGTCTCTCACCAGCTGCCAAGACCCACATAGGGCTGTGGCAGGTAGGCAGCAGCCAAACACCCACAGTCCCAGAAATGCCTTCTCCCTCCCCTTGCACCCTCTCTGCTGGTGGCCAGTGGGAGCTTAGCTTAGAAGCAACTCCTGCAACCCACTACCACTCGGACTTTTCCCCAAGGAAAGAGATCTGGAAGTTTTATGGGGTGATTTGAAGCGGCCAGAGCACTTTGGAAAATCTGGGCATCTGCATTTCTCTCTTTTTCCCTGTCTTCAATGAGGTGTTATATGGCAAATGCAAATTTTCTTGAACAGAAAAAAAATTAGGAACCTTGCACATGTCTGTAGAGTGAAATCCAGACTGCCTGACAGAAGGACCAACAATAAACTAAATGATTGTTTCAAATCAGGACTTAATCACATACTTATAGGTTAAAAAACAAACAAACAAACAAACAACACACAGTGTTTTCTTCAGACAGTGTGCTAATACTCAGTACAGAACATTTTCTTTGGAGCTGTCTGGGAAGATGGTGGGGAAATGCAGAGTCTACCATTAAAGACATTTAGGAGTAGTTTTATCAACAGCTGGACAATGAATCTGTGAAAAAATCACACCAATCCTTTCAAATTGCTATGCATTTAATAAAAGATTAAATATGTAAAAGAATAAAAAGTACCACAGAAAGTTTTCTTAAACTAGTACAATCTGGCATTGAGGAATTTGGAAGATATTTTATATGGATTTTTGTGCATTTTAGCTGGGTGGCCAAGGTATACTACATTAATTTTGAGTCTGCACTTACAGACTGCAGCAGAATGCAGAGTAAACAATTAGGCTTGTTTGCTTTCTGAATTGTGATATTCTGAGTCTTTCACTGATTTAAATGTATGTTGATCATATTTTATGCTTTGACAGCACCTGCCAATCCAAGATCTCAAATGCTTTACAGTTGTTAATCAGTGAAACCCACAGAATATTTCTCTCTCTTTAAGCCAGATACCATATTGCTGAAAATGCAGATACTTTGTGTATACCAATGAGAAAAAAAAAAAAAAAATGAAAAAAATTTTTTTTACTGTGACCAGTAAGTCTTAGGAATCATATTTCGTATACAGAGGAATAAAGCAGTAGAAAAGCTGGTAGTCACAGTCAGTAGCAATGTAATACAAAAGCTACAACCACTCTAGCAGTAACCATAACCGGGATATGGATTTTAACAGATGCCCAGTTATTCCTGTGCTTCTTCAAGTAAATCCCCAAATAAAAACAACTGGAACTTAGCTCATTTAAAAAGCCATATGTCAGTTCCCTTCTTTAGCTTCCAAACAAGGTTCCTCCCAGTCAGAGATTACAGGATATGAAAGGCTTGCTTCTGTTGTGATGGTAATGGGAAAATGTGGTAAGGAAAGGCTGAGAGAGAGCATGTGCTGCTCCAGGCAATGCTAATGAGGGGAGCACTCATTAGCACAGTAGCCTGCCCTGTCATAAATCTGCCCATATCTGTTAACGTTTTCTAATATGTAGTTTACTGTAATAAATGAGAATAAATTGTATCAGCTAAATTGCCCGTGAAGTTGCAGTTTCTCTTTGCAGGACTGCAGCTGCCTATTCGGTTCATTTGCTTGTTCCATTTGGTCCTGCTCTGCTCTGTGGGGCTCCCTGCCCCTGTTCCCCCTTACAGATCCACATGCACCCAAGAGGTCTAAGCAAAACAAAATCCCAACCACTGAGTTTCACTTGGTTTCATTCTGAAATCATGCAAAAACAGACATCTTATCTTTAGAGTAGCTAGTGAATGAAGTTACCCAAATGAGGTTTCCAAGAAGATTCCAGCCAGCCTGGGCTGGGATTTGGAGTACATTGGTCCAGACTGACATGTTAAGCCAAGATAGTACTGATCAGAAGTAACACAAGCTCTTTTACAAGCAGAGATAATAAAAAAATTAAATGGTTGCTCCTTAAGCTGTTCCTTCTCTTAGGATGAAATTTGACATTGGAGACAATGGCAAAATTAAGAGAAAACTACTTTTTGCCATTAGCAGTAAATTTCCTTATACCCCGACACTTACATGATGCACATGAGTGGGTTCAAGAAGCTAAACAACAAAAAATTCTTTCCCTTGTCCCAGGTTTGGCATGCTGCTGACCCAGAAAGCTGAACCAGTTCATTTAAAAGTCAAGCAACTCACTCAAGTCAACCAAAACACCAGTGAATACGAAAGAGGAAGAGTTCTGCCTCTCTTATGAAAGAGGAGCAGAAGGAACAAAAGTTGAGAGGCAACAAGTCTTTCTGTAAAGCAAAATTGCACCCTCAAAAATCCTACATACTATTTAAATAGTCTGCAATCAATTACACACTTATGTAAATATCATTAATAGAATCCAGATGTAATATCACAGAATAGTTGAGGTTGGAAGGGACCTATGAAGGTCATCAGGTCCAACCCTTCTGTTCAAACAGGGCCACCTAGAGCTGGTTTCACAGGACCAGGTCTCCAAGGTCAGAGCCTCCACAACTTACCTGGGCAACTTCCGTCAGTTCTCTGCCACCCTCACAGTAAAAATGTGTTTCCGGAAGTTCAGAGGGGACCTCTTGTTTTTCACTTTGTGTCTGTTGCCTCTGGTCCTGTCCTCAGCACCACTGAAAAGAGACAGAGTCCTTCTTCTTTGTACCTTCCCTTCAGATACTTGTACACATTGATGAGACCCCCCTGAGCCTCTCTTCTCCAGGATGAACAGTCCCAGCTCCCTTTGCCTTTACCCATATGAAAGATGTTCATAAAATTCTTTGAGGAAAACTATATATTCCTTCTCCTGTGAGATCAAGTGACTGAAGACAGAATGCAATATGAATTAGAATCTATCATTTGATTATACTGAAGTGTGTCTCTTTATAATAATATGAAAACTTGTCTATATATTCAATAGAATCTAAGGAGTGATTCATCCCATCTTTAAGTAACTAAAACAGGTGAGATGAACTATGGTTTAAAATTCCCTACTTCAGCAAAGGAGCCACAGTGCAGTTACTTACACTGAAGGAGAATAAACTTCAACAAAATTAGTATCTCCTGTAAGTTACACAGACTCTAAAGTAGAATTTATTACAACATAAAACAAAAATACAATCAATTTGCTTATTTTGCACAGAAGGTGTGCAAGGGATATTCTCAGATGCTAAATTAATATTGTGGTTCCTAAAAATAATAATCAAATTATTTTTGAAAAAATCTGTTCCCAACTGCAGAAATCTTTGACATAACAAGAGGTAGAGGTTTCAGTCTTTGAAAATAGACCTCATAAAAACATTTCTGTGGCAAAAAAATTTACTACAAATGCGCTATTATTTGGCTCATGGGGAAATATTACAAAAGTTGGCCTAGACCACAAAGGTTTTTATATTAACCACTGTTTCTGGGGTCATTTATGAAGCAGGATGGAACACATGATAATTGTGGTTGCAAGGAAGATGTTTATTGGATAATGATCACCTAGCAATGTACTGTAGAAATGCTGTTTCAGTACACTACTGTAATTTTTTTGCTTAATGAATAGCCCCTCATTTGTTTGAAACTTTTTGCACATGAAAGAAGCACATACAGTGGGAGAAAGGAGAAATTATGGATGAGCTTCAGACGGTCTTTGATAGGATACAGATTCAGCTTCTTTTTAATCATCTGGATATCATCTGGACAATCATCTGCTTCTTCACTAAAGAAAACAAACATGAGACACTTTTGGCAAGAGATTTAAGTTGGCTGGTATTAAACAGCATCTGTAGATCTAGTCCCTTCATAGTAACTGCCATACAATAGCAATTCTAATTTTAAATATTTAGGGTTCCATGTAGATGAGATTGTGTACTTCTGAAGACATGCTCATACATTTGTTTATAGACAATTTGAGATTAAATTAGGTGTGTTTTATTATTTGAATACTTTTTATACTTTGCCTGCCAGGAGAGGTTTAGCATTGCAATTAATGTTTCCATGAATCAAACACAGGAGTCTAGTACATACAGAGACAGTATTTAAGTAAAATATATGGTTGCTTTATCATCTTTGAATAGTTCATTTTGAACATTAGTGAATCTCTGATTGTTCTTCCTTTAAAATACCATTGTTGCATTGCATGGGAAAGAAATGCAAATCTATGTTACTACAAAGAACAAGAGAGTTTTTTCAATATTCTTCAAGTACTCAGAATATTTGACATGGAATTCAGCACTCAGATATGAATCGAGGGTAGCACCTCTAAGTATGCCTTTTTGGTCCTGAAAATCATTTCAAATACTGAAAACAATGAATGTTGAAACAACACTTTACACATCCTATTTCCCTTCAAAATACTGCAAATAATATTTAAAATATTTTTGCCAGTTTACAAGGATATAAACTAATAGCCAAGGAGACAAACATGCTTTACTGTGATATGTGAATTCAGGTTTTCAAAATCTTAAGACTCTGAAATGAAGAGAATTTACCAAAATAGTTCAATGCCTACCCACTCTCATTATTGTCAGTAAGGTCTTTGACATGTGGGAAAACTTTACAAATCCAAGTACTTCTGTACACATTCTAATGAGAAGTGATAGATGTGAAAATCCATTTGATAAAGTGAATGAATTTTCATTCCAGTTGACATGCATTGCACACTAATCAAAAGGATATATCCAACTTGTTTTGCTCTCACTTCTTGTTCCATTATCTGCCCGTAAATTGGGTCTTGAAAAGTTTGTGACTTCATTGTTTTTCTGACATTGAGTCTGGAATAACTAAGGAACTCCACAAACTAAAATTTTTCCCCGGGTGAAGAAGGTTGCAATTAAACATTATCTTTGAATATTCTGAAAGAAAACAGTGCAGTAGTTGAAATCAAAAGGAATGCAGGGGAGTCCACAAGCAACATCCAGAGTGAAATGCATACAGAGGATGTCTTAAGAGGTACTTCCATTCAGAAGCTAACCACAATGTTTCTTTCTTGATAGCAGATAAGTAAAGCACAGTAATGTCATGCAGGAAGATAGGATCATACTGACACAGGGAGATGGATTTTAGGAAAAACAAGGGCAGGAAAAATATGGTAGATTACAGACTAGAAATTAAGATGGAAAATGAACACAGAATATGAGGAGAGGTTTCCTTATTTTATCATCCCACCATTTTTTTCAATGTTTAAGTCCTTTACTCCAGTCAGAATGCAGAGTCCAGAAACAGTTTCAATGACAGAGTTGATTGTACCTCATTGTGGAAGTGACAGTGTGTGTGTATATCTCTTAAGGTCTGAGGTGATTGATGAATGCATTCTTAAGGACCAGAGAATCACCTGTAGAATGTAGATGCCTTGTAACCAGTAGAATCTTTCCATGTATTTTAGGTGAACTACTGGCCAATAGTGTACTGGCATGTTATATACAGGAGTAGATAAAAGTGAAGCTGTTACTAAAAATAAAGTCCTTTGTCTTCAGTGAGCCTTCTGATCACACTGCAGCTTGAGTTGTCTCTGCCTCCTCTCACCACCACTAAGCTCATCTACATTACCCCAAGAAAGGGTGACCCCAATAAATGGTGACTCCCGACGTGCACCAATATCTCATCACAACTATACTGCTTCTGAGATGAGGAACACAGGACTAGCTTCACAGACCATTCCTTAGGGTTATAACAAACAGAGAACATTCAGAGATTAATTTTTATTCAAGGAGGAGAAACGACCATGCTTTGTTTTGTTTGGGTTTTTTTAAGATTTAATTTTCAGAGAAATGTGAGTGATGCAATTTCAGTTACAATATACTCCATATTTCCAAAGCCACCTTCCAAAAGTTTTCATGACTTCATGTTAACCAGTTTTGCCACATATATTTAGCTCTTTTCAGTTTAATTATTGAATTTATTAACTAACTAAAGCCACAAGAAGTTAAGAAGCTATAAAAAAGATCTACACATGATTTATTTTGAAATGCAAGATTAATTGAACATGGTCTGTTTATGTGTAACCACACAATGTGTTCAGCTTGCCACATAAATGGACTGGGCAAGTGAATGAAGAATTTGGTCTCCAGTAATTCTGATCTTTGTTTATATCAGTAAGGACAATATAGGCTCATCTGAGGTATACAGTCAAGTGAAAATATTCCAGGGAAAAGTAGTAATGAAAACTGGAAAATAACAGAGAAATATATGAAGATTTCAGAACAGATAATAGAGATAATTTCACCATTTTCCCCCTACATTCTTTATGATTCTACATTCTAATTATTTTTTAAGGCCAATGGAAGAGTTATAATAAATGAACATGAAATTTATTACCATAAAATGCATTTAGAAAAAAGAAAGTGGTTATAATCTTTTTAATTAGACTACATTAACATACCCTCTGTTGCTATAGCAACTACAGCAGAGCAAGAAAAACGGTAAAATACCCCAATACTGAGAGTTTAACTACAGTTGGTTTGCCTGATGAAGGAACACAGTAGAACACTATTACACATTGTTCATAAATTGACTTGATTTAGCCACAAAGTTAATCCAAAAAAGCTATCTTTGAAGCAATTTATTAAAGAAAAAAACTGTTTTCTACATTCATGATACATGAGCAAGTATTATGGATGAGTAGATGAAAACTGATGCTGCACATACTTCAGAGGTGTTTATTTTGGACAAGTTCAACTCTGATTCTGTGGACTTAATGCACAGGTCTCAGTTAAAACTGATAGTAGGTTCAAAATGATAGGTGATCATAGAATATCCTGACTTGGAAGGGACCCACAAAGATCATCGAGTCCAACTCCTGGCCTTGCACAGGACAAACCTAACCCTTGATGATCTGAGAGACAAAAATATAGAATGACTGCTGAATCCTCTAAACTTCATTTCCTTACAAAAATGTAGAATCAAGCACCAAAAACATTACCAAAATCACAGCAGAAGACTCAAAAAGGTATCTACTTAAAATAAGAAATACACGATCCTTCATAAGCTTTGCAGTCAAACCTCAGGCTGCCCCACTCAGTGTGTGAGAGCAATGTGATGCTGCAGATTTTTTAGCTGGAGCCACTAGCTGTTAAGTAAATATCTTTCTTTCAAACCACTCACTTCCATTTTGGTTTTAAGTTACAAGGGCAAACAGAGCTAAAAGAACAAGCTGAAGCCAGGAGGCACTGAAATTCTGCAAAGGAATAAACCAGAAAATGGCATTCCTTTGTTTTCTCGTATTTGCACAAATGGAAATCTGAAAAATAGAATGCTAATGTTACTTTGAAAGTGTTGAGTATCTGGGCAATTTAAATCCTTAAAGATTACTGCAGAGAGAAAGACATTTCCACAGAGTTATTCTCTGCCAGTATCAGAAATTCCCCTTTATTAAACAAGTTCAAATAGCAGCTCAGTGTTTCCAAACTGAAAGAAAATTTGAACTGTTTTCCACCAAGCAAGAGAGCAATACTTTCTCCTCTGAAGTAATTTTACATTAAGTGAAACAAAACCAGAAAAATATATTAAAAACAAACAAAAAAAAAAACTAACAAAAAGACATAAAAATGTCATTTTCATCTGGTAACTACAGCTAGCACCAGAGAGTCCAGAGAGAGTAAAGTCCAGGAAGCATACTTTGTGTGGAAAATGGAATCATTACTGCTGTATGTTACAGTTGCATGTAACTTGGTAATGGCACTTTTGCGGCTTTCCTCTGGAACTAGAAAACATGATGATTCAAAGGTTTCACTGCATTTGGTTTCCCTGACCTTCTGTCAGAAGCAGTTCATATTCTAGATTATAAAGTATTTCTTATAAACACATCATTTATGCAAGAATAGAGTAGTATGGACCAGTCTGGAAGTGATGATATTAACTTATATTACTGCAATCAAATTATATGATTTTTTGATCTCCCTAAGAAAGTAACACAAATTGTTTCAATCAAGAAGCCAATTTTACTTCCTCAAATTCCAATTTGAAGTTATTCCTAGAGAAGAAGCAAGGATAAAGGAACTCAATACGGAGGCTGATTGAAAATGTCTTGGCTAGGAGGGTACAATGCCACACTGTGGAATGAAAAACAAAGAAAGAAAAAAAACTACCTATACTAAAAATATGAAAACCAGAGCTCTATCTTAATGTCATATTAAGAATTTAGAAAGCAGCAATGCATCCAGTGCTGAAGGCACTGATAGGCTTACTCCGGGATTTTTAAATCTTTAGGATTTTTAGATGATTTTCAGAAAATAGCATACAATTTCAGATCTTTCTTGAGAGTTTTAATGAAAACTTCCCAATATTCAGGACAGCTAGAACTATGCTTTCTGGAGCAGCCTTAGCACCACATGAAAACCCAAGTTCGTGTTCTCTGGAAAGGGATGAGTTAGTGGGATGCATGATCTCATCACCAGTAACCATCACAATGAAAACACCACGTGCTGCAACTCACATTACTGAGATGCTAGAATTACACTGCCAAGGATAAGGAAAAGTTCACTAACAGCATTACTAATGACAGAGATACACATCAAAGCACGCCTTCTAGAGACAAGCATTCTTAGAGCTCTATAAAACAGAAAATATCTTCAAAATAAAATACTTCTATTTATTTTCGAGGGTGTTGAGAATGGCAGAGACTAGAAAAGTTCATACTCCAGAAATAGCCATATCTTAGGAGCAAATGCCTAAGGAAGTTAGTCCTTATTATGGAAAAAGCCGCAAGATGGAGTTGAGTTTAAAAAGACAGGATAAAACGGTACCTCCAAAGAATTCGCAAGTTGACACAAGAGCTTGAATCACATGCAGAGAGATACATTTCAGATGAGCTGAGGCCATATGACAAGCAGAAATGCTAAATCAGTAGCAGACACAGATTTATAAAAAATTATTCATAGTCAAGCAATCAGCTGAACCAGGAGACTTATAGTAGATATTTAACTACTAAAAGTTACAGGAATTACAAGATACCAGCAGATTAGTACTCCATTTTCTACGAAGTGTGCTGAATGCAGGGCAAAACACAGGAAAAAATGTCTGTGTTACTTATAAGCCCTGTTAACTGGTTGGTCTGGTTGAGACCTAACACTGAGCTAACCAAGAGGTTCTTATTGCTTCTTTGCACTTCCCTATCATATTTTCTACTTGTGTACTGATTCTCAGCTTACAAATTCAGGCTCTTTTGATCTTCGAAAGATGTGTAGCAAATCTGACTTGTCGAGACAACAGGCCTCCATGCCCCATGGTAGAATATAAATCAGTCAGTGTCAATTGGGAATTTAAGCACAAATTATCATCTAATAGTTGCTTTGAAAGCAAATGAAGACAGAGTTGCAAGGCACCCTAAAGTGTCACTGTAGTTACCAGCCATACAAGGAAAGACCTCATAAAAGGATGCATCAAAGAACAATGTTTTTGTTTCACACTAGCAGAACAAAAAAAAGCGCAGTAAATTACAGGGGAAGATAATGATCCAAAGATCCAAAGCTCCTGAGCTCAGGTCAGCAGATCTGGGTATAGCCCTCAAGAAGTGGGAAAATGCAAAAACCTGGGCTGCACTGGAACAAAGTGCATGGGCAACATATGGCAGATTGCCCTGCAGTAGGCATGATAAGCAATGAAGAGTTATCAGTGACCTTGTCATATGCAGTTATGTCGAGGCCAGGATATCAATTTAACAAGAATCTCCATGATCATTGACACCCAATGTTTATGATTTTATTCCAACATTTGCAAACAACATCAAGTAACAGAAAACACCAGCAGCATTCCAGAGGTTACATTAAATAGAACCCAAACAATCACACAGAGAAGACTAGTACAACCATGATGACATGAAGGAAGAGGATGGCTTCTTGGAATATCTGCACACTGCTGAAGTCTGGCCCCAGCAAGTCAAGAAAGCCTTTCACAGAAAACACACAATAGTTACTAAAGGAACCTCATACATACATCTCAGATGGAGGGATATGGCCTGGAACTGTTCATTAGTTACATCTTAAACTGTGAAAAGAAGTTCCCTTACAGCAAAGCTATTCATGAAGTATGGCCTGAGCTTGTATTAACTCAGTGGAGCTAAGTTACAAAAAGTGTACAATAAAGACTGTTTATATTTTCTCTGAAAAAGGTATTAAGTTGTGCATTCTGCAAAAACAGCAACCTGAAAACACCACCAATCCAAACTTCATGCTCAGCATTGGTGCTAGGAGAGGATTTTCCCTGGATCTGTCCATAAATCCACAAGACATTTCTGATGGTCGTGTTGGAGGTAACCAGCACTTTTCCTTCTTCATCCAGAGGTGAAAACAAATAGTGTGAAAGCTATTAAACTATCCCTCATTAAAACAGAATAAGTTATTATACATGTATTAGAACCTACTTTACACTGAAGCAGATTTACAGTAACCAAATGAGGAAATCAATGAAGGGAGTGCTGACAGATATAGGGAGGTGGCTAAGATAGTCATCAAAATTTTTTCAAATGGTGGGTGCAAATGTTGGTCTACAAGTAACTATACTCTTTAAAATTCTCTGACTCCTCACTTGGTGAATCAACACCTTACAAAACAAGGAACTGTTCTTATCACGCTGCTCCAGGCAGTGTGCACTAGGTTTCTCCAGCAATCAAAACCCAGGAAGGATTTTGATAACAGTAGTCTTGCAATTAGGAACCATTTAAGGTATCTGACCACTTCTGTGGGCCTAAGTCACTTACTCAATGGCATATTTGAAGACAGTGGAAACTGAGTTTTGACTTATATGCTAGATTTCTGTGCTGAGGATATCCTTCTGTGAGTGAATGGAAGCTGAACTTACCAGTTAATAATCTAGAAAATATGTATGGAACAGTGTCCCTGATTACCTCAAAGCAGAGATAAACTCTGTCTTTTATTTTTTTTCTGAGAGTGACTTCATTCTATACATTACTTTTAAGTATGTGCTTTTTTGGGGTTGGTGGGGGAGAGAGAAAAAGGGAGGAGGGGAGGGAGAGGAGAGGAGGACTTCAGTAGTTCCCTTTGCAAATAATTTTTCAAATACAGAGATTACTTTTTTGTACATAAAATTTTGATCAACTTATAGAATGAATGTTAAGACAGTCCTTTCTGCTTATGTAAGGGAGAAACCTGAAACTTACTGGATTTGGCTACAGACATCTATAGTCTTTCCATGACCTCTTCACTCTGTGGAAACTCCTACCTTTGGATAACACAAAATTTTGGAGACGGACAGCAGAAGGAGAAGGAGTCCATCTGCTTTCAAGAGTCATAAGAGCTTCCCTTATGACCTCTAATATTTTGAATTAGAAATCCAAAGAAGAGTTAATGTCTGCTTCAAAGCACAAGGCACAGATAACTGCTTTCACTCTACCTGGCTGCAAAGCAGAGCTACTGACCTTGGCATGTGGCAGCCAGTCAGATTAGGGTCTAAACTGGACCCCAGCTTTTTTCATTCTTGTGAATCAAAGAATCACAAAATACCTCCCTATGTCTAGACACAAAGCACAGCCTTCTATTGTTATTGAAAATTGACTACATTATTTGAAAAATGAACTCACACCTCCACAGCCAATGTGATTCCCAGAGAGCTCTATGTCACTGCTCTGAAAGACCTGATTTATTATACATACATATGAGGTAATTACCCTATTTATTACTTACTGTTTTATTGTGTGTTTATTTTGGAGCAGCAATAGACTATCTGCAATTAGGTTTGCAACCATTGCAAAGCTCTTTTTTAAGCTGTTTTATACCTTTGACTTGTCTTGGCTTGAAAATTACCACATTTATTCTGGAGGCAATGGGGAATGAATCTTGTTTAGTTTGAAAAAAATATGTCCTAGAGTTTCAGTAACTGAATTTGAACTCCAAAACAGAAAAGGAAATTACTTTTCTCACTTATTTCATTAGGAAATAAAAATATATGTTTTGTCCAGGTTTGACAAAAGCCTTAATCCTGCCATGAATTCCATCCTTTCAAAAGTCTGAGCAGTCACAAAACCTGCATAAAGTAAATGGGCATCTGCCTATTTTTCACAGATCATCCTTCAGGCTCAGGGGTTTAAGATCTGTTTTCTATTTGATTCACAGGTATCGTCCACTGTCTGATGGACAGCATATTTGGTTATTAAAAAAGGAAATAAACTAGTTAGAACTGCAAGTTCCTTACTGGTTCCCACTGTTGCATTTAAATGATGGGGTTTGGTTTTATGTTTGTTTGTTTGTTTGTTTAGGTGGCTTTGTTTTGGTTTTGTATAAACAATTCTCTTATCCAAAATTTGTGAGCTCTTTTCTTTCATTATTTAAATGAAAAACTTTGTTGCCCTAAATAAAGTCCTTTTTTTTTTTTAGTGGTAGAGTGGTGGAAAGCAAAATATTCGATTAATATATTCCTAGGCAATTCCCCACTAGCAC
>JAWWLZ010000042.1:30583296-30666119 GCA_035041345.1 Poliocrania exsul | reverse complement strand
TTTTTTTTTTTTAGTGGTAGAGTGGTGGAAAGCAAAATATTCGATTAATATATTCCTAGGCAATTCCCCACTAGCACAACGAGAGATAGGATTGTTTTTCATAATAATCTTTTCCCTCAGTAACTCTTCCCAGAGGTTCCCTTTAAACCTATCACGGCTGAGTCCTTGCAGTCCTCAAGTGCAATTGGTTTCACCATGCTTCCTTCAGTACAAAAATGCAGTTGTTAGAATTACATTTTTACATTTTACTTTATTCCTTAAGGAAAAAAAATTTACAAGTTTATAACTTTTAAAAATCCTAAGAGTGGCAATCATCCCATTTTCTTCAAATTTTTTCTAGGTCTAAATTCCTCATTCCGTTTTCTTTCAATATTTTGTAGTCATCCTAAATGAATTTTAAAATTAAATGCCAATTAAAAAGTGTTAAAAGGGGGGTTCCCCCTCCTTTTCTTAGGTAATAAACATCTTGAGACTTCACAACAGGCATCTCATTTGTTTCGTTCAAACAGGTCCTTATTACTTCTTTTAGGTGACCCGAAAGGTCCAAGTATTCTGCCATACTAAAAGCTTTTTGCTGTACCGAGCTCAGAGGAAGAAACAGACTTGAATGTGCCAATGATGCTCTTAAAAAGTAATTACCAAGAGGCTTTCTAGAAGGATTAGTGCCCTTTAATATGCTGATTAATCAGCTTTTAAATAGTGACTTTGCTAAATCAAAAGCAGTTAATACTTGAAGTGTGTTTAATTATACGAATAGAATTCTTTTCAGAAAGGAAAAAGTACTTAGTAACACCTTCATTGCCTACCTATTCTGTCAGGCCGAACACTTAATTTAGGGGGTTTCTTATCCTGCCAGGAACGGGCAACAGACATCCCGTGGACTCCAATGAGATCGCTGGCTGGGCTCTTTCACCCCGCGACGACACCTCGGGGATCGCGACATCGCTCAGTGCGCGGGCCGGGACGCGCAAAACCGCGCTCGCCCCGCACTGCCCTGGGCACCGCAGTGGCCCCACGACTGCTAATCGGCCTTTTCTTTCAGCTCTATTAGGAAATGGCTCCTAAAAGCTTCTTATGACCTCTCAATGGAAGGCAACTTCAAAAAGCAATTAAGTACCACCTTTTTAAAAGCCCGGTTAGAATTATTCAGTGTAACACAGGAATGCTCTGCCTCTTTTTTAAAAGCAAACATAATAATTTTCAAAGACTTAATAAGTGTCTTGTCACACCCACGTCTTCATAGGAATTTAATGAAAGCAAAATGTCAAATGTCCTATTGGGTAAAATGGGATGGAATCTTTCCTCTGTGAGGTGGGTCAGCGGAGTAGTGCACTTTCCTGGTCTGCCACTTGCACACCTACTTTTGTCTTATTTTTCTTGCATTCTGAATAGTCTCCTTAATTGCAATCTAATTTGCAAAGTACACTTCACTATATATATGTTTTGTACGATTAATCTTCAGAAAATACTGCACTTGTGTCTTTTGTGACTTTAGATAGGGAAGTAGTCTGCTGGAATTAAAAGGCCACTCACACTCCTGAAATTAAACAGGTCTACAACTGTTTGCAGAGCAGAGGCCTAAATTACCTCATCTCTATTTCTAATAACTACAAGTTTCATATATTGTTTGCTGTCCTCTGTTGTGTTTACAGTCTTTATCAATTATAAATATACGTAAACCACTCTTTTGCCCTTTCTTTAAGTCCACAAATGAAAACAAGGAATACAAGCCCTGATATCAGGAGCTGAACTTTGATGATCCTTGTGGGTCTCTTCTAGCTCAAGATATTCTATGATCTATGATCCTACAGGACATTTTTCTCCAGTGTTTATCCAGACCCTTTGTGTTTGTGTTTCCTGAAGTTTCCAGCTGAAAATTTGATCTGTGACAGATCAATTACAAGGAAAAAAAATCTGATTTAGTAATACAGTGTATTGAGCGCTCTAATTTCCCTGAAGGGACCAAGTATGTTCCCAAAATAATTAACCAAATCCATGGCAGCTGTAGGATTGTGTTAAGGTCACTGTTAGACAATATGAGGTAACACGGTACTATTAACTTTGGGACAAAACAGCATCTTTCTGATGGCAGAGAAATGCCTAACCTTTTCTTTCATGTGGAGAAATGCCAGCCTCTTTAAAACCATGCAATAAAACATCCATTAGCTTCAGTGTTATCCTCCTTACTTAATGGGGTTTTTTTTACTCTATGTGTGGCAATAACACATATTCCAAATGTAGCATCAAAGAGACTCAAAGTTGCAGTTGTATAACAATTTGGTGAGTTTGGAAGAGTGAAGCAAAGGTTCCTCATTTGGGTACTTCTAACGCCTCAGCAAAGAGGATGTTTCTATCAACACTGCAAATCACAGAAATCCACGAGGTACAGCAGGATTTGCAGGTTTTCCTGCCAGGCTGTTGAGCCTGAGGCTAACAGAGATAGTCTCTGTTCAAGGCTGCACTAGCTGTGCTTGGAACCTATTGCACTTCTGACAAAAACACATGCAGTACATGAAGTTAAATATCATGTGCACAGAGAGTTAAAGCACATATAAAATACATTTATGTGTAAATATTAATTTACAGGTGCAATATAAAAATGGGAGTCTGAGCATTAACTGCACATCATTCAACTCAAGAAACCAGGACAAAATCATTAAAGAACTGTAGCATGCATGAAAACTTTGTGGTTTCAGACTAGGTTTAGACAGTACTAGAAATGGAAGAACTTAAAGTGCAAGCACTGATGCATGCTGCCAGGTTTACTTGCAACTATTTTTCAGTTTTTGAGTCCCTATACATTATGAAAATGAGCTTGTTTTTCTTGTACTGCGAGTTCCATAATCTTTAATAGCAGACCTGTGCATTACTGGAGTAAATGAAAGTGCACATTAGAGACAGATCAGGTGTGAATACACAATTGCATTCTGCCAAACTGGACAGTATGATGTTTAATGCTATCTTTAGGATCTTATACTAGCTTTGTTTGAGCTACAGGTACATCCATTCTGATCCTGCATAAAATTAAACCAAGGAAGACAACATTTGAGACAGCAAAGGTTCAAAGTCAAAGGTGCTTGTGGAAAAAATATTTGTTTGAAGAAGCAGAGTGAGGGGTTTTTTTAAGTTCAGTGGACTGATGCTTCTAGACTCAGACTCCGTTCCCAAAGGGATTTACCACCACATGAAATGAGATAGTTCAGGCTACAATGCATTTGAAGTGCTCTTTTCACTGGTAACAACCACTTGAGGTGCATTCAGGACCCTTAATGCGACTTGTTCGCTGGCTCATATTATGACACCTGGCATCCTTTGTGGGGCCAAAGGACAAACCAAACAAATTAACAGAGGCAGGTTAAAAATAACTCCAACAAAAAAGTAGTGCTCTGGCTTCCTCTAAGGCACCACAAGCAGCTGTGTTCACACTGTGGAAAAGGTGGTTGGGACAGGTCTGAGCAGGCACTGTGCTGGATGGGAAAATCTGAAGCCACGGCTGCTTGAGAAAATGGTGTGAGGAACTGTTCACAGGGATGCTGTTTGCTCTACATTGCCTCATCTTCCCCACTCGAAAAGTCCATGCGTACAGAGAGGTCCTCAGGCCACAGGCAAAATGCTATTCAGGCACACCTGATCTGCTGAAGGAGTAGTGCTAGAGAAAGTTTAAGGAAATGCTCAGAATGCTCGCTATTATAATGACTTTCCTCATCAACTGTAGGCAGGTCGGCTCTGTCTCAAGTCAGACAGTCAGATCCTAGTTCATGAAGGGGTTCTGGTCAGAAAGGGTTCTCATCATCCATGCTTCTGGGCTTTAGGTTTTGTGTCCAAACCTCCTTAAATAAATGCGTGAGTGTTCTTCTGAATCAGGTCATTTTACAATAGTCGATTTTAGCTCTGGAGAACAGCATATGCTACTAAATAAAGATTACAACAACAAAGGATTGTTTGTATTTGCAAAGTAGTCAGTAGTAGTTTCTTAGGCAGAATTATTAATTTCTGTTAACTGCTCTTACATATTTTATAATGAATTATGCACTTAATTTTAAAACATCTGTTTAGTAAAATTAAATTAGAGAACGAAGTATTTGGAAAGCATTAGAGTAAGTTTAAGAAATTTAAAACGCAAAAGAAATTAGACAGCTATACTTTAAAAACAATTTACTACTTCATATTTAACTGTTGCCAGTTTTAGACAGTGCCATATTTTCAAAGTCATGTAAGAGATTATGGTTTTAGTTTTAACTCTGCTCTCTTCTTGTTGATCTTATTTTAACATACTTTATGATTTATTTTATATGACATGCAGTCAATATACGGGTAAAAAGGACATTTATTTATAATTTATGAGATTATATATGAACTGAAATATACACAAGGCTAATTATTTAGGCTAGATCTCTTTTGATACCATTTTTAAATAGTATTATTTTACTAATAAGATGCAAGTCCAAGGGTTTAACATTGCCCCAGAAGAATTACAGTCTCTGAGGCACACATTGCTCACAGCTGCAGTGAAATATCCATCACTGAAAATTTCAGCACTTTTAATTCCATCTCAGTGACATCAGCAGGATAACTGAAATATTACTCACATGTGGTACTCAGTAATGGCATGTATGATTTTATCAAAATTCTAGAAAAGTAATTTTGTGTTTATCATTAGCAGCTTTTTCCTAACAAAAGATCAGAACAAAAAATATTAGTGTGGATAATGTGGGGTATTTGTGGTGGATTTTTTTTTTCATTACAATTAAAATAAGGTGTAATTTTCCCAAACTTCAAAATGGTCAGCAAAACTCTTCCTGTTTACTTTGGTTTCTAGATTCTTTTTTTTTCCTCCTGAGACAAAATTGAGAAATTCATACTGTAGCAGTAGCTTGGCCAACCTTATGGAGAATTTGTTGATTATAAATCATTCAAAAGATAACTCAGTTATTGAGTGTCTGCAAATCAGTGAAAGGCATAGTTTCCTAATCACCACTGCCAGACTTGTGCCCAGCCTGATCATGTGTGTGGTAGTACTGCTTTGGTTTTGACACTGTACATGTGGGCTAAGATATATAATACCCCACACTGTGGCAATGTGTCTTCTTATCTACTGAGGATGTGCAAGGACGCTGACACAGTTATTGATGTCTTTCTAGAAGGTTGCTTTTTCTAATGTAGAGGTCAGTACAGTTGGAAGAGAAATGTACAGTAAGCTATTTGCCTTGTAGTAATGTTAATGCATTGCACCCTTTTGTCCTATTTATTTCATCTCCATAAGCTGAGCATCAATAGAGAACGCAACTGCAAGGAAAACCCCTGAACTTCTTGTTTGGAGATGACAGCACACAGCCAGGAAAATATTTCAACAATCAACATGTTCAACTCTCTGCACTGCTAACTATTTCCTTTTGTCAGACTGGAGAGGCCAGTGAAAGGGAGAAACTACTAAGAGGAGAAGACTAGGCTTCAAACCTGGCAGGACAAACAACAAAGGCGAAACTTCACAACTGACAACATTGTGGAAATGTCTGCTGATGGTTCTCTTAGCTCACCCTAGCAGAAAGTTGACAAAGTTACCGAGAGTCAAAAGAAGTGGCATGCTTATTGGGAAATGGACAAACCTCAGCTTCCAAGGGTTCACTGGCAGCTAACAGGGCTATTTGGAAGGTAACATCTGTGTTCAGGGGACTTCCCATACCATGTTACCTGCATGTCAGAGGTGTAAAACAGGCCACAGAGTTTTCCTTGTATAAGGTTCTCCAAAAGCATCAGAGCCATAAACAGGATTCACACTAAGTATGCCTTGCAGTTTCTCTTGATACTACATTAACAAAATCAAAGCAAAGAGCATGTTGCAGACCACTGTTCGCCAATCTGGTCAGCTGGTGCACAGGGCTGGTGTTGGTTGCAACTCCTGCTGGGCTGTAGCTGGCACCCAGCCCATCCAGATCTGCAGGCTATGTTTGCTGCTGTTGGATCCAGCCTGCTCTTTGATGCTCCAGCTTAGACTTTATTGGCAAACACAGCTATTGCAAGTAACCACTTGAGCAGCTATGGAAGTGGTGCAATGTGTGTTTGGCCAACTTCTTACTGGGATAGTGTTTGCTTATTTTGTTTTATATAATGATTGGGAAAGCAAGAGGCAGCAGAGAGCCTGAAGAGGGGGAGCAAATCCAGACGACACTATGGTCTGCTATGACTCACTGGTCTGCCAATGATGGCAATGGGATAACTTTGTGCAAAATCTCAAGTGCTGCGACATTGCGTGTTGATATTGAGAGAGCTGGAAACTCCATCTTCCTGAGCTTGCTACCAGCTTTCTGCAGGCCTCTCCAGTCCTCTCATATTATATCTGACCCCTAAAACATGGGATGTAATACTTCATCTCAGCCCTCACCAGAATATTATTTCTTTCTCTCACATAGAAAACTCCAACTGGTATACCCCAAAATGCCTTCTATGATGTTTCATTGTTGACAAGTATTTATTTAGTTTGTGATGCATTACTAGATTTTTCTCTATACAGTCCTCATTTTGTATTTGTACATGGTACTTCACTTATGCATAGCACTCACACTTCCCCTTCATTTTACTAAATTTTGTAACATTTAACCTCTTAATAAATCCTTGGTAGAACTTGTTACCTTAGCAGAAAACAAAGCAAACTCTAACAGGGCTATAATAAAAGCTATAATTCATATTTGTGATAAAATTTATAATGCTATTTAAGGCACCTGTAATAGAAAAAAATTTGAGAAATATGCTTCTATATTTTTCTATTTAGTTATTTAGTGTGTGTGTTTGAAGCCTCAGATTGGGAATCATCTGAAAATCCAGGGTCTAGCCTAAACTAGTCATAAGGCTTTTTCTAGTCAATGGAGAAGTAGAAAATCATCCAGAGATTGATTCATTCTAAATGCTTTGATTGCCTATTTCAGAAAGGTAGTAATCACTCCCTGGATATGTCTTTCTCCACTGACTACAGAAGAAGCCAAGACAACTGCTTTAGAATAGATAGCAAACTCCCAAATTGCTAAAATTACACAAGATGAGTCCCAGCTGCAGCTTGTTCTGCCCCTGGAACAGACAATCAGACACAAATTCTTCAAAGATTTAGGGCCTAACTCCCATTGATTTCTCACTGTCAGATTCTTTAAGAAGTTTACTTCAATGAGAGTTACACACCTAAGTGTGGTGAATACGTAACATGGGGGCCGCAAAACATTGACAAAAATCTTACCAAATTGGCCTCTGAGTGTTTATGCAGGTAACAGCCTTCAAGCCCATTCTCTTCTGGCAGAAATTTTTCTTTCTCCCTGTTGCAAAAACAATATATGTTTGAGCTTCAAGTACCATAACTGCCCACAGCAAGGAAGGGGAGCAGGGAAGAGCTGAAGAAATTACTGTCTAGGAGAGCCATGACTAGATTCAACTGAGCACCTCTTTCAGATTCTCTTTTTGGCCACTTCTTGATCTTTCTTATCACAAAAGGTTTACTTATGTAAAAAACTCCAACAAACTAAAAAAACTGGTATTACAGACCTGGCAGGTGTTTTATTACAGTAGCACCATTCTGAAATTACATCTACTTATTTTTATTCAAATTGACAGCATTTCACCTTGAGTGTTCCTTAATGACATAAAACTAAGTTTTCTTTTTTCCTCTTTGAAGTTATAGCATTGTAGATGTTGATTGTTTAATTGTCCTTCCAATCATGCACTTAACTTCCCACTTAGCCCCATGCAGGACATGACTTGAAGACATTAACAATCGTCACTAATGTGGATTGCCTTAGGATGTTTTAAGTTTATTCGTAATGGAGGCAAACACTCACTGTTTGGATGAATTCTATAAAAGCTCAACATTCTCTGCCCTAGGCAAAGTTTTCAGAAAGAGTTCATATGGTTTTTCTGGTTGTAATCAGTGCATTCAATTATGTATAATTTGGTTTTCATGGTTTCACTGTTGGATCACATAAAGTCAAGTATAATTACTACCAAAAATAAATTTCTGTATGCACCTTGGAATATTCACTTCGGACTTATGACACACTGGTAGGAGATTCACAATTAATTATTTTCCTCAAATGCAAGTGAAATTGCAATGGTTAATCACAGGCATTGAAATAAATGGTCATCAAGTCTCAATGCTACAATAAACTAAATATCCATTGCTATATCAAATGGGCAGAAGGAGGGTGGGGAAGTTCTGCATTTAGAGTAATTTCCAGGAAAAGTATTCCACGATATTGGATGGGATTCTTGTTTACACACAAAGTAAAGAAGTGAAAAGGGTCTTCTGCATCCAATAGGGAGTTTTTGTGGGACTCTCTAGTAACTTCCAGAAAGGTGCCTGAGGCAACACTTGCTCTTGCCTATTTCAAGGTATTTCACTTTTGCAAGAAACCTCCACAAAAAGCACATTCTGCTCCACCTTTGTTTTTTAAGTAGGATGGGTCTCTCACTAGCTTATCCCTCCCTCCAGCTGTGGCTTTAGTAAGAACTATTGTTAGCCTCCCCCCCCCCAAAAAAAAATTAAGAGATAAATTGGAGAACTTGCAGTAGAGAGTGATGATCTTGAGAGGATGCACTCTTCATTTCCTTCGTCCAGAAGCCCTAAACATCTTCTTCAACTAGAAATAAAATGGAACTGTGAAAGTTTAGGAATAAATAGACACTATATTAATTCTGCCAATACTCCTACACGGTCATTTACTGATAGGAAAGTAAATAGATGGGCCATTAGTTTCTGTATCACTCTATCAGAACAGATGTGTCAGAGTATAAGCAATGTCATTCTCCTTTGCTTCCGCTTTTTGCTGATGAATACCACCCAAATCACTTTAGTTACCCATGGAAAGTGGAAAATCCGAAATGAATAGTAGACACAGATATAGACTTCAGAACGATTCAGGAGTACAAGGGGATTTTAATACCTGAGGTGACCTTAATGGATGAAATAATTTAGTAAATGTTAACTGTTCACTCCTTTGGACTTTCTGACATAAATTTGACAGATTTAACTATATGTAACTACATACAGCTATATGTAATTGCCTGATGTAGTGACTTGAGATTCCTTTGAAAACTGAATAAAAAACTGTATTTAATCAAACTGTTATGTTATAAAAGATATTTTAATTTGAACTCAGAAGATATATACTATCTTAATTTTGTTTTGCTGAACTTAGCAATAGGTAAATGATGTTTAATTATCTACTAAACTCATTCTGATTTAGGGTTGACCTTTTCTGGAAAGTCACTTGAAAGCAGTGCCAGATTTCAGTGCATTAATAATATGCAAAAAAATCAGACAGCTTCTGGGAATGTCTTTTGCCTGAAGTGAACACATATTTTAAACAACATATGTTTGGACTTGATCTGTAAACCCATGTGTATCTGATTTAAAATAATCAAGAGACTGAAAATGACACCATTAGAATCAAGCCCTAACATTCCAAAGAATGGTCTACAGATCTCTACACAACCGCCTTTCCTCCACTCCCAACTCACCCAGACTACTATCCTTGGTAGTCTTGTTGAGGAAACTAATCTCATTAGCCAAAGAGAGAGTTTCAGGGTCTAGTTTTACAATAATTTTTCTCTGCAGCCATGCTTCCCCCTCAACACCATCCCCTTAAGCTGACCCATATTCAAGCTGCCAGGGAAAGGGCCTGCCTTTGCATAATCACCTTCCTTGTGCAGCTACATGGAAAACTGGACAAGGAAATTATTCCAACTCAGAATTAAAGTGTTTGTGTAGTGTTATTCTTTTTTGAGGGGTTTCAGTCCAGTCCCCTAATCTTGCTGAAAGTGCATTTACACTAATGCCAATGACAAACATGGGTGTGCAGAAGTCCTTGCTACATGTGGAGACAACAGGGCAGAAGAATGGGATACCTGTTATTTTGATCTAAGTATACTTAGGACAGATATAGTCTAGCCAAACCTGTGAAGGAGGGATTTGCATTTTCTTTTGGACAGTCACAGTGCCCTCTCAACCTAAAACTAATGATGAAGAGACCACTGGGATGAGGGCCTGGCAGTGCTTGCAGTGTTCATATGAGATACAGAATCAGTCCCTGAGACTTCTGAAGAGAGCAAATCTCCCTGTGGGAAGAAAGACTCTGTCATGGACTCTGAAGTGCAGAATTATAAGCATTTTAGGATTCATAATATAATCAATCTTAAAATGTTTTATTGAGTATTTTGAGAAAAGAAGCTGCAAAGACAAATGGATTAATTTTCTGCACTGATTTACTTTGCTTCATTTAGAACACTTTCATATATTACTAACACTAAACATGCATTACATTTTTCTAAGGGCACAGTATTCCCTGACTGCATAAGTGGTTTTCAAAATTACAAAATGAGAAGTTCCTGCTGTTTCATCTTTTTTTTCCTGCCTTTGTTTCTCAGATTCTTTCTTGTTTCACAGTTCACTTTTGCACTGGATATATTATTGACTGCTATGATAAACTAAGTTCAAAATGTTTTGTTTCTAATTTTTCTTTTCCTTAGATGTTTGAACTGGCAGCTTAATGACTCTGTTGCCACCTACTAGTGAATCACCATCCTTGGCAACACTCAAGATAAAACAAGCTCACTTTTCCCAGATAATTGAGGGCCTTTGCTGTGCACTCTGGGAACTGTAGTCCAAGGCTTAGTTACTTCAGATCCATTTTAATTTTAGTAGTTTGTTCAATAATTACTTGGAGCAACATAAACACAAAGATCTTCCTCCTGAATTTTCGATCACTTTGCAAACATAGCAAGTATATAATATCTTAACTAAATATGAACACATGTTCAAGTGCCTCTGTACCTTGGTGTGAAGGTATGAAATAACTGTACAGCCAGAACAAATGCTGGCACTTTAGAAAGAGAAGAAAGCTTTCCCACCGTCTTTGATAGGAACAGGTACAATGTCATACTGGCTGTTTAGAACAGTTCAGTGTTTCACAGGCTTTGTAGACTTAATGTCACCCTAACATTTTCCAAAGAAGGCTGCAACAGAAACAGAAATATTGACATATCAATGCTGCCAGGACAGTTTTCACTCACAACAAAAATATGAGAGCAACTTGTAAACACATACTAATTCATTTTTATCCTATACTTTCTTTATTTGCTTGCTTTTATAGGGGGAAAAAAAGTGTGCTCCTGCAGTGTTTGTTTGTTTTCCCACAGTAATTTCCCTAAGGAGCACCTGTGGTGAATGGAGCACAAGCTAACAAAACACTGCACAGCTCTGTACACCCTATGCACCTGAACAGTCGTGTTGACAGGGGCACGTGGATGTTCAGTTACTCAGGACTTGTCCGCTTGGCTTGCAAATTCATGATTCTTGACTAAAAATGCAGTTTTGTGTAACAAAATCCCTGTGTTCTGAGATACACAAGGAAACAATAAAAATAGGGGTAAAGTTTCAGTCTTACAAATCTTGATACTGGAGCTGTCAGGCTTTTGAGGCTCCAGGTTCAGTGCCTATAACATCTACCACCTTCCAGGTGAAACATTCAGGTGGGAGGGAGAGCAGTGTGTTTGTGAGGAGTTTGATTGCTGTTAGGGAGCAGGGGTGTGTGAAGCCTACAGTAACTGACTCCATTGCAGGGTCCGGGTTTACATATGGAACTTCAACAATAGGTATTTACTTAAATTACATAGATTACCTCAGAGATGTGGAATCTGTATGCCCTGCCCACTCTCCTGAACCTTAGGAGCTGGGATCCTGTGGGGAACATAATGGGCTTAATTACGGTGTCTGGACCAGCCATGTAGGACCCGGAAGGCACGAGTTAACCTCACCTCACCTTTTACATGCCAGTGACCCCAGGCTTGGCTGGGAACCCTTTGGGGCCTCTGGAGCAGCTTCTGGATTACCGTGGCATGTGCTAACCGGTGCGACGGCAAACAGAAAATCCCGCACGGGCAAAGGCCACGGTGCCTGTGCCTTCCCACCTCGGCCGGCGCGCGGTGGGAGCCGCTTTGGGCACGCAGGACCCACTGCCCGCTCCCGCCCGCCCACGAAGTCCCACGGCGGGGCTGCGAAGCCAGCCTTGTGCTGCCGCCTGAGGCGGGCCGGGGGCGCCGCTGCCGTGGCCTGGAGGAGCAGAGCGCGACGCCAGTCCCAAGCCAGCACCCCCAACACTCCCTGCCCCGACCCCGGCCCCGCGCAGCTCGGGCGCGGCGGGGCGGGCGGGGGCCGCGGCTGTCACATGGCAGGGGGAGGGGGCTGCGACGGGGCGGGCGGCGCTCGGGGCTCCCGGGCCGAGCGGAGGCGGCGAAAAGTTTGCGGAGTGGCTGGCGGCGGTGGCGGCGCTGCGGTCGCCTCCGCTCTCTGTCTTTACTTTTTTCTACATCCCATCCCACCCCCCCGCCCCCCCCCCCCTCCCCCGTCCCACCGCCTTCCCCCCTCGGTGGCCGCTCCGGGGCATGAGCGGGAGCCGCCACCCGCTCTGAGAAGCAGGAGGTCGCGCCGCGCCCGGCTCTGTCAGTGGGGGAACGCCAGGGACGGGAGCTCGGGCAGCGGCTCCGAGCCCGCCATGCCCCGCCGACCCCGCGGGGCGCCCGCCGCCCTCCCGGCGCTGCTGCTGCTGCCGCTGCTGCTGGGCGGCCGCGTCGCCGCCCGCTGCCCCGCGCCCTGCCGCTGCTCCGGGCACCTCGTCGCTTGCAGCCGCCTGGAGCGGAGCCGCCTGCCCGAGCGGCTGCCGCGGGGGGCGGTGCAGCTGTAAGTATCGGGGCGGCGGGCACTCGGGGGCTGCAGGCGCCGGCCCGCACCCGCCATCTCCTGCCCCCGGGGCCGCGGTCCCGCCCTGGGGGCAGCGCGGGTGTCGTGGGGCGGGATGGGTCGCGGCCGCGGGCCGAACTGTCAGTGGCGAGGCGAGGGCGGCGGCGGCCGCAGCGGGACAGCGGCCCCGGGGCGGCTGCGGCCCCGGCAGGCGGTGGCGATAAGCGCCCGGGTGAAATCGGGCCCGGGAGCGCTGTTCGGAGTCGGAGATGACGAGGAAAAAGTTCTGTTGACTTTGTTGGAGAACGTTCAGTAATCATAAGGCTAACACTGGCTTGGGTGTCGGGAAAGCCGGCGTCGTGTTTCTTCGTGCCCTCTTCGTTCCCTGGTGGTTCTGGCTCCAGTGACGGTGCCCGAACGGCGGCAGCGCGAACCCAAATGGCAGCTGCGGAAAATCTACTTCGGTGTAAAACTTTTATGGAAAAAAACATAAATTATGTCAGCTTTCTAAAAGTCTGAAAATATGTGGCGGCCTTCTCACATTTGTTTTTAATCGCTTGTCACTGAAAGATCTTCTATATTAGTCTTATTAATTTTCGATTACATTTTCAAAGCAGATTGCGATAAGGGCTTTAAAGTAAACAGGAAGACTTTCAATTAGTTGTGGCTAATTCTGTTCAATTGCCTCGTCTGGAGGTCATGCTGCTTTACTCATGAAATGTGGATGGCTGTATTGACACCATATGGAACTGAACACAGGCATGGCTCTGGGAGTTGAATATTTCCAGGACTGGTATAGGAAAGTGTGAGGGGAAAGAAACTTTTTTTCTTGTGTGATTGAAATATGTGGATCAAACATTGGATCTGCTTTACATTCAACAACTGCTTCCTATTATATTTCATCCCTACTGTTCTTTTGAACTATTTCAGTATGCTCACAAGTTTTCTGATAAAGCCTAAGGCTTTCTTTGATACTAAGCTAAACTTCATAGTTGAGTTTTGTAGCTTAGCTTACTTTAGTGCTATTAAGTTAAAATTCAACTGTGGTAAACAAAAAAAAAGGGGGAAAACCCACATATTTTTAATTTTTTAGAGTTGCCTTAAAAAACATTTCGCATTAGCAAGTTCTCCAAATTTGTCTTTTCTACTTATATTCCCAAGAGAGAATAAAACACATTGCAGGGCTTTTTTGTTAGCACAAGGGCGATTTTTCTAATTAGAATTCCCTTGGTAGTGTAAATTGTCCTCGTGTAAGTTCACATTCCTTTAAAAGTGTGAGAAAATAAGTTCCGCTTGTATAAATAAGCTTTGGTCTGTTGTAAGAAACCCTGCTGTGATTACTCATTGGGCAGCTGTGTCACTAGCTTTTAAACTCACAGGAGTATATCTTTGTAGGTGTCACCAAACCATGTGGTCTGACCGCTTTTGTGTAAATATTTCTTTTGTTTGTGTCAAATTGCGTTAGAAGTGCCCAGCTCTTTCCTCCTTCCCCTCATAAGACAACAAGGAAGAGTGTGGCGTAGTCTTGTTACCTCCAGCTACTCCAGTACTTCAAGCTGGGATTGTGCAATCTATAAGGTTATTCACGTGTTCAGCTTTACATACGCAAAAATGGTTTGGCTAGTCTGCAACAAAACTATTATTGCATCAAACTGCACAATACAAATTGTAAAAGTCTGTTTATGAATTTTATTGCTATATGTTTAGTGCATTTTCCATGGGAGTCCATAGTGGGTATAGCCAAAGGCTAGTAGTTTAACTGCAGGCTTTCCAATACTCTTGAGAAAACACCAACTATTACCCCATGCTCTCAACATATGCAGGCAAGATCTCCCAAGCAGTAGAGAGAGACCTCTTCTGCGTGAGAAGAGGTCTAGGCCTGTGTTAGGCTTTACACGTTCCTATGCCCATCTGTCTGCTTGCCCAGATGGTGACCGGTTTTTTGAAACTAGTGTTTCATACTTTTATGCCTTTTGTGTTCATATCTCCTGTTGAAATTAGATGTGAGTGACCTCAGAGTGGACTCAGAGGGAAATAAAAAAAAAAAGACTCAAGTCCTCTTCTTTTTGATCACAAGTGTGAGTCTACTGCTTTGTACAGAAATGCCTTCACAAAGTGGGGTGTAAACAGGCTGTAATTGCCAGCTTTACTGGGATTTTCCTCAAAAATACAATCTTCTGCTACCCTTCACGGGAGATAGCGGTCTGCTGAAAACTTACAAACTTTTATAATGGCTTTGTGTACAAATAGTTAGATTTCTGTTTAGTTCCAGGATGTGTGTCCCAGGATTGTAAGAATGTGGCTTTGTTAGAGCTGGTATAGCAGAGCTGGAGGAGGAGGGATGCAGGGAGGGAAGTGTTGAGCATTGGCCAGTGTCCTCCATGTGTGCAAACTCCTGCTGGCATTGCTGTACCCTTCGCCAGGTTCTCTATGGAATGCTAAAACTGTTGGTGGGGCAGGAGGTAAAGTCTCAAAGATGGTTTTCACTTGTGTTTGTATTACATTTTTAGTATTTACATTTTATAAATCCTTTAGTTCTCTACCAGAATTGCCAGAAAAAGGCCGTATGGTTTTTACAGCTGTTTTTCAGTATTTTCCAGACCAAAACTTGAACACAGCAGGCTGATTTATGAGTCACTTTGGATCAGTGTCTTAAAACAGCTACAGCCTGGCTTTTTGTTTTTCAGCTCTGCTGATTTCTGCTGAATTAGCAGCTCTATAGGCCCCAGTGGGACTGATTAAGGAGCTGTTGCTGGATTTGCATTTTAAAATTTGACTTGGGTCTCAGGTTTCTGAGTTCTCTAAGGAAGAAAATGATAATTGTGACTCAGTGTTGTAAATTAAGTTAGAGTCTAGAAGTTATATCTATAAAATGTGTGAAGAAGCACTTGCTCTCTCTCCCTTTTTGCATTACACCTTTCAGGTTTTTGTCACACAAACATTGTGGTTCAAAGTTACATTTCAGCTAATGCTGAGACTTGTGAGTTACGAAAAATGGTCATACAAACGTAATGGAACACAGAGAATAGTTTCTTTCATAGGACAGGTTCTTAAAGGGCCTGAAAAACTATGGATCTGCTTTTCAAGTAGACGCAATTTTACTTAAATGTCCAATCACTTTTGTTAGAAATCCAAAGGGAAGAACAGGTATATATGTTTACTATGTTAAAAAGAATTTCTTAATCCAAATCTGGTTTTTAAAGTTTCATTGTGCGTTCTGTTATATCTTTAATGACTTTTGAAATTCTTGTAGTAAAAGTAATGATGGAGGAAATTTTCTCCCCACTTGTAATGTGGTTTTAACAGACAAGGAAAATTCAGAAATGGAAAACACATAGTAATAACATTTCAACATTGTCAGTTCTTTTTCTGTGGAGGAAAAATACTGCTTAATTTTCCTGCTTTTTCTTTATACTTGTTTTAAGATATGTTGAGAAATGCATTGGACAGAAATGTAGTTTTGCGACAGAGATGAGAGATTTTTATATTTAAATAATGTGTCTAATCCAGTGCATCTAAGTTTTTGAGAGCCTTCTACAGGCCTAAGCTTTACTTAGAATGTTAGTAAAAGGCAAATATTTTAACTCTTGGTTCGCTTCCAACAACTCTCATTTAAACTTAAAATGTAACTTGCAAGGCTTTTTTTTCTGAAGTGTCCTGTTCCAGTAGTACTGAAATAATGTTTAACAAAATATTTATAATTCATATTCTATGCCACTCTTGGTAGACAAGCATGTATGTAGCTGTATGAAACAGGCAATTCAATATTGTCTGAGGGACCGGGGTTTTTGTTGTTGTTCTTTTGCTTTGTTTTGGTTTTCTTGCAACTTGTGTTCGGCAACTTGTGTTTGACAACCTGTGTGAGTAAACCAGGTGTGAGGAATTTGCATGTATGTATTTTTTAAAGTAGGTACTCCTTGGAAAATGTGAATGTATCTTTAGTGTTAAAAGACAAACACCAAAAAAGTAGTTTGAAACTTGGTGTAAGTTATGGTCATGGTTGCCTTGATAGACTCCAGATGGATGTGAGCTTAAGCTGTGAGTGAAAGTGTCTGGCTCCAGTGTGGTGATCATGCACAGCAGTGGTTGTAATTGCAGAATTTTTATAGTTTAAGGACTCTGCCAGATTTTTTTTTTAACATGTTATAACTCCAGCAGAGCAAATCTACTCATGTCTGTTACTGTCTGGTAGGTCATTTAGGCAAACATGCTTTAAATAAAGCTTCTGCAGGGTTTTTAGATGAAATGAAGAAATGCAGGGTTTTAGCACTAATGTTGAAAGCTATTTATTGAAATAATTACTGATTCCTAAGTCTTGTCTGAAACATGAAGAACAGTAACATATTAGGCACTAACAGCCATAACATAACTGAATTTTGGCTGTTTATTTGCATAGCTCTTATAATCCCTACAGATTAAAGCCAAATATTGAATTAAGTTTAAGGGTAAAAATTGTCTCTACTCTGCTTTAAAAGACCAAGTGAGAGTCCCACCTAGATCTCTGTAACAGCATATTTTTTCAGTATTTGCAATAAACAGTGAAGTACGAGAGTTTCAAATAGGTGTAGCTAATGCCTTCAGATGTTAAACAAAGGGGTTTTTCTCCAGTCTATGGCCAGGAGAATGTTTACACTAGATTTTTAAGCACTGAAAAATGCAGTCCTCTAACTTAAGTGAGGTTAACCTAATTTATGGGAGAACTCAAAATCATAATGGTGAAGCTAACGTTTGTGGTTTTTTGCAAATGTTGACAGTGTATTGGTTTTCCATCATTAAGAGGAAAGTCTGTAGGCGTTTAGACACCTGGAAGAAAGCATGAATTTTATATTAGATGCTTGAGTTCAGAGCTGAGTCTCAAAAAACATCCCCTTTGTGGTCACCTGAAGGTGATGGAGGGTGTTGTCTAGATGGCTCTCCCCCAGCCCTCAACCCCTTTTTTTTATGCTGGAAAGTGCCATTCACACCTGTGGGTCTGCCCTGTGCACACTGCTGTGCAACCCCGGCTTGGGAAATGCAGCACATTTTTTTTCCTCTGGCCATGGCCCTGAGTCAGGGGCTGCTGCCACAGCTGAGCAGCCCACTGGGCCTGGTGCCGTTGGCTGGCTCAGAGCACACCTCGTAACCGACTACTGGTGGTACCCACTGTAATACTCATACCTGCCTGGGATTATTTTTTGTATTTGAATTTTGTTACTATTATTTTTTTTTTAACCACCAACTGGCAGGAGAGGACAAAAGTGATGAAACTGTCAGCTGGGGGAGACTGAAACACAGGCTTATCATCCACGTGCGCTGTTGAGGAAATCTCGGTGCCTGGCTGGGTTGTGTCACACCTGTGTCCAGGGATTCTCTGGGTGTGCAGTTGTTCAGGGCTTAGTCACAGAGCAGAACACCTAGCACAGACAGTGCTTCATTTAAGGCCAAGTCTGTGTGCAGCACAGATAGGATGTTCATCAGGTTTCTTTATTTGCAGAACTGGAGATGGAGAGTAGACACGTCAATAGCAGTCGGGCCTGTGTTTGGCATGCTCAGTGTGGATGACTGTACTGAGTCATCTTACCCAGAAAAAGCAAGAAATCCTGTAGTTTACTCATAGATTGAAATATGTTCTTGCCTGTGTAGCTTGATGAGGACCCCAGGCATGTTGGATGACTGTTTAGTACTTAATTAGCATGGGGAAAAGTGTCATAAAGTGTGAGAATTTTCTTTGGAAAAACGATGCTTTTTAAAGCACCTTTAACCTGATACTACAGCTGCTTAATGCTGAGGTGTGCCGATTCATTTATTTACATGTCTGCATTACAATACTTACTGGAGCGACTTTAAGAACTCATTAAAAGCAATGTAGTTTTTGTTTGCCAGCTTGGAAAAATGCAGTGTTTTAACATGCAACAAAATGCTTATAGATGGTTGGATTGATGGAGGTGAGGTAGTGACAGGCCATAGTAGGGGAACAGGAAAGTGTACATTTTGGTGGATTAGTGACTGGGAGGGGGGAGGTCTTCAACAGACCTGGTCATGGTTATAAGATAAGTTGTCAATCTGTACCACTAGTGCAGGTGTTTAGATGTGCAAGTTTGAGTTTCTACAGTTAGCTTCTCTGCCTTTTACTGTATCATCACTCTTATTTCTTTGATATTTCCAGTACTTCTGAGGCTACAGCAAAATTTTTTGGGTCTCTGTTGTATGGTATCAAATGTTTGAGAGGGCATACAGCAAAAAGATGCATAGTAATGTAAGGAAAAGCATTTCTTGATAGTGGTCAACAAAGTGCATAGCATTTTTAGTACCTGGTCTGCTTTGTAGCAAATACTGCAAAGGTGCTAACAGGATTTTTTATAAACTGCATCAATAGATATTTGGGATCTTCAATACAAAATGGTCCAAGCTTAGTGATTGAGCTAGTTCTTCAAGTGTAGTTAAGTGTGGTATTAATATCACTAGTATACAGGCATTTTAAAACTTGTAATAGAATTAGCCCTTCCTATATCTATTTTCTTCTGATACTACTGAAGATCTCCATTGAATTTGGTTATGTAGGAATGGTGCCCTGAATTGTGTGAAAGCCTGAAAATACTATTGAGATTTATGGATGGTCCTCATTATGTATCTATCCATTGCTGTAGAGAAGGGACTGAGAAGAGTAAATGGTACAGATGTTGTTATGATTAACCCAAGGAATAAGACTACAATGGCTATGGCTCAATGAATTTTCCTTGTTAAAACAACCAAGAGATTTTTTATCCAGATCTCTTGTTGTGAAGGGGTACAGGACAGAGGTTGTTGGTGTATATGAATCAAAATCTTACAGTGTTTTTCATGGGTCTTACACATGTTCCAGTGAACAGTTCTAAATTTTTCAGAGAGAGAAATTTTGGTGACACTGCTGGCAGTGATCAGGGCATTTGCACTTACACCATGTATGCTCAAACAAGTTTCTATTCTAATTTTACTAATATAAAAAATCTTCTTACATACTTGGAGATAAGTGATAAGATAATTTTAATTTAAATTGTACTGCTTTACCCAATACTGTATGGCAAAACTGACAGGTTGTTTATTTTTGTAACCTCATAGGGACTTAAGTCACAACAAATTATCTTCAATCAAGACCAGTCTCTTGGATCACCTTCATAGTCTTCAGGAAGTGTAAGTTAATTTGTCTTAATTAAAGACCAACCAAAACAGAAAACAACCAAAAATACCAAACCTGTGTTTGTGTATGCTAATTGTATAGTTATTTCTCTAGGGATAGTTGGTTGAGCAACAAAGATGTTTGCTCTTCTGATATTTTACACTAAGTGAAACTGGAATTATTTTTAGTTTTGATTTGACACAGTTCAGCAATGTAGCAAGTCCAATGTACATACTTCTGATTAACATCAAAGCTAACTCTCCCTTTTGTAATATTAATAGGAAGTTGAACAACAATGAACTGGAGATCATTCCAGATCTGGGACCAGTCTCTGCGAATATAACGCTTCTGTCTTTGTAAGTAGAACTTACTCTTGTCCCTAGTTAGTGGAACTAACTTGGCAGGGTTCATGGAAATGCATGCATTACAGAGATTAAAGTGAAATAATTGGAAATAGAGCAGGTTGTGGTTAGAAAGTTGATTATGTCATATTATTTAGCAAGTTATTTAAAATATGTATAATTGAGCTTAATCCTTTTAGTTTTTGTGCTTCCCTTGGATACAAAGACTGCATTAGAATTAATTTATGTTGTGGTAGTGCCCAGAAGCCTCAGTCCTGTTGCGCTAGGCACTGTACAAACATCAGTAATCGTTCTACAAACTTGTACAATGCAGTCTTTAAAACAAGAGTTGCACTCTATCATTGTGCATCTTGGCTGAGATCCTGATGTGTTAAATTGTGATGGAATTCCATTAATTTCAGTGGGCAACATGGGTAAATCCCCTCAAGACACAGCTTCAGGATGAGTATCTAGGTTGGAAGATGTTGTGCCAATGTCTTGAAAATATCTTTCTGAGCCCATTTTAATGTGTGGCATATGTTTTTGTGGCTGCAGTTAATACATGTAATTGCAACACACGATTGTGTCCATGTTGATTGTTTTGTTTTAAAGAAATGAAATGAATAGGTTACTCAACATAGTAACATTTGTAGTATGAGTATAAAGTTGCAAAAGGCATAAAGGCATAATAAAAAAGTTGATTTTAAAGGAAACCTTAATCCTTAAGTTTTCACTTGAAATCAGTTTTTTTCTTTTCTCTTTGATCTAGTTTCAATAAACTGTTGAATGAACTTGTAGAAAAATAGTTACTATCAGACTGTTAATTGGAAAAAAAAGAAAAGATGTGCTTTTTATGTGTATGATTATCAATGGGAATCTAAAGTGTCTAAAGCTCTTAATATGTAGTTTCTGGCCAAATCCTGCCCTTGAATACAAATTGTAAGTTACCTTTCTTGAAGAAGCTTGAAGGGTTAAAACAATACAGTAAAATTTGGAAAGCTGTTCAGTTAATTAAATTGATCACTATTCAATTGCTTACATCTGGTGATTTATAGGGGTTTGTTTTTACTCTAGGCCCAGGTCAGCTAAGTCAGCTGGTGCAGCCGCTGTGTCTGGACTGCTCTGTTTGAATAAGAACTAAGTGACATTTGATACTGATGTCACTTCCTACAGATCAAACTCAGAAAAGAGTAAAAGAAAAAGCAGATGGTGTCTGACAAATAACTGTTAACATTTAAACACATCTTTTATTTTGCAGTACCATTGATGTTATTTTTACCCTGACATAGAATTCTGTAGTTTAAGCATCTATTTGACCTAAGAATATATACTTTTTCTTTTGCCACCTTGCTATGGTTCTTTTTATCACAACGCTAGGAATATTAACATAACAAAGTAATTTATATTCTCCTACTTTACTTCTGTTGAATACAATGTTGAGAATTTGTTTAAACATCTCCTTTAATCCTTCTCATGGAAACTTAACAAGTTTAGATGAACCTAAAATCATCGTTCTGCAGCTGTGCAAAATTTTTTTTTGTATTCCTTTGACAGAATAAGTGATGATCAGGCACTGGTTGTTTCATATCCTTAGGCTTGGTTCATTTACTCAGGTGGTCAAATATGGAGAAATCTTCGTTAGATCTGCTCTGTACGGTATATGCTGACTCTTAAAAGGGAAAAAAACCCCTATTTCTAAAAGTGTTGCCATGCTACTAATGCAATCAAAGTCAGTCTGGTTGGGTTTTAGCTTGTCCTTGTTCTAATTCTGTGTGTGGAGAAAGAGATTGCTGAATATAACTGTGCTACAGCTGAAATTTAATACCTGTTCTATGACTACATCAGATTGCTTGAGATTCATGTGGTAGAAATAATTATTTAAGTATTTAAGTGTTTTAACTTATGAATGTCAGTGTATAATAGTTAAGGTAATTATTTCTGTATCAAAGTAGATGAACATAAACCATAAAATTAGAGGAGTATTGTTCAAATATAAAGCATCTTGTTTCTTTTTGCAAAGGTTGTTTTTAAAACATGGAGTAGAATCATAGAATCATTTAAGTTGACAAAGATCTTGAAGATCATTGAGTCCAACTATTAACCCAGTGCTGCCAAGTCCACCTCTAAACCATGTCCATGAATGCCACATCTGCACATCCCTTAAATACTTTTAGGGATAGTGACTTAAGCCCTTCCTTAGGCAGCCTGTTACAATGCTTGACAACCCTTACCGTGATGAAATTTTTCCTAGTATCAAACTAAACCTCCCTTGGCACAATTTGAGGCCACTTCTTCTGGTCCTATCACTTGTTACTTCAGAGAAGAGATGGACCCCTACTGCGCTACAACCTCCTTTCAGGTAGTTGTAGAGAGTGGTGAGATCTCCTATGAGCCTCCTTTTCTTACTGGTTGGATGTTATTTATGTAAAAATGTTAAATATCATTTCACAGAGAATAATGGTAGTATAGATGGACAAACCTTTCTTTTTTAGAAGTGAAAAAATACATTCATTTCATTTTTCTGTGATGGATGTTATTTGAAGGGCGTTGAATCAAGCTGAGTTTTAATATATTTAAGTCATATGAAGAGAACACGTATGGAGCGGTTAGAATATAATTTTTAGAGCCACTCTTCAAAGAAACATCTAATGACTTTCCTCAGGATTTTAAAGTTCTATATGAAAGGAGCTTGTGGAGCCTTCCCAAAGCAAACCACTGCTTCCTTGTTGCATATTTGTTCTGACTTTCAAATAATAGCAGAGGGTGCTAGTCTTCTGAAACTTGATTTGATTATGTTTCTTATAAAATACATATATGTTGGTTCATTACTGTCCGTTGAAAAGCCAGTTGTTTTTTTCCAAGAAGCCTTCCAGAAACACTGTGGAAGTGGTGCCCTCTTTTCTTGCCAGTAACTTTATTGTTGAAGAAGCTTTCTTGCAAGAGGTTTTTTCCCACTCCTTAATAATTGTCACTCAGCTGTGGAGCCTTAGAATTTTACCTGTTCTGCAAGAATATTCTTGCCTTGCAGAGGAATTTATTACACTGCTGGTATGTCCACATAATAGTGCAGGTATCTCCACACAGCAGTGTATGTCTAAATTCTTGGAACAATATAAACAAGCATGGGCGGATTATCATGTTAGTGTAGTTTCCATTTCTAGAGCTACCTCATTTCTAGTTATCTAATTCATATTTATCTAATGGAGATATTTACATACCAATGAATTATTCAGGATAAACATTCCCAGAGCAGCAGATGTTCCCAGTCTCATGGTTCCAGTCTGTCTGGAACAAGGAACAACAATGCCAGCATTTTGTTTTTATGGGTGCCAGTTGAGGGTTGAACATCATGGGAGAGAAAAGTATCAGGCAGGCACACACCCCCGTATGACCCTGGAAAGACCTTAAGTCAGTGCGAGGGAGTATACAAGCATATTCAGGCACACTCTCATTACATGACTGCAGGTGCATCTATGATTTTATTAATATGATGAGTATGTATCTTGTCACATGGCATAGGACAGTCTATGAGCCTCCTGGGAATTTGGTAACTACTGTGAGCTATAAAGCTGGTACCTGGGGCTAAATCTCATTGGGAGGCCTTAGGTTGTGAAGCTGTGTTGGCCTGCCTGACATGAACAGATACAAAATGTTCCAGAGCAAAGAGTAGGATTCATATTTCCTACCCTAACTTCTTGAAAATTTGACATCATAAGTATGAATTAATAACTGTAAATCCTCTTAAGGATAAATGGAGAAGAAAAGGCTTTCTCTGAAGTGATTTTTTTCTTTCCTAAGGTAGTTCAGATGACTTTCCTACTGAATCCCATCTAGGTTTTAAACTAACTTTTAGCTGTCTAAATTTAGATTATTTTTTAAATGTCTAGCCAATTTACTTGCGCATGTGTGACTTACGGTGATGTTACATGCAGCATGTTTAGCCCTTTAAGTCAATTATTTGGAAATGAAATAGCAGGATGTTCTTTTTGCTCAGCCACTGAGCCTTTTTGCGTACTGTCCTCGAGAGAAGGGAGGAAGAGAGCAGTATATTAAGGCAGAAAGAAGGAAGTTCAGCTATTTGCCAGAGATTGTCCTCTCTCCAGTCAGCACAGTAGCTCTGACCAGAAGGCCAGGTCATCCAAGTGCTGGACAACATAAGCTTTTGGGGAGAAGACTGGATATAACAACTGATTACCACAGATTTGCAGACACCATGCACAGTGATGTTGATATATTTATCTATCCCTAAAAGTAAAATATGTTAGATGTTTTCTAATTTGCATTTGTGAAGTGCATGTAAAAACAATTAAATTAATGTAGAATTACTTTAAATGATTGTAGTAGAAAATTCTTCATTTTTGGGAGAAAAAACAATTGACTTTTTACCATTTCAAGGTAGGTGGATAGCTTTTTTGTCAGGAATAAAAATGGGCACTAATGCCCTCATTGCAGGAGAACAAGCAAAGGTTCTGAATTTGGTTTCCATTGTAATGGCATTCCGTACCCAAGATATATCAGTCCTGTCCTATTATCCTGAAAATCTGCCTGAATTGGTGATGTTGATGCATAAGAAAACTAGTCTTTTAGGTCTGTCCCATTTGTAGTTTTGTACCTAGGTTGAATACAGAAATAGATTGAAACCAAGTAATATAAATAAAATAGCCTGGTATAGAAGTCCTGTTTTGTGTTTAACTAACAACTACCATTTGCTTAGGGGTTTTGCTTTAAATTTCTGCTGAAAAAGTTAACAACTTTTAGTGTTACTACTGCTTTGTAAGGAGGAAGACACTGATTTGCAAATGCTGCAATGCTGTTTAAAGTTTTATATTTGAAGGATATATGGTTTAAATAAGGAACCCATGCTACTTTAACTTGCAGAATCTTTAAAAATATGTAATTGTAGGTACCATCCAACATCATCAGTGCACTGTATCCTTAAGTACTGTGGGAAATGGAAGGCAGCAGTGACTTTGAAGAGGCAGAACAGCTTTGAGTATTAAAGTATCCTGCCTCTGCAACTAGATTTCATTGTTCTACTCAAAATGTATGTGTAGAACTAATATTAAAAGAACCCATGTTTCTTACTACCCATGTTCAGGATATGTTATTTAATAATCATCTTGCTGACTGTGAGGACTAAAAACGCTATACTTAGCCAGGTCTTTAGTGTGCATAGTGAAATCCTAACATTAAACTAGTTTTCAGCAATAACGTGTCCTAAATAAACTTGTGATTTTACATTTTATTGCATAGAAAATATTTTATTTAAAGGCACTAGTACATAACAGTGCAGGTGATTTAAAGGAAAATACTGTTGTGGCTTATGTTATAAAGACCAAACATATTAGTCTAGAACACAAACAAGTATTTGGTTAGTAAAGCCAGATTGGAAAATGCAAAATTCATGGTGCAGAAGTTAAAGGGAGCATGGATGATTCACAATTCAGGAATGTTTTTCAAGTTTTACATTAATGTGTGATTTGTATGGGTTCCCACTTCATTTCTTTTTCGGAACGTGAAATCTGTTCATACGAGAAATAGAGGATATGCAACATGGTAGAGGTTTTTGTCTGCTATGCTGAGGGAATCCTCTAACCCCATCTGTACAGGAAGCCTTTAAGGCAGTGGCCAGTCACTTTTGAGTTCTGAGATACTGAAAAGTGCTGCCAAAATTGAGGCAATTTTTTGAAATGTGTCCACATGTTTGTTAAGTGATGAACTGAATCCACAAACCACTTTGCTGAAGGTTTTCTACAGCCTTTGTTTTGCAATGTCTTTCTGTTGGTATGTGCTGAGTTAAAATTCATCATCTGAAGACATGTCTTGTGTCCTGGATGTTTAAAAAGGTAAATGAATAAAAACTATTAACGAAAAAGATAGGTGAGGAGATAAAAACAGGACAAAAAGACTGTAAAGTAGCCAGTCCTAGATGACTGCAGGGCTCACAAATTTTCATAGTTCACAAAATTATTTCAGCTTTAGCTTTCTGATCAGCCACTACAAATTTAGTCTGATTACTTACCCAACTTTATGCACAAACCTAGTTACTGAAGAAAAGTGGCAATTTATCCATTATCCTATTTAGAAAGGATTTTTGTTTTTTAGTGTTGCGCATACATTTCTGTTTAAAATGCAGAAAAGTGTATTTATGTATGTTATGTGATAATGGGCATCATAGATCAGGTTTCAGATAATCATTTTGAGAAGTAAAATTCAACTAATTGAAGCAAACATATAAAATAGATTATACATTTGTCCTAGCTGGCAATTTGGAAATATGAGTAATAGTTTGCACTGTGTGGCAGTAATTCAAACTCCTGTGAAGGGCCTTCTGTAAAGACAGAAGTTTTTTTTCATGATCCACATATGCAAAGTTGTTTGGAATAGGAGGGTAGTCATGAGAAATCTGCCTCTTTGTCATCTCGCAGTAATCTGGGAGTGGAAGCTGTGTGTAAAATCCAGAACACTCTCAGTTTGCATTTAGAAAGCTGCAGTCACAAGAAAGATGTTTAGGTGAAACTCCTGAAAATGAAAGCTTACATTCACTAGGAGTGAATGCCTTTCCCTTCTATGCTTGCCAGAGAAAGTGGTATTGTGTGTTTATAAAGCTAGCATACTAAGCTGAAGTCTGGCTCCAATATTAAGAAAACGTTGGTCAAATATTTTACATCCTTGTCATCTCTTCAGCTACCACTTTATTATGGGAAGGATTAAGATTTGGATGCTGCCTGGAAGAGTTTGTTTTGAAGAAGGATTGAAAGAAAGGATAGAGGCATGCCGGACTGGGCTTCAGGCATAAGGCTACTTGGAGAATGTCCCAAAAATGAGAGTGGTGGTAAACCATGTGTGACTTGGGCTGAAGTTGTAAGCAAAAAGCTAGAGCAAAGAAATTTACTGGAATTAGTTCTTGCAGTCTTGGACATTTGGTGTGGAGACTTAAGAGGAAGTAAATGAAAGAATTTGAAAAGGAACCTGTTTTAGTCAGACTTACAGACATGGAAACTCGATTTTTATGGCAGCAATATAGGCCAAATGATGGGAAAGGGAGGAAGTATGTAGAAACCCAGAGTCTGTTATAGCAAAAAATATAAAGTAGCGAGAGTCCTGATGAATGCTTTTGCAATTAGAATGAAAAGAATGCAAATTTTACTAGCTATTTGCAGTGGAAAAATCCGGCATGATTTTCTGATCACAGTGTCAAAAAAAAAAAAGATGAATTAAAAAGCATAATGATGGACCAGAATAATAGAGAACACCAGTGTGATAAAATGGAAGAGTGGTAGGAATTCTAGCAAGGAGGAGGTACAAGTTGTAGGGCATACAGTATGGAAAATGAGGGAAGTGAGAATGAAGCTAAGAGGTCAGACATAAGTATTTGGATTATATTTTAGAGAACTGGTATGTGGTGATTACAATAGAGCAGTGAAATGACTTGTGCCTGAAGTGAAAGAGAAGTGGATAGGAGAACATTCCTCAACTTTTGTGAACAGTTGAAGTTAGCGGTAAATCAAGAAGAGTGTGCAGTCTAAAGTGCCTAGAATTTGGTCTGCACCCTACAAAAGGGTTAGCTTTGTAGCAATAAAAGGTAGGTGTTTTTACTTAGTGACTCTATACAGCAGGTTAGAAAGATGATTTATAATACTGGAGACTCTATGCTGGGTTTAATCTTGGTCATACTTAAAATTGTTCAAGATTTTAGCATTAACTAACAGTCACAGAACACACCAAGTCTGCAATGGGCCATTATTCTTATTACCAGCTCATGCCAAAATAATTATGCCTGCATTGCTCTTACTTACAGTTGTTAAAATACAGGGATGAACTTACACACTTGCTTGCCTATACCATGTTAAGTAAATTGTGATTATTTTGGAAAAAACAGAAAACTGAATGGAAAACAGACTTCAGGGTATTAAGAGAGTTTGGAAGGAAAGCTTAATTAGTTGCATATTGAAACTGTGGAATCAGAAGAGAATTGCTGTGGAAGTATCATGTGTTTGAAAGTTTGGATTTGCCTCTCTTATTTTTTATTATAAAAATACCTCTTATCAGAGAGCTGTTTTAGTCTGCATCTTTTTCTTTCCCTTTTCCCAGTTTACGTTTGATTTGGGAATCAATAAACCTTTGGTTTCATGTTTTGGACAAGGTATCAGCCTACAGAGTTCTGAGGTTTCGTTTTCTACTTCATGCCTGCATACCATAAAACTCACGAAATATAAAGGCAGAGCCTTGTTGACAACTGGCTTGAAAGAACAAAGAGAGGCATGGATCGTGGAATTGAGACTTTCAAAAGGAAGAACAATTGCTTGATGCAAGGAACGCAAGAAGCTTGTGTGTGAAAGAGACATCAGACTTCTAGACCTACCAGTAGAGTCCTGGCTCTATTTCTGGTGATTTTGTCTTGGAGAAAAACAGTACCTCTTGAAATATTTCTATATCTAATAGTTGCAAAGATTAGAAAACCCCGGAGATTTTCTTAATGCATTGCAGTTAAGTGTCTTAGTGCTGAGAAGAGAACGTAGTCTGTTAGGTATTTGAGATTAGCTCAGTTGGTTAAAACTTGGTGCTAGTAACATCTAGGTCATGGGTTCAATCCCCTGTATGGGTCATTCACTTAAGAGTTGGAGTCCATGATTGTTGTGGGTCCCTTCCAACTCAGAATATTCTCTGGTATCGGATTTTTTTGGTAAGGATAGTGGTCAGTTTGAAAACATAATTTCAGTATTTTAAATGATATAGTTGTTCATTACAATCTGGCTAATTCTAGTAGTCAAATGAGTAGAAACTGAAGAAAAAAAGAACCTTTTTGATCTTTATTTTTACAGTACTTATAGACTCTTCTGATATGTATTCCTTAAAGTTGTCCATTCTTGTGCTAAAAGGCACAAAGCATATATCTTCCAGCACTTTCAATTACAGTCTTGATCTTTCACCTTTAGTACCAATTTTTTTCTTTTTGCTTAAATTTACTTCCACTCACTGTGTTGACATCATTGTTTCTTACAAGAGTGCCAAAAGTCCAAAGGAGTTTGAGAGGACAGGAGTGGGAGTGCAAGAAACAATAGATGATACGCCAGGAGGCATATGATGTCAGTGGGTGAGTGGAGGGAAGAACAGGTGAAACAACCGCAAAAATTTAAAGGCAGGCCGTGAGTTGCAGTGGCACGTAATGGAGACCCCCCCGGAACATGCTTGGATGTGGACAGTCATGTCTGCTTTGCCTGTGCTCTTATAAGGCTGCCTTCAAAACAGCTCTAATCTGGAAGCCATGCAAACACAAGATGGTCAAACTAAACTTCAGTGAACCCCAGTGTCTTGGCTTCAGCACTGCTCAGAAAGATACATCTAGCCCTAACAGGGTGGGGTTTTTTCTCTTTGCATAGCCTCTTAGCAGCAAGAGACTACTGTGATTTCATTTGTTTGTGATTCAGGTTTAATATATTCTGCCTCTCAAAGCTTAGTTAAGGGATAGGAGGTACCATGTTAGTCCAGAATCACATAGATGTTAAAACACTTATTTTACATCTAACAGTTTTGGAGAATAGGCTGCAATGAACTCAGTTGTCCAAATTTGCCTTTCTAGGCAACTTGTTTTTTGCCAGATTGCTCCACCTCGCAGCTCTTACACATGCTCCTTGTCAGTGTAATAGAGTAAGATACTACTAAGAGGTTTTCAAAACACAGCAGATCAGTATCTATCTAGAAGAAAGAGTTACACTTGAGGTGAAAGTGCCAGTGTTTTTTATACTGAGATTTCAAATAGAAACAAAAGATAGGGCTTTAGGTCTTAATCTGTTAATGAATTGGGTTTTCCATGTTATGGGGTCAGAGTCATGAAGCTTGCATGGATATTTCTCTTAGATAAGAAACATTACATACCGACAACCTTGATCAAGGGATCCTCAGTCATACTGTCTTAGATCTTTAAAGACTGTACTAGCTACAATATGGATACAACAGTTTCTGTCCTGCTTTGTATTTCCCCAGAGACAAGGAAAGTACAAGTCAGTATGTCAGATATGTTATCGCTGTTGTTTATATAGAATGAATCTTGAGGTCATGATTGATAGGACTCTTAGAGATGTTTTGGCTCAGTAGTGTGGTTAAAGTCATGAATGCTGAGATGGAAATCTTAAGATTTCTCATACTCGTAATGAAAAACTTACACTCTGTGTTAAGGTGGTATTCACACAGGCTTTTATGTAAGAGTAATTAAATCAGGCTGTATGTAATCATGGGGCATTTGTTGTGGGGGTTTTTTTGCTGCAAGTCAGGGTATAGGCACTCAAATAGCAAAAGGCATGTTCAAATTCATGCAGATATTTTTGGTAGGTTTATCTGTGTTGCTTGGTGCTTCTGCTTTAACTGTAACAGAAGTTGTAAGGAAGCTGCAGCATGTTGCTCTTCTTGCATATGAAGAAATAGTTATCAAATTGCTGCAGGTCTGCTTCTGGGAGAACTTGATGTGCAGGTTCTCATGTTGCAGGGGATCTCTGTTTCTCTGATTTCCCCTTTAAAATTAATTGTGAAATTAAGCCAGTGGGGTGTGTGCAGCTCCTTTTGTCTGTGCACAGCAATAACAGCATTTCTCTGGAAAGGTTTTGTTTTAGGGTTTCTTCCTCACAGCCTCCTCTAAGTGAACAAACTTTTATGTCATTTTGTCAACATACTGTTTGTTTCTGCCCTGACAATTAGATAAACTTGCGGTCTAAAATATATCCTTCTTGACTGATTTTGATGGTGATTTGGCAGTTACAAGGAAGATAAGTTGTTTTTATTTGATTTCCTTAAGTTATGATTATGAAGAAAAATGAAATTAGAGTTGAAGTTTCTCATTTTAACTAAAGTTGTGCCTTAACATAGTACTACTTTGGTATCTTCAGTGCTGATTAACCTCCTTCCAGGTGTGAATTATCACACTTAAATTTTTTTTAATAGAAATTGGACGAGGCTGTTGGAGCAATAGGGAGTGAACCATTGAGCTATTTTGCAATTGAGTAACTTCTACAAATATGAGTAAGCAGGGAGGTGCAGTGAGGGCTGGTTTGACTTTTGTTGTGAAATGGACTACGACTTTCATGTGTAGTGCAGTTTTAATGAACAAAAGAAGTTTCTTTTGTCTGTCCAATATGGCCTTACCATCTCTGATTAAAAAAAATGTTCCCTGAAACAAACAAACTGGGGTTCTTTTTGTTTGGTTGTTTTTGTTGTAACCTGGTGTGTGTCAGGTAATTTGCCAGTTAGTGTAAAGTGCTAATCTGAAGGCTGTTTTATTCGGTTCCATTAGGTCCAACTAAACTTTGTAATACAGGAGCTATTATCCTGCCAGTTGTGAGGAATTTCTGTTTTATGGAGCAGTGCTGACACAAAGACAGCACTGTGCAAGCCGTCTTATAACTGAACACTTTCACACTGCAATTTAGGGAGGCGTGCAGTTCAGGAAATTGCTGGCTTCTGCTGGAGCAGACTTTTACTGCAAGGAAAATTTCATTCGTCGCTCAAGTAATTGGCAGTTTTAATACCTTGATAGTAATTACCTTATAAACAAACTAATGCATAAAGGCAAGGCTCTATGACGTGTTATCTAACTCACAGTCTTGTTTGGCCAGTGGAACTGACACATGGTGGTGGTGTTTGTTGTTTTTTTATTAAAGTAATTTGTTTCCATTTATTATAAATACTTTCAGCTAAGAGTTAAAAAATGCAGTGTACCTCTGCAGACAGCCTGAGGAATGAAACACGATACAGGCTCAGTGTTGGAGTGGCTGCAAGATCGCTTACCCGTTCCCACATATGTTCAGAAAGCCCATTAATCTAACTTCTGGTTCAGTTTCTGAGTTCGGATTTTTTTGTCTTGAGCAGTAGTTCCCCCGCACGCCTTGAATACGTGAGGGTTGTCCATGCTACCCTAATGTGTAGCTTACTATTTGATCCAGAGCAAGTATTTCCAGTAAAAGCGAATACCTCCCAGAATCAACATTCTTGCTGATAGTTTTACTGAAAGTGCTTTTGCCTGCAATCTCTAGGAGCTAGGGAAGGCTCCTAAATTTTGATGGTTCATCATAAAAGGTACAGGATATACCATAGCTAGAGCTAACTTGAACTTCCCAAGGTAAAGGATCATTTCAGGTTACGTTTGTTTACTTGGTCATGGATCTGCCTTTATGTATGTACAGATAGGCCCAAACCCTGTTACTGTTGCTGATACGCATGTATGATTCTGTACATTATGCAGCTGAGATGGAAAAACTGGTAGGTTGCTGGGTATGAACAGGAAATACGATCGCTGGAAAAAGCACATGCCATTGGAAGTGAAGAAAGGGCTATTCCTTATGGCAGACTAGGTACCCATGCCTTTAAACAGTTGCAGACTACTTGCTGTTGAATTGGGTGGGTTGCTTAGCTGAAGTTTGACCTGACATGAAGTCCAAAACCCCTGTAATGAACTTTAATAAGTGGAAATTTGGTTCTTTGCCAACTCATGAGAAAAATCTATAGGATGAAATACTAGGTCTAATTGCACAATTCTAGAATGTTTTGCAGAAGGGGTCCATCTTTTTTAATCTAGCTCTTTTTTTTTTTTTTTTAAATTGTCTGGCTTTCATGCCAAGGGAGTTTTCAAAAAGCCTGAAGGACTATGCCTAGCTTCTAGGATATTAATTTGCTTAAAATAGAAATCTAATCTCATTTCATTACAATACTGTGACATACTGTTCCATGCAAATACCAGGCACTACTACTGTTTTGCTGTTCAGAAACAGATTATTATAGAGTTTTACATCTTGTTTTAAAAGCAGTGAATTGCAGTTATTGGATTATATTGCAATTTTTTATTGTTTCATGGAATTTATGTTTTAAGAAATATTAATGAGCAGTTATTTGGAGTATTCCAATTTGTGATTTCAGATGGCTAGAAATTAGTGTTATGTATAGAGAACATACTTTATTATAGTTTTGTATAATGAGAAATTATTTTCAAGTAGAGGAATTAAGAACTAACTCTTGTCAGAGTTGTATAGTTAGCAGGTGCTTGCTCTGTAACTGACTGTCTTTTGTGTACTGCCCTTAAATTTCAGGGCCAGTAACAAGATTGCCAACATTTTGTCTGAACATCTGAAGCCATTTCAGAGTCTAGAAACTTTGGACTTGAGCAACAACAACATATCGGAGCTAAAAATTTCATCATTTCCATCATTACAGCTCAAGTATCTGTAAGTAAAACTTCATATTATTTTTTTCTCTTTCTGGTTACTTTCAAAGAACTTGTTGGAAAACAGGTTAGCAGCTGTTTGTTAAGGTACTAAAATCTTGTTTTAATTAGACTAACCTTAAATATTTCTACTTTCACCTGTTCAGTTTAACATAAGCTGCTAACTTGAATATGGGTTGTTATAGTGAGATGTTTTAGTTCATAAAAAAAGCCAAGGCTATCATCTTGTGATGAAACAAATATGTGTATCTCAAGAGGAAATAATTATGTAACAAAATGAATTGAAGTTCCCCATGTGTAGGCTAGTTTGAAGTTACATGGAGTTTGATAGACATTTTGTGAATCTACTTTGATTACTTACTCAGGAATATTGCAATGCCAGAGCTATACTAAGTGAGAATAAAGTAATGGGATTGTAACATATTGTCTTCTTCTATTATCATATTCCTCTGGACTGGAGCAAAATGTTGCTGGTAAAATAGTGTTTGACTATAGAATAAGCTGTCAAGAGCTCTAATTGATGTGATAAACTAACTTCCATTTATAAATGAGTAAGAACTGGAAGAGCTTTGTTTCCGACTACTTGGTATTAAGAATTTAAAAAGTAACTGTAAATTTAACCTCCTCTACATTGTTTCAACAGGTATATTAACAATAATCGAATAACCTCCATGGATCCTGGTACCTTTGACAATTTGTCTACCACACTTCAAGTATTGAAACTGAATAGGAACAAAATTTCAGCAATTCCTCAAAAGATGTTTAAACTTTCCTATCTGCAGCACCTGTAAGTGCAATGTACAATTAACTAATTGTTTTCAGGTTTTCCAAAGCACTGGCAGTGCTTGAACTTTAACCTTTAATTTAACCAGAGACAGACAGACAGGCACAGAAAACATATTACTACAACCGTTACTAACTGCAGTGTTGTACTGAACAAAACAGTCTTACATGTTGGTGAGATCTGAATAGCCTTTATGTTTAAAATTGTTTGCCTATTAAAACAAAAGACTGGAGAAGGGATACTAGCAATATTCCTGTACAAAAGCATGGGCAAAATAGTAAGTCAAATAAACTTACATAGTTCTCTGCAGCAGTCATTTACTTATTTTATGCTTTCATGGTGAAATGAAGGAAATTAATTTGCTTTTAGAAGGTATGACAATAAGCAATATATTTGAGTAAATAGACCTTCACCTTCACTGGTAAAATGCTGTTTATAAATGTTTTACTGAATAATGTTATTTAATCTGAGATTGGGGATTTTTTTTTTATTGTAAAACTTACAAAATGTCCAGGAAATGGACATGAGGATGGGCAACACTTTGTCAAATTCTAGATAGTTATTTTCCATGTCAGATAGTCAAGGGTTAAAAATGGCAAACTGTCTTAGGTTAACTTTGAAAGTGAAAGGTCATAAGAACACTGAAGTGTTAGCATGCTTGACACACATCTGGAAACAGTGTGTCTTTGGTATACAAGTGCAGGAAGAATTTGACTCAAGCCTCAGTAGAGGAGTATGAGAACAGCCCTGCAAAGCTCAAGCTTTTTTAATGATCTTGGTAGACTTTCTGATCTTCAGAGTCAACTGAAATTTTGGATGTTGGTAATATTCTTGCCTAAAAATGTTCGACTCATCCACAATTGGTATGCTGACCTAGTTATGTTAGGCAGCTATCTACAATGAAGACTATAAACTTGTGTTATCACCTGAAATAAGTATTCAGAGAGGAATGAGAAGGAACTGAAGCCTGTTCTTACTGAAGGTTTTTCACTGCTTATTCATATTTAAACATAGGAGGAGGAGCAGGGTTCTCTATCAGGTCTGTGTTACCAGGTCAGTTTTGTATCAGGCTGTCATAGAGGAGAGCTGAAATCTTACAGGGCTGAGACTCTGAAAAATAATGGTGATGTAACTATAGAAAGAGAATTATTTAGGCTTTACTTTGCCTGGGGAAGTAAGTTTTGGAAGGAGAGGATTCTTCTTGGTTTGGTAGATCTCTTTTTTGAGGGAGCAAATGATCATGCATTACATGAGGGCCTTTTCTTAGCATTGTCTAATCCTGTCTCTTTGTACTATGTATCAGTTGTTACTAATAGATAAACTGTTAGTTTAGCAAATGATGGCTATTCCACAATTTCCTGTTACAAAAACAGTTAAAATAGTTCTTTGTGCCTGCGTGAGGCTAGAGTTCCCTTTTCACATAAGTCAGAAAGCTGATGGGGGTGTATGTGGGGTTTGGAGTTAAGTATTGGATACTACTGCCACTGCAGCCTGCCCTCCAGCTAGTTATTCCTTATATCACCCTCACAGGATTGGTCCCAGTTTCTGACCTGCAAAGGCTGTGTGTAGTGGCAGAAGGGTGAGTGCCAAGACCACTTGAGAAGGAGGAAAGGTGTTCTGTGTAACTAGTTGTGGAGAAGGAGGCAGAAATACGTAATCAGTGCTTGGCTCTGGATTAAGAGAGAGGCGTCACCCAGGTTACTGAGTTTTGCCAAGTTATCACAACAAAAATATTAACTTTTTCTTTCTGACCAATTATTTGTTGTAATTACAAGCTAACATTAACAGCTCTACTGCTGAATAAATGCGAAGAACTTGCTTTCACTATTGAATTTGTGAACAGGTTTAACTGTGACATTCTAGGTCTACAGGGATTCTTGAAGTCTGAAAATCAAGGAACTACCAAGTACTTGTCCTAAGTATCAGAAAGGCAGAACAATATTAACATGGTTCAACAGCACATTCTACAATGAAATGTTTGATTTTTATTCCTTCTTGTCTCTGTTTTATGTGCAAGAAAAGCATTTAAATAAGGTCTGTTTCCACAGAGGGAAGAAAGGTTGTTGACATGCAGCTAAAATTACTGTGCTGTAACAGTAAATTTTATTGATGCAGGGAGCTGAATCGCAACAAAATCAAAAAAATAGATGGGCTTACTTTCCAAGGACTTCCAGCTTTGAAATCACTGAAGCTGCAGAGAAACGGAGTTACAAGGCTCATGGATGGTGCTTTCTGGGGTTTGACCAACATGGAAGTCTTGTAAGTATCACACTTTTGCTGGGAGGTTCTGCTGATAACATATTAAGTAGAATGTCACAAAATTAATAGAATTGCTTGGTAAAATTTCCAGGTGTTTTTGAATTAAATTGTTCTGTTGTGGTTTGAAAAGCAGCAAGTAGTCTGTATTGAATGTGTAGGGCAGCACATTCTGAATGCATGTGTACAATTCTAGGTGTAAATAGAGGCTGCAGCTATCTAGCCAGTGTCATGAAGTCAGATGTGGCAAAGCACGCTGCTGAGTTTATGAACCTTCTGTTCTTTTTCTGTTTGTGTGTGTTTGTAGGCAGTTGGACCATAACAACTTAACAGAGGTAACCAAAGGCTGGCTTTATGGCCTGCTGATGCTGCAGCAACTGCATCTCAGTCAGAATGCCATCAGCAGGATCAGTCCTGATGCCTGGGAATTTTGCCAAAAACTCAGTGAGCTGTGAGTAACTTTATTCTGCTCCAGTTTTGAAAGCCAGGTACATGCCAAAGCATGAGCTTCTTACCACTGATCTGTGAATTTTTCATGACAAAGTTTCCAAGGTGACAACTTTTCTGTATGAGGGGGTTAAATTTTGTTGAAAGAAGTTGAAGTCAGCTGTGACTGCTTCATTTCACTGTGCTAGTTGTACTAAAGCTGTAACAGTCATTTTCAAATGAAAGAAATTCATTCTGCAGCAATTTGTGAATTGTTTGAAACAATGCACAAGCTGTGTGGTCAAAAATAGTGTAGCAGGTTTTATGATAATTGTAAGGGGAAAAAATGTACTCCACCCAAAAATTCACCATGGTTGAACTGAGTTAAATAAGCACTGCAGCATGAACATTAAAATGCTTTTTTCCCCTCTTAAATTTGCAGAGATTTGACATTCAATCAATTAGCAAGATTAGATGATTCAAGCTTCATTGGTTTAAGCGTGTTGGTTGGATTATATATTGGAAACAACAAAGTAAATTACATTGCTGATTGTGCCTTCAGGGGACTTTCCAGTCTACAGATTTTGTAAGTTGACAAACGCAATTTGTAAGGTCAAAAAACTTAAGAAAAACCCTCAGTGTTTATAGTTTACTTCTTTTCCTTATGAAATACACAAGAACCTTTTGTTACCTTCTCCTGATTAGCATATGTTTTTCTTACAGTAAGATTTCTCTTCAGAATAGTTGGGAAATTGAGGAGTTCCTCTTTTGTTAAGGCTGTGCACGATGGATGGTGGTAATTATTGCACAAACTTGCAGTAACATTATTATGGGAAAGGCATGTCTCCATTCAAGGGCAGCTATCCACAGGAGGATAGGGATCTGGAACATGGTTGCGTCTTAACTGAATCAACGTTTTCCCTCTTGGTAGAAATAAGACAAAACTTAAAACTGTGTGTTAATGTAGATGCTGATGGAGATGGCTGGACTGGACAATTGCTCTAAGCATTTGAACATGTTTTGAAATAGCTTTTCTTAAAGGAAGGGGAAGAACAAAGTAAACTAAACTAATCAGAACGTATTCTGCTTCATTAAAATTGTCCCATCGCATACCATTGACCCATCTGTTGGCCAGATGAGTGAAATGATTGCCTTTTCCTCTAGGTTTCAAAAAGGATGCTAACACTTTATTTTCAGGGGTTTGCTCACATACTCACACTTCGGGCATCTAGCACAGATGCAGTTCAGAGGGGTGTATGCTGTGTTTTTCTTAAGAACACAAACAGTTGTAGATCATAAAGAGAAAAGTCAGAGAATTGGGAGTTGTCTAGGAATTAAGTATTAGGCTTTTCCTCCTAGATTTTTCTTTCTTCTCTGGTCCTATGTGGTTGATTCTTTGCTGGCACACCTCTCTGTAGACTAATCTCTTTATGCTTCACAGATAGAGTGAGTCTTGTGGATGTTTTGAGATGTAAAAAATGATTCTGTGGGTGTTCTGTATGTGTTAATATTATGAACTTAAAAAGACATGAGTGTTTTTTGTGTCAAAGGGATGACAGTTGATACTTTCCCTTCCTGGGATGCTCCTTCTCTTATGATAGTCCTTTATCTGAATAGCCGTGTAGGGGAATGTGGGTTTGTTTGCTAATGGTTCTGAAAATTGTTGAGGTTGTGATCTTCTTAATTATCAGTCGGAAAAGTACTAAGAATCAGTCTCTCAGTAAAAATTGAAATTATATAATTGATCAGGAAAAGTTTCTCTTAAAAAAGCCACAAAAACCAAGTAAACAAAAAAACAACCTACCAGAAAGCTATTTTGGAATCCTTTTTTCAAATAAAATGTGCTGCTGAAAATTATATACCTTGTTCTTTTTAATAGCTTTGTGGTTTGATTTACCCTCCCCTCTTAAACAGGGATCTGAAAAACAATGAAATATCATGGACTATTGAAGATATGAATGGTGCTTTCTCTGGACTAGATAAACTGAGGAAACTGTGAGTATTGCTGCAATATTTATATCTCATCATTCCTTAAAAAATTAACTTAGATTATATGTGTTTCAAGGGACAAGCCCAACACTTAATGATCCTATGTTTTCCATAGCTGAGATGGTTTTTTTTATTACTTACCATTTTGTTTTCTATATGATGTTCCTTTTTCTCTAAAAGAAATTCCAGATTTTTCAATTCAAACTAATCTGAAATGTTATTACTACTTACAGAAATATTTATCAAAGAATGAGGTTTTCTTGTAGTAAAAAATAAGTGTATCCTATGACAACAGCATAGTGGCAGGGATGGTCTTTAATAAAGTAATGCAGCATCCAGTGGAAGTGGCTTCATTGCATTGAAATTTTCAAATGCAGATCTATGAAATAAAAAGATGTTTAAGTGTATACTTTTAGAATAATCCATATCAGTTAACTGTACACCTTAAATGTATTCTAAAATAATTGTAAAATCTAGATATTGATTCAAGGGAATAAATTAATCCTTCAGATGTGAAGCATTTTGGTTCCTTGGAGAAGGCTCTAAGCTGACTATTAGTCACAGTTTAGAAACAAATGCCCAAAATGCAATTACTAAGTTCAGAAATGCACTGATTTAATTGCATCTTTTTTACATCATGTGCTTAAATTTCTCAGGATGCTCCAAGGAAACAGGATTAGATCCATTACGAAGAAAGCATTTACTGGTTTGGATGCACTTGAGCACTTGTAAGTGGTAGAAATTCACATTTAACCAAAAATTGGAAAAAATGAATTTTGATACTAGTTGAAATAGAAATGGAACTAACAAGCCTTACTTGTGACTTTCAATGAAATACACTTGGTGTGGTTGCTACAGGAGGTTCTTCAGTTTTGGAGTTATACTGAGTATTTTGGAATGAATTTAGAAAGTGTTATGTATTAAGCATGCTATAAAACTCTTTAATTGTGTCTTGTTCATTTTTGAGCTTGAAGATCCTTTCCATATCACTAAAATAGCAAACTATTCCTTGAGTTTTAAATATATTTGGTTTAATAAATTAGTATTTTCCTCTAATGTTATTTTTCTTTTTTTTCCCTTAGAGATCTAAGTAACAATGCAATTATGTCAGTTCAAGGAAATGCATTTTCACAAATGAAGAAACTCAAAGAATTGTAAGTTTCTATCAAAAGGCATCACCTCACTTAAACATCTATATCCAGATACACATATTTATATATGATTTATATATAAATAATAGCCTTGTAAGATGTTGCCTGATACAGTGATAAAGTCTTGTAATCTCTGTGAAGTCATGTATAAAGGTTATGTCAGTAGTTTGTTCTGCTTTATTTTTTTTAGATGGATGTATTTAAATAAGAGAGTGTAGGATAGGAGGCGTTTGTTTTATGCTACGTATGGTGTCTATAAAGTCCCTCTTCTAAATTGACTGATCTCTGATAGGTTTTAAATAAGGAAGACTTTGATGTAATATGGTATAAGATCAGCAGTGCTATCACTCAGCTAAGCTTACTGGACCAGTGAAATGCAGTAATTCTTTGGTAAAGATGTCCTTGTCAGTGCTTGTAATTGGATCCTTCTGTCCTGTAGTAGCAAAGGGCACATCTTCAGAGAAGCTGTGAAGTGGTCATTGGGAAAAATGTATTCTTCTAGTGAGGATTTTCTTCTTGTCCTCTTATCCTTTTTTCTATTAATTGATGCAGAACAACACTGTCACTGTTCCTTTTGTTTTGAGCACAGCTAATTCTTCCTCTTGCATGTATCTAGTGTTTTGTCTATTATTATAAGCCTTTGTTAGTCAAACCTGTTGCCTTGAGCTGCTCTCTAGATAATCAACAAGCTGAAGAAGAACAAAATGGTGCTGCTTTCTATGAGTAGAAACTGCTTGAAGCTTGTCTGGACCTTTTCATTTGTGTTCTCCAGACTCCTATCAAGTCTCACTCTAGCAGCTGGCTCTCTGTTTCATCTTCCAGAATTACTCCATATTGAGTGTTGTAGAGAAAGTAGCAAAGAACCTCACATATACCATAGACTCAGAAAACAGCCCACATTGGAAGATACCTCAAAAGGTCATCTGGTCCAGCCTTTCCTTGAAAAGAGAGGCTAAATGAAGTTATCTAGCACCATGTCCAATTGTGTCTTGAAAACCTCCAGTGCTGGACACTCCATCATGCCACATGTTGTTGCAGTGTATGATTGTTTAAACTGTAAAATATTTCTTTCTTGTATCTAGACAATATTTAGTCCATCTCAAGTTCAATTTGAAGTTAGCTGTATTGTGGTTAGCTTTCGCTGCTCTAGAAAACAGCAGTCATGCTTCTACCTGTAACCAGGATTTTTTCGCCTTTCCTCCTCCTAAAGTTGTATCTGGATATATTGCTTGGTTTCTTTACTGAACTCGCTCAGCCAGCCTCAGGGCAGTTGCTGGTTTGGCACAAGAGAATTGGGAGTGCAGTGCTGACAATGAGGAATTGATACAGATGATTTGAAAAGCAATCAAACATGGTAGAAAGACAGGCTAACACTGCTCCAGAGGGTGTAAGATGGTACAAGATGCTAGACTCTGAACACTTCAAAGAAGTAATTTCTGAACACTTCAAAGAGTTGTTGTCATTGCTTTTCCTGTACTTCTCTTGAAACACCTGGTAGAATCCATTATGTCTGAGGAAGATACAGACAGATGGTAGAAAGTACTTTCCTGAAAGTAAGATTGTTTAGTATGAATTCCTATCTAGCAATTTTTTTCTGGGGCCCCTAGAGAGTAAATATGAAAATATGACAGATACCCACTATATCAGAATAGAAAAGTGTGATTTCTCTGCCTCCTAACAATAACCAGAGTGATCCTAGAACTTAAGTGAAAGATGACATGTTTCATCTCAATGTAAACTAGTAAGCTGGCATCCCTGGGTTTTTATGCAGTGCTAGTGTGAGAAAAGAGAACAGAGACACTCTTCCCTTTCTTAAAGAAAAAAAATCAAGAATTACTATGTCTTCATTTATCTTTAAAGCTGTTTATCTCCCTGGATCCATAAATTATTTTTGCTTTTCTTTTAAGAATAGGTGAGATTTGAAGAGAGGTATTTTATTACTGAATGTGGGTTTTTAGTATGGTTTTTTTAAGGGTGATTTTGAGTTTTCAGCCAAAACTGAGAAGTTCTTTTGCTTAAACTCCTGATTCTAGATGTTTACTAGAATATTCCTTTGTTGGTTTTTTTTTTGGCCTCCTGTAGCTATTCCCATAGGTTAGGTAAGCTGATAACAAGTTCTGCACTTGTTATTTCAACACATTACTATTCTTTGTCTCCCAACTCCCCTTTTTAAATATCTTCACGAAGGTAAATGAGAGAATGAAATTGACTCAGATGTTGATTTCCAGAGTGCTTGCCTTCAGAACTCTTCTCCACCGTGCCTGTTCTGTGTGTCCTATTGCTGGCTGTAGTTTTGTACCTGCGACACTACAAATATGCTTGTTTGCCTGAACTTGTATTTGTAACAGAAGCTGGGAGTTCAGCAGGTGACATATCTGCTTTGTAGAATGTAGGACTCATGACAATGGTGTCCCTACATCTGAACCAAACAATAATGCTGTCTTTCTCTAAGAGTTTAGTTTTGCTACTAATATGTGCTCATACAGATCTGTGTTACAAATTAAAAAACCCAAGCAAACTGTCTTTAAATGTAATTGTTTTTTCCTAGGCACCTCAACACATCAAGTCTCTTGTGTGACTGCCAGTTAAAATGGCTACCACAGTGGATGTCAGAGAATAGCTTCCAGAGCTTTGTAAATGCCACTTGTGCACATCCTCAGCTGCTAAAAGGGAGAAGTATTTTTGCTGTCAGCCTGAATGGGTTTGTCTGTGGTGAGTATAGCCTCTATTTCTCATTCCATTGAACAAATTTTACTGTATACTTAGTTTTTGTTGTTATTTCTTTAATGTTTCAATTTCTAGAATAAAATGGAGAGTATTTGATATTTATTAGCATTTTCAGTCCCAAACTGTGATTTAGATATGCAAAGCTTGTGACTTTGTACAAGACAGGGAGTGATGGTCTTTTGGCTTTTATTTCATGTACAGCTTGCTTACATAGTACTTTGCATAAGCATGGAAGTGAGAGCTCAGTAGTTATGGTGGTAAATGTATGTGTCCCTAGATTTAAAAGACAGATACTGTTTAGAGAACTATGATCTTTCAGAGAGCCATATTTTGGCAAAATTAAGTTGCAATTTTTTGTTTTGGTTATTTGTAAACTATTTTCATACTCCATTAGTCTTGAGGTTATCCCAGAGCTGAGAATATTTGAAGGTAAAAAAGCCATATGGACCTCACTTCTGACCTTCTTTATGTATGCTTGTTGTCTACTTTAAGAATTGTTTGGACTAAGTGAGTTACTGCCTGTATGTAAACAGATATTTAAAAATATCTGATTAACACAGTTACACTATTGATATTTTGTATTTCAGTTTGTGAGATATGCTAATAAAATATTTTTACTTTAGGACGTGAGAATTTGAGGTGATAGCATCTGCCTTAATGAAATTTCTCTGTGTGTTTAGTAGCATTCATTATCACCTATATGTTATGTTCTCTATTTAAAACAAAGTGAACCTAAACTTTCAGAATAAAAGGTGTGTGAGTACTCTGGTACATAAAGTGGGAACTTCAAAATTATCAGGAAATTAAAAGCTAACTGGATATCTTGTATTTTTGTTGCATGCATTCTATTTTTCTTACTGAAGAAAATTCAAACTTTGTATTCTTTGGAGACAAAACAGTAACTGTCTTCTCAATAATTTTCCTCTCATAGTAGACATAACTACCTAATTTTTACTGTTGCTACTCATACCTTATTTTCAGTGGGAAAGCAGGTACAGAGTATAAAATAGCGTACAGAGGTGTTGTCTTAGCAGTGAAACATTTAATAAATAATGAGTAGATGCTAGCTACTGCTGAAAAGGAGAGGTTGACAGTGCAGGAAATTACCAATTACTTGATGGCCAAAGCAGTATATATGAAGTGTATGTCCTTGGGTTTAACAAATTGTGATCTTTCTTTTAGGTGCTGAATGCTGTTTTTAATTAACTCATTTCAAACTTCTTAAGATGTATTAGGAAAAAGGAATGCACTAAGAGTCAGTTGTTATATTTAATACTTATTAATTACTTCTGCATGACAATTACATTATGAGCTGAGTGTTTCACTTAAATCTTTAGTGTGTCATCACTAGACATTTGGGTGTACACACCTTGCCATATGAGTTTACAATGGCTGCTTTTGCATTTATAGAATTTTTAAGAAAAGTGTGTTGACTCTTGTCTAAAATAATAATATTTATATATATGTGTGTCTCTGTGATACATTCATTCAAATTTGCTCTCAAATTGTTTTGTTCTGGCAAAACACAATGATAGTCTTATCCTAGTGTGTTTTTCAGTATTCTCTACTATATGCTCGAGTGACCTTTTATCCCTCCTTCCTGTGAAATAATTAAGATTGAAATATGTTCTCCTCTCCTTTCACAAGGCTAATTTAAGTATTTACAGTGGTTTCCCTAGTTGTCACTGTGCAAAGTCAATGAAAATATCAACTTAATTTGCAAATAGACTTGAGGTACAGGTATGAGACATGAAAAATTAATGACCTGGAAGAATCTTAAGGCCCATACTTAGAGTCCCAGATCCATGTTGGCCCATAACTGTAGCACAGCTTCAGACCTGCAATTTTTTCTGCAGGCATCTCAGGGTTAGGCTATCTGTCCATCTTGCTTTCTTTTGTAACCCATAGCATGAAGGTTCCTCAAGGAAATGACACTTCGACTGTGATACGTTGTTCCTGCACAAATGAGATGTAAGGAGACAAAGGAGCTAGATAAAAATGGACTCTGTGCAGGGAGGAATATTTGGGGCACGGCGCTTTTCCAGCAGTTCCTGTGAAGTTTTTCAGGAGATTGGAGACATTGTGAAAGTTGGGAATATGCTAAGGCTTTTGCTTTTGGGAGACCAGGCATTTAATTGCCCACTCCTTTTGTATGTGCAATGGAGTAAATAATTCAGAAGGCAACTCATTCTGTAAACCCACAACATGGCACTTTCAAGGTAACTTTCCAATAGTAAAGGGACCTTCAGAAACTAATCTCTTGAAGTTCTTTAGTGCTGCCCTGCTTAAGGGATCTTCTTCCCTTTTGGACCAAACAGCCACAGATCACTGCAACACTGACTTCTGTGCATGATTTTTTTGTTTGTGGGTTTGGGTAAAACCCTCCACTATAACTTACAGTTTCGGATGGCAGAACTGTGCTTTCAATAAAGAAAAACTCGCAGCAGCCTCAGGTGTTGTAAAGATGAAGGGTAGGCTTCATGATTGACATTCAGAATAGTTCTTATGGATTTCAGGGGCTAGTTCTTCCATCTTTGGTGCTGCTGTTAAACTATGCACAGAGTCTGCTTTTAAATGTGCTTTTCGTCAATAAGAGATGACTTGGCACAATAAACTCATAAATGCAGCATCTTTAAATGCCCTAAGGCTAGTGAAATTTAAAATGAAAGCATTGTGCATCCATTTTATAGATACTTACCTGACTTTTCTCTCAAACCTATAAAGCAAGGCTTACTAACTCTTTCTGCAAAGTCCTCAGGCCTCACCTTTTTTTTTATTTTTTTTTTCCTTTGTGTTACTTTTTCTCCCTTCTGTGCAGATGATTTTCCTAAGCCGCAGATCACTGTCCAGCCAGAAACCCAGTCAGCAATCAAAGGCTCCAATTTGAGTTTTGTGTGTTCGGCAGCCAGCAGCAGTGATTCCCCAATGACTTTTGCATGGAAGAAAGACAATGAATTACTGCAAGATGCTGAAATGGAGAATTATGCACACCTCCGGGCACAGGGAGGTGAAGTGATGGAGTACACTACCATCCTTCGACTGCGCAATGTGGAATTCAGTAATGAAGGGAAATACCAGTGTGTTATTTCAAATCATTTTGGCTCATCCTACTCTGTCAAAGCCAAACTTACAGTAAACAGTAAGTATGTTGCTTTTTGCTTGTGGACTTAAAAGTAGAATGATTTTAATCAAGATATGTAAACATAGTTTTTCCATTCTCATCATCTGCATGTTTTAGAAGATCCCTTAATATACTGAGATTATTTCTTAAAGATACATCTACTTCCAAGATCAGACCATTCAGTTTTACTTCTGGTTCCATTGTGCTGAGGCGTAGTATAGGTCAAAACAGTAACACACCCGATTCATAGTAAGACTGACAAGGTCTGTGTTATAAGATGGAAAAAAACATTAATCTTTTCTTCACAGGAGGTAAACGTATGCTTTGTTTCAAGGTTATATGGAAAGGTCATGTAGGAGACTGTTCACAGAAATGAGATTTTGATCTAGAGGGTCTCACATAATTCACAGTTTCCTCCCTTTCCCTCTGCTGGAGACTGATAAATTTAGGTTCTATGCTTCTCTGGCATTTTTAGGATGACAAAGGGTGTTAAGAAAATGCTGTGCAAAAAAGTATGTTTCATGTATTTATTTTGGTATCACTAACTTTTCTTCAGTGCTGCCTTCATTTACAAAGATCCCCATGGACTTAACCATTCGAGCTGGGGCAATGGCACGTTTGGAATGTGCTGCAGTTGGGCATCCTGTCCCACAGATTGCTTGGCAGAAAGATGGTGGAACAGATTTTCCTGCAGCACGCAAGAGGCGTATGCATGTCATGCCTGAAGATGATGTATTCTTTATTGTTGATGTAAAGATTGAGGACACCGGTGTTTATAGCTGTACAGCTCAAAACACTGCTGGAAGCATTTCAGCCAACGCAACATTAACAGTACTAGGTAAGATATTGGCAGTCCTTAACGGTGAAATACTATTGTGATGCAAAATAATAAAAGTTAGCTGTGTTTCTCTGTGTGTACACATGATATGTGGGGGGGTGGGGAAAAGAGGCTTTTAATTTTTTTCAGAGACAGTAGATTTTAATTTTTGATTTTTGTGACATTTTGTTAACCATTTTTATTCTAGTTCTCTGCAGCCTTATGCATATATGATTTGGCCTTTTTGCCTTCTGAGGTAATCAAGCATCTATAGGTCTTATCAATTGACAAGTAAATTAAATTGTAGACTCAAAGTCCTTGAGATTTTTCTGAGAATCAGAGTAAGCTTCATTAGGCCTTACTGATGCAATTCATTTAGCTTTGCCTCTTGAACTCTGAAGGAAAGGAACATGTTCTCATCTTTGTAAGGTCATTTAGGATATAAGTCTTGTGCTTTCTTTCCAGAAACACCATCATTTTTGCGGCCTTTACTGGATCGAACTGTAACAAAAGGGGAAACTGCAGTCTTGCAGTGTATTGCTGGTGGCAGCCCTCCACCCCGACTGAACTGGACTAAGGATGACAGCCCTCTCATGGTAACAGAAAGACATTTCTTTGCTGCAGGCAATCAGTTACTAATTATTGTGGATACTGATGTGGAAGATGCTGGGAAATACACCTGTGAAATGTCTAATACGCTTGGAACAGAACGAGGCAACATCCGTCTTAATGTAATTCCTACTCCCACCTGTGATTCTCCTCAAAACATTGCCCCATCACTTGATGATGATGGCTGGGCCACAGTTGGTATTGTGATCATAGCTGTGGTTTGCTGTGTGGTGGGCACTTCCTTGGTGTGGGTGGTCATCATCTACCACACCAGAAGAAGAAATGAAGATTGCAGCATCACAAATACAGGTGTGTGAACTGAAAGTTTGCCTTGGAAAGAAAAAAAAAAAGTGTTTGCAGTTGTTTTGCAGTGACTTTATTGTAGGAACATTTGTGTGCTTTGAATCAGTAGAGTGAATTACTTGTTACTTTCAGTGCTTTGCTGACAAGTTTAAAAATGCTTCTACAAACTGAAGCATGCTGATGGGTTTTGTGTGTGTATTGCATCCCCACAGATGAAACAAATTTGCCTGCTGACATTCCAAGTTACCTGTCATCCCAGGGGACACTGGCTGAAAGGCAGGATGGATATGGTTCATCTGAAAATGGCAGTCATCATCAGTTCCTCACGTCTTCTGTGGGAGGGTATTTCTTGCAGCAAAGAGACAGTAACGGTAGGTATAAAATCCTAAACACATTTTCCATGTTGCTTGAGTAGCTGCACTTTGGCTATTGTCTGTCTGACTAGTAGAAATAACACTAACGAAGCATCTTTACTGAAGTTTAATAGATGATGTGAAATTTATTGCTTAAGATTGCTTCAAGAGGATAATAACAGGAACTTTTTTCTGTTCATCCAAATGACATTATGGCTTTTATTAAATCATTAAGTTCTTTTCTAGTCTCTAGGGTAAATTTAAACTGATGGTGACATTTCCAAAACAAGGGTGTCCAAAACAGCAGACTGTCTTCCTCTCTTATAGCTTGAAAAAGACCCTTTAAATGGAATGCAGGCATATGTAGTAATACCAGTGTAACTTTAGTATATCTGTTTAAACTTTCCAATTAGAATAGTCATTAGGGTCAGAGTCAATAAAGGATTTAAGGTGACTGCAAGTTAAAAGCTGCAGTACTTGATATTTATACTGGCCCCTGAAAATCCAGTGTACATACTTGCACAGGGTAGGAAAGGGCACCTTTCTGGTAGGAGGTTGGGACAGGTGGGAATGGAGTGGTGGTGAGTTAATTCTATAGTTAGGTAGTGAGGAACAGTTCTCACTGTGTGAGTAGGATGGTGAGGATCCACTTTGTAGATCAAGAACCACAGACCATGTCCACAGCTGCCAGGAATATTTGAACTGAAAATCTGTATAGTTGTTCAAGCAGCCAGTGACTAATTCAGATTCTTCCACCCAGGACATTTGCGTTGACGATCTGTGCTCTAAAAGGTAGCTGTGAGACAAAGCATAAACCTGGCTTTTAGTGCTCTAGAAAAAGGAAGTACCTGGTTCTGATGCCTGTGTGATTGGGTTTGTTTTGTTATTCAGGAGTTATATCACGAAGCAAAATGTGACGCTTTTTCTGTCAAGCTAGTTAATTGAACACTTGATAGAATTCTCATCAAAAGGTGAGGTTAAACCTAATCAAGTTCTAAGATACACTGTGAAATGTAGTTGAACACGTGGGGTTCTTAAAACTTAAGAAACTGTAAGCTGAAGGTTCAGAAAAAACTGTATGCTGACACGTCAATTTTATTTTAAGGCACTTGCCATCTAGATAACAACAGTGAAACAGACTTGGAGGGTGTTGCAGATCCATTCCTATGCCACTATCTGGGGACTTCAGGGATACTGTATTTAAAAGGAAACACATATGGTTCTGATGCATTTGAAGCATACAGTGCAAGTAAGTTGGAGGGGGGAAGTTTTAGTCCTAATTCAGTGTTGTATTATGATGAATCTATATAAAGATAATCTTTCCTTTTCTTCAGGTTGCAGCCCTGACCAAAGAACAGCATGCTTGGACCCTTATGAGTCTGGATATTTAAGGAAAAAGGAATGCTATCAATGCTCACCTCCACTGGATGACCCCTTTGACCAGTGTGTTGGCATTATCGGGACGCAGGCTACAAGTAGCAGATTGATAAATTCTATTTATACCCAAAATGAAGGAACTGGACTAAAAAGCAAAAGTCAAAACGCAGACACATTTGATTTAAACAGAAGTTTGGAACCCTCATCTGTTATGAGTAACAGCACTTTCATGGGTATGTTCTAGCTGTTGTTTTTTCATTCGAGCTGCTGTTATCCTTGCTGTCTTGTTTTCTACTTACAACACTAACCAAAACTGATTTTTGAGCTTTTTCTTTCACAAATGTTTTAAGCTGAGGGACAGAAAAGTGATTACAGTAAAACTGTGTGATGAATATTGCAATTACTGGGAGGTCTTAATAACTCATGCTTACATGAAAGTCTCATCAGTGATGTGATTCTTATCTTCTGTCTTAATATAGCTGGCAGATTTCCATAAATGTTAGGATACATAACTTAAATATACCTTAACACATTTCAGGTATACCAGACATTTTGCCTGACAGGCAAAAGGTATGCAAGGTCCCAGGAGGGTGCAGGGCAGGTGGGGAGACTTAACTTGTATGAGTTTAAATTGTATAACATGGTGAGATAGAACTATTTACCTTTCAAAGTAAGGCACTATGTATAAATGCTCTCTCTACCCTCGTTTGTACTTCCCTCATGGTTTGTACGACAAAAAGTTTCTGAAGCTTAGTTCAGGGTTTACAGTTTTAATCCAGATTGCAGGGAGTGGGGGGGAAGGAGAAAATCATTGCTTTGCCTTTGATGATCCTTGAATTTTGAATGTTGGTTTGGCTAGTTGGTTTAAAGTGCATATGAAACCACAAACTACTTTTATCCTTGTGATATCTTGTGATATCTTAGCACCAAGCACAGTCCTGGTACTGTGGATTGTCTCCCAGCTGGCGTGTCAGCATTGGCTGATGAAGGCCTGGGTCTGATGGCTCTGCAAGGGGACCTGGGGGATTGTGCATCACTGGGCTCTTTGTTCTCAGGGGGTAGAGAGGGAGGCGCAACCTCTGAAGTTTTCCCCCTTCAAAAGCCAGATGTTTGAATGGTAAAATGTTGCAGATTCCAGAACATCTGGCAGAGGCCCCAGGACTACACATGGCCAGCCTCCTGGCTGCCTGCCACTATTACTATGCTGGGACTGTGCAGACAGGGCTTTAGCAGATCTGCAGCAAGTAGTTCAGCTGTATGTTTGTATACCATGCCCTCAAGGGCACGTAGTCCTCTTTCTGCCCTAAAAACCTATGCAGAGCTACTCTTTTTGTCAGTTCTCTTAGCCTCCTACCTCACTTAAGTTGCATCATCATTGCTTTGGATACTTTTTTATCATTAGCACTCTTCCCTCAAAGAACCTACGGCTCGATCTTGGTGACTGTCGTCTTAAGAGGTTGTGATAGATTTCTTGTCCTTAGTTGTGGATTCCCTTTTTTTTCAACATTATCTTCAAATTCAACTCCCCTTTTGCCTGTACAATCACAATGATGAATACAGCTGACATTAACATTACTGTTGATGCATGAGCCAGAAAGTTCATAGCTTGAATTTTTGTTTTTAAGATAGGATTCATTTGTAGCTTTGGTGCTATGAGGAACATCCTTTCAATGTTGTATTAAAATTGCTCTACAAATCATGGATGCAAATACGGATCTTGTCCTATTCCATTTTTAGCAACTTCTCAGGTGACAGTTTTACTTGAAACCCGTGCTTTTATTAACTAAGCAAAAGCAGAAGTATCATTTTTTTGGTTCAAAGTTTTAATAAAGATTATAATGTTAAGTCATTAATAAAAGCTCGAGTTTTTCAAAATCAGCCTGTGGCACCTTATCCTCTAAAAATAAGTCCTTTGAGTGATGCTTAACAGACACTGACTTGCGATGGCTGTATTGTCAGTGAAAAAAGAGAAGGCTTTTCTTGCAGAGGTGTTGATGCTAACACCTTTGCAGTGGTGAAGAGTGACAGACACACTAATTATTTTCTAACTAGTGAATCCAGGTAATTATTGATAAAGATTTAGTTGAAAGGCTGATTTCTCTTTGCCCACAACTGGCTAGATGATCAGCTGTGAATGGAGCATGTGGCTAGCTGGACCTTGATTACTGAGACATGCTGGCCAGAGAAAGATTTCTTTAGTCCTGTGGGATGATGTTGTTTATCCCGATACAGATCAGGGGGTTAATTTTTTTTTAATTTCTAGGGGTTTTTTTTCCCCAACCACATGGCAGATTGCATGTGCTGTTCATTTACGGAAGAACAAAACAGGGAGACTGCCATGACATTTGCATTAGAAAGTGTCTTATGATGTGTTTGCAGTTTATTCTGTGTTTCCACCTCTCCCCTCACCCTGCTCCCCAAATAAAAATGGGTATGGAAGTAGTCAATGGAACAAAAGAAATGAACTCGTGGGTGGCTATACAACTACTTTGGAAGTGTTTTTAATGTCTCAGGTGGCAGAATCTTGCCTTGCATTTGTGATCACATGGATATTTTCTTTTAAGGGCTGAAACAACAGTTAAGTAAAATTTTGCTTTGGGGAACCTTTTATTCTCTCAGTCTTTGGCTTGCATTTCAATGTGCAGCCCTTGATGAGACACAGAGCTGTTAGTATCAGTATTTCTGTACTTACTCTTTTACTGTCTTTCAGGAACATTTGGAAAGCCTTTGTGGAGGCCTCATCTGGACTCTTTTTCAAGTTGTAGACAGCCAGCAAATTGCCAACCAAAAACCTCCCATAATAATCATCATGCCTTACTGGACTTTGACATAGAGGCAGACGAAGAGGGAAAGGAAAGGAGAGTTTCTAGAGGAGAAAATAGCTTTTATACTTGCAAACAGTCCTTTGAAAACTTTAGGACTTCTACTTTCCAATCCTGTGATTTGGATACATAGCTCCTTTTGAGCCTACCATTGATTTCTGGAACCAAAGAAAAACTTTGACATACTACTACCTCAGTATGGAATTCTATTTAAAAAGGGAATAAGGAGGGGAAGAAGGAAAGAACAACCACGTGATGCTATGAATTTAGAAGAAAATTTGTCTTTTTTTCCAATAAAGCGTGATTGCCAAAGAGCTCTATGTTTGTTGTACAGGGAAAACATTCCTTATAAAAATACTGTATTTGTAAATATTTTAAATAGCTCTTTTAAATGCAAATGTATTTTGTAAATTAATGGTGTAAATAATACAGCATATGTATTTTTATGTCAGACTTCATTTTATTGAAATGAGTATTAAACATTCTAATTTTGTACTGTTACTTGTACCTTTTTACAAATGGAAACCATGCTTTTTGCAGGTATAATGCATCTTATTTGCACATTATTTTTAATAAAATATGCTGCTGTGTGGTCTCTGACCCACATTAGTGTATGAAGAATGAAACCGTGTGAATTATGTTTGTAGACTGTTGCATATGTAGGTGCTTTCTGATGCATGTTTACTTCTGTGTTAAACTTCTACCTTTAGATCTACTGTGTAAAATATGTTCATCTTCAAATAATTGGTGTCTTTCTGGCTGCCGGAAAGGTAGTTTGAAGCTACTTGAAACAAAATAAGTATGCAAATCTTCTACTTTGTGGATTTTCACTGTCAGATAGAGATATGTGCCTACACGCTCCCAGGTTTCATGGCACACGAGGCTATAGTACCCACAGTTTTTCCATGCCTGTGTACTGTGCCTGCATCTGGTGGAGGATATACACAGTTGATGCATAAATTTGTATCAAGCTATTCAGTAGAATCAAAAAAGGCACTGGATATCTGCCTGGTAACATTACTCTTTTCTGAGTTGCATAGTGCTGTGTTTGCCAAATATGCAGTCGCATGCCTGAGTCTTTGCTTTCCCATACCCTTTCTCCCTCTTTTTTACTTCTGCAACCACTCCATGCCCAACAGGAGAAGATAATCCAAGTGCAAGATAATGTTTTCTTTGGTTTAATTTGTGCTTCTATTCCTTACTTAGCTGCCCTTCTCTGGTTATAGATGACATCTGTGCTTTATTTAATTGTTCAGTCAAGCTGAGCAATTTTAAGTTCTTGGTGGATTATATTTGCAGTAATGAACACAATATCATTAACTATACGATGTCAGAGAAAGAGGATTGCTTGCTTATAACGTAGTAATTAGAACTCTCTTTTTCTGTGTACAGCTGCATACTATTTTAAAAAGTTGTGAATCCTGTTGTCATCACTACATTAAAACAGTGAGATTCCAAAATGGTTAATACTGCAGGACATTGGCTTTTTAAATCTGCCTTCTTTGAAGGTGCAAACTTACATGGTGGCCAAACAACTTTTTTTAAACTAAATGAAAAGCAGCTGTTAGAGTAGGCCATCACAGGCATCATGGCTAAAGCTAGAGCAAAGATTTTGTTGCCTAGTGTAGCTGAGCCAAGGTCTTTTAGTTGTTTGTAGGCAGAAACCTGGTACCCACATTGCAATGCAATTTCACTTTTAATTTAGGCACCAGTATTAGAGACAGGAAGTTAATCCATCTCTAGTCACTGGTGGTCCAATTGTACAGAATGGATTTTGCTTTCTTTAGTTGATCATATTGCCAAAGTTTTTGACTTATTTTTAATTTGTCTTCATTGCTACCAGATGTGATGATGTGCTGACAGGCATTGATATGGGTATTTGATTATAATTAAATGCATTTGAAAGAGATAAATTTTTCATGAGTTAAGCACAAACCTTGAAGTCAATAAGGCAAGAAATCTTAAATTTGATTCACTCAATAGCTCTCCTTTTTCTCCCTCACACCCCCCTTCCCAGTGGCCCCTTTAGAGAGCAGAGAGCTGGGGGCTGTGATTGCTCCTGTTTGTAACCAGATATTACCTTTTAACATACTAAAAAATAAAGTTATAAACAGTAAGTACATCCTTAGGAGCTCCATGGTAAATGTCCATCATAAAAAACAAGATTTAAATTTATTTTCTGTAGTGGGGGAAGGTTGAGAACAGTGGCAATGTCATCTTTCTCCTTTTTCATCTTCCTTGCAAAGATCCTAATCTTCCAAAGGCTTGGATCTCTGTACCTAAATAAATGTTCAGGGTCAGTGACTGAATTTTAAATGCTTTCCATCAAGTTTCATTTAGCAACCTAAAGATACAAATGACTTAAACTTATATTTGATGCCTTAAAGATCCAAAAATGGAAGTGAAAGCTCCCAAGTCCTGTTTTTTTTTTTTTGCCAGAATGAGTTTTTGTGATTGTGATTAAATACAGTGACAATCTAAATTTCAAGTTCATTGCAATATCTTAGTAGTTCTTCTAAAGACCATTGATGTTACCAAACATCTATTTTAAAGGCTTGCAAGTTCACTTGCCTTTGTTCTTTTTTTTTTTTCTTTTCTTTCTTCCTTTCCTTTTCCCCTCTGAAGATGCAGCTGTTAGGGAGCTGGATATTTGCACAGCTAAGAGCTAAATTGTAAGTTGATGTGGTGGGAAAATAAATTGCAGCCACCATTAAGTAAAGCTTACATGGCTTCTCAGAGTTTTAAAATGAGAAACAAGTCTTGCCGAATAACAGACATTTTGCAGTTTCATGACCAGCAGCAACTGGAATCTTGTCAGGTACTTGCTTAAACCTTGTAGAATGTTCTTTAAAGACAGTATCCTCTTAATGATTTACACAACAAAATGTTTTACCCATTGAACTCATACAAGCAATTGCTGAGGTAGTTTCTGCAAGCCTTGAATAATACTTCTCATAATTTTAGACAGATAAATGGAGTTACTAATGTACCAGAATCTCTCTGGAGCAAACATTTCCTGAGTAACCTAAATTGTGTGCATGAGATAACACTGGGGGGATACCTGCATACAGAAGGCTGTTACTATTTTAAACACAAAAAACCTTCCATAATGCTATAGTATTTCAGCATCAAATGCTGTAATTTAGAGTTCTTTACTGAATTAGAAATGGATTTTGACAAATGGCAAAGAGCTGGGCTCAAAGTTTCTGCTGAAGAGTATTGCCACTTTTCCAACTGAGGACTCATTAGTGTCACCAAATATTACTTACTTCAGTCTTGGGGATCCTTGAACTCATTCCTTCAGCTGCTTCATAGAAGCTTAAAACTGAGGCAGATTTGCACTGCAAACATTTGTGTTCTGACAAGCCAGGACCATAATTGGGGATTGTGTTGCTTTTTGAATATAAATATAAGCAGAAGTTTTGCTAGCAGCTTGCAAGACTTATTGCATTTGAGACACATCTCAGGGAATTACACTTTCTCAGGTCTTCTGCCTTTTGTTTTTCTCACTTTGCATATTGCTTTGTCATAGAGAATGTGTCTGACTAGTTGGTTGCCAGTTTACCAGCCTTGTGAAATTATTAAGAAAATGAAGGGAGAAGAGAGCAGATGCAGTTCTTGTATGTAACCCATTTACTCCAATGAAAAACCAGATACCTTCCTTTATTATATTTCAGAGAAGTTTTCCAGCAGGGAATAAAAGCAATAGTATCTTTGCTCACTAATGTGTGGCAAAAGCTATTTTTTGTGGTTCTGCTGAAATATTTTGGGGTCAGTAGGTCCACTGAAATAACATATAACTTAGCAAAAGGCACATGTGGCCTCTCCTGTTTCCCATGCTGCTCTTTTTCTAAGCTTAATACTGCTCCCATGTCCTCAGGGGACCCTCTTTGGTAACATACACTACTTCCAGTTTCTCTCCTTGCCCTGTCACTGTGGTGTCAGGCTAGGACAGATGAATTCAGTTTACAGAACACAGTGCAATTGCAGGTGGTAAGCAGTGGCTGGGTGCTAGAAGAGAGGAGGGGAATTGTGAGGAGACAGGCTAGCCACAGCTTTAGGAAGATCTTGGTATGAATGTGCAGTAAATGCATAACTGAGTAGACAGATATGCATGGGGAACCTATGACTTAGGATTTGAGTCTGCTGCTTTATTATCAAAATTCAAGTATTGGTTATCGAGCCATTGGACATAACATCTTTATCAGTGAGGCTTCAGCTTTTTTCATGGCAAAATGATGCAAACCCACATTCGTTACTATCCAGTTAAAGGAACTACCTTTAGCACTCTTCCTGGTATTCAGCCTACTTATTTTAGAAATTACTGAAAAAAAAGACTAATGAAGGGATTGACATTAATGTCCTTGGGGGTGGGGGGTGTTATGCTTCCATTTTGCTTTGCTATAACATGGAGAATTCAGGGCTCCAGCCTCCATTCATCAAATGGTGGAGGTTTATCCTGATTTTCATAGATGTGCCAGCACTGGACAGCCATATCTAATTTTGTCCTGCTGCTAACAGGCTGGCACACCATATGTTAGGGAAGTAAGACAGAGCTACAGAGATACTGTAAAGTGAATGCAAGGGAGAAAGACTGGACTTCCTGTAATATCATAAAGATGTTTTGAATAATCCCCTTGTTCCAAGGGAATAACTTATGCAGGTTTTAATATTACTCCTCATAACACAGTTCAATAAGCTTATCAAGGAAGTAGAGCTGCCACACTATTAGCCCTTGAATGGGACAGCTGTGCATTTTTTGCAGGATGCAGAGTATATTGGGGGTTTTGGAATTGCTTTTCAATCTCATTGTGATTCTAGACTCTTAGAAGTAACCAGAAAGACTTGGTCCTTCATTTGACATCTGGAGGTCCCTCGTGACTTGCATTGCAGCATACAGAAAAATTTTTCAGACTATTGACTAACCAGAGAACTCACACAAAAGATATTTGATCCACTGGTACCATATAGTGATTGTTAACACTTCTCCAAATGAGGATTTTGTTCTATGGATTTTTAATAGCTGTGGCTGACTAGCACAGCCATGAAGAAGCTGGTATTTGAAAGTGGTAGAAGACATATATAATCAAGCCAGCTCTTATAACTGAAACTAGTCACTCTCCTAGCTTAACATAAACTGTATTGCTACCTGCTGCCGGTCGGTATGCCAGCAGCATTAAGAAAGCATCAGTGCTACAGCAGCCAGCTGCCCATAGCCTGGCTTCTGCCACAGACTGATTGGGTTCTGTATTAGTATAAAGTTCTCTATTAACCTTCCCTTAGGAAAGGGGAAACATGGCCTCCATTGTAATTAGCTTATACAGCCTTCCATGTAAGCTAAAGAATGGAAAGTGTCAGGGGTGCTCACAGCAGTGTCACAGGTAGTTGCTGTTAGCAGGGCAAAAATAATCTGCTCTCTGATTTTGGCAAGGGCACAAATACCTATGTCTATAAATGTACTTAGAATGAATTAAATTCCACATAACTATGACCACACAGTAGGTAAAATAGTAAACTGGTGGGGATGATGGAAAATATGACTAATGAGAAAGCTGCTTTAACAATGAATAAAATTATCCTTTACATAAACAGAGGTTCTTAATTGCCTTATTTTAAAATGTGTTTGTTTATTGCCCTGTAGCTTGTAACTACTGCGTTATTTCACCTATCAACACTGGCATTTCTGTCAAAACCGGCATTTTCATTCAAAGCAGAGTTTGTTTGGGTGTTTTGTTTTGTTTTAAAGAGAAGATAAAATCAAAAGGCAACTCTGTAACACTGAGTCGCTGAACTCGCTTTACTAAATGGCTTAAATCAGAACATGAAGAAATTCTGAAAAATAGAAATGCTTTGAATTTTCACTTTGAAATGATTTGTCTCAAAATTGTTTTTCTTTTTGAATTTTCCATTTTCCGTTCAGAACTGGAATATAGAGTGCAGAGCCCTTTGGGTTATCAGGGCAATACGGACCAGGCATATAGCTGGAGTGAGAGTGGGTAGAACTGTTGCTTGTTCTTTTCCTGCTGCATATCCCTCTTCCCAAATCCATTTGATCTGAGTTTGGCAGGTCTCTGTGGATTGATTCTCACTGCTGCCAGAGCATGTTTCTCTTCTTGATTTCTTCTTAGAAGTACTGACTCAACAAGTTTCTATAATCATAAAGAGTCGGGCTCTGTATTTTTCTGTATGATTAGAAATGTTCTGTTCTCTGTACACTTTGAGAGCTTTAGGAAGCTGGTCCCTGCACTTTCTGTGTAATGCAAGGTGGGTTCTGAACCAGCACTGGGTGGCCTCTCAGTGTTGCTGCTGTGCATGCTGTTGGGGGAGCTCCAGTGGCAGACCTGCTTTCCAGGTGACTCCCAGCCCAGGGATGCCTTGCTCAGGTTAGGCAGCTGTGTGAGCAATGCCAAAATCATCTCTCCTGTGCAAGTAAAAGGCTACATCACGCAATTATCTCTCAAACAAGACAGCTAAAGAAACTTCTTAGAGTCTATAATGGTTGATCAACTTCATTTACTTTAAAAAAAAAACCCAAACAACACTGTGTTGCAGGATAATGGAAGTAATATTCAGCATTCCCAAATGTAATCAACTATCTTCCCTGTTTTCTTCAATGTCTTGTTGTCTTGCAGAGAAAATGTTGGATAAGCTAACAGCAAAGCAAGTTATTGTCAGTACAGAGGCTGAGCAGAGGGATCTGGCAAAGGCATTCCTACCTCTTTCCTCTGGCCAAACCTTTCCAGCTCTTCAGTAGTATTGGACTTTTTTTCTCCTCACAAAACATTCTTAAATGGAGAAGTAGAGATTTATTCATACAGTTCATAGCAATTACAAAGCAGCCATTATATAAATTTTGTGGGATTTTTTCTTTTTTTTCCTTTTTTTTTAATGAGGTCTTTCACAAAGGTGTTTTAAGCATATGTGGGCTTCCTGCTCAAACTTCATACATTCCTCAGAAAAAAAAAAAAGGAAAAAAAAAAAAAGGATTTGATTTTTTTAGGGCCAGGTGTTTTATGTAGCTAACTTAAAACACGTCTGGAAAGGCTATGATTATTCTCCCATCTGAAAAGTACTGCACTTGTTTCTTAATTTTTTTAACATTTGTAACATTTAGCACATAACCCTTTAAATATGCTGTTTATTTCTGTGTTTTCTATTTGTGAATCTCCTACCACCATTAGTTTCTTTGGAACACTGAATCAAAAGTGGATATTGGTTTGCTCTTCTTCCTCAAATATTCTTGCAGATGTTGCTGTAAATCACTTGTGGTGCTGACATAGCGTCTGGCTGCCTGACAAATGTGCCATAATAATGCAGCTCAGTAAAATGTGGAATTTCTGAGGTGCTTTTTGTAACTTTCTCAATGCAGTTGTAAATTTCCATCCGTGTCAGCACAGGTGGAAACATAGTCATAAATAACGCATGCGCATGTGTGTGCGTGGAGGGTGGGGATGTATGTACTTATTCTTTCTATAGAGTCCCCTAGGTGGCTCACCACTTCCATGATTTAATTCAGCTACTTGAAGCAAATTAAAAGAAATACTCTCATTAAAATCAAAATAAACTTACTAATAAAGTTTGAGACAGAGAATGTGTGCACACAAATTGAAGCAAGGCAGCTGTGGTGGCTGTAGGTAGGAGCTGGCCCTAGTAAGCCATTACAAGCTTCACAGCAGCCCCTCAGGACACAATGAAAGAGCCATTTCAGGAACCTCCTATGAGCTTATGTTTCTGAGAGGGCTGAGCTGAGCTGCTCTTTGTCTTCAGGAGAAATTGGCAGTGATCTCCAGCACTGTGCGAATAGTTCACAGTGCTGGGCAGGGACAGGAATGTGCATTGTCCCAGGATCTTGACAAATTAGAGACCTCAAAAAATCAGAGGACTGCACAATCACCAACCATATGAAATTCAACAAAGGAAAGTGCCAGATTCTGCACCTGGATGTGGTGAGGCCACCCTGGATGTTCATACAGACTGGAGAATGAGATGCTGGAAAGCAGTGCCATGGAAAGGGACCTGGTGGTCCTGGTCAATGGCAAGTTGACTATGAATCAGCAGTGCCCTGGCAGCCAGGAAGGCCAATCATGTCCTGGGGGGGCATCAGGCAAAGCGTCACCAGCTGGTCAAAGGAGGGGATTGTCCCCCTCTGCTCTGCACTGGGGCAGCCTCACCTTGAATATTGTGTGCAGTTTTGGGGCACTGCAGTGTAAGAAAGATATTAAGCTCTTAGAAAGCATCCAAAGGAGAGCAACGAAAATGGTGAAGGGCCTTGAGAGAAAGCCCTATGGGGAGCAGCTGAGGTCACTTGGTCTGTTCAGTCTGGAGAAGAGACTGATGGAAAATGTCATTGCAGTTACAACTTCCTTGTGAGGGGAAGCAGGAGGGCAGGCACTCTTCTCTGTGACAGAACCCAAGCAAATGGCCTCAAGTTGTGTCAGGGGAGCTTTAGGTTGGGTATTAAAAAAAGGTTCTTCCCGCAGAGGGTGGTTGGGCACTGGAACAGGCTCCCCAGGGGAGTGGTCACTGCACCAAGTCTGATAGCGTTCAAGAAGCATTCATATGATACTCTCAGGTGCATGGTGTGACTCTTGGGGTGGGTGAAGAGTTGGACTCAATGATCATTGTGGATTTCTTCCAACTCAGCATATTCTGTGATTCTCTGATTCTGTGATCTTTTGCTTTTCTGTTTCCTTGTGTGATCAGTTCCGAGAGGTAAGATGTTTGTGTATGTTTAGGAATACTACTGAATTGTCCATGCTAGCAAGGCAGTCCCTATCCAGCCAGCCTGGCTGTGTCAATTGTGCTGCCTCCCTGGTGGGAACTAGCTTTTCACCTGAACACATGCTGAGCCTGGCAAGGAGTCAAACCATCATTTCCCAAAAAATAAGTAGTTTCTGATTGTTCCCTTTGAATCCATGAGTGTAAGACTACTCAGGAATTGTTACACAGTAGCTGAGGGCAAAACATTTGGAGGAATCTCAGAATTTAATGAGTTGGTTCTGCTGAACTACCTGTGAGGAATACCAGGAAGAAAATCTGAGAACACTGACTTTAGAAACATCACCTCTTCTTACAATGAGTGTTTAGAAGTGTAACTGCTTAACAACCAAATAATAAGCTCACCATAGAAACTTCTTGCCTAAACTATTTTTTCAATCATCACTACAGAAACACAATTTTAATACCAACCTACACTACATAATATTTGTAGAGTGGAGGTTCAGCTTCTCACAAAACTAGTGTTAAAAGAATGTTTATTTTCAGAGTTACAGACTTTAAAATCAGATGTTTTGAAGAGAAAAACTGAGTATTTGGCCTTGTTAATGTCTTCATGTACTTTCTGTCTTTAGCTACTTGGAAACAAGCATGTATGTATGTTGTTTTATCTCTTCTTATATTTCTGATAGAATGCACTAAATGCAACAGGATTTTCAACAGACAAAGATTAATAAAATTTAAAATTTGTGAAATAAATCAGATAGATTAATTAAAAGACTAAACAAAAAGTATTCTATTTTTTCCTCATTTATGTTTATTAGTGTTTACACCAGCATTTCCCAAAAAGAGCATCTTTAGACCCAGGTCCTCTCATCCATCAAAGTATTTGATTTTAGGGAAAATTTATAATTCTATTCTCAAAAGACTTCAAAATCTGCCTACGTTTTAAAATTATTATTACCCTACATGTTGAAAAATAGTATACTTAAAAACTTGATCCTGTATGACTTAAAACCAAATCATCCAAAAGGTGATCAAAAATAGTGTAGTTTCCCTTAAGCAGTAAATTGGTGACTCCTTGTTACTGCTGCTGTTCCTGGTCCCTCTTTTGTGCCAGTGCTGAGAAGCCACAAAAGACCAGCTCCTACTTGGGGTGACTCCTACCTTGAACCTCAAGGTTTCACAGAAAAGGCGAGGGCTAAAGTATGAATGGGACATTGTAGGGTGTCTTGTTGGTTTTCTTGGGAGGTTAGAGAAAACGAAGGAAAAGGGAGAGAGAGAGTGACTAGGAAGAAGTATGTATGGGAGGGATATAGGGAGTTAACCGTATAGATATGCATGGACTGGGAGGAACAGGGATGATCAGCTACATAAAAGCTCTAAGGAAGTCCAAACAAATTAGTTGAAAGGGTCTGACTGGCTTCTCCCTGCTGCTGTCACTGTAGGCTGGAGGTTGGGTGGGGAGGAAGGAGCAGAGGAAGTTGGACATTTGTCCTGCTGCCACAAAGATGGTATGCTCTGCACATTTTGAGCTATTTGGAACAAAGTTAAATCTGTCTGTTCTATCAGAGATCACTATAAAAAATACTTTCACTGTCTTGTATTAGCACCACTCAACCCACACTCCTGAAAGACACATCTTCATAGGCACCATGAAAAGTCCACACTTTGCAGTCTGGTGACTTCAGAGGGTGCTTTAAACTCATACAAGTAGATACAAGTGGTAGTTAGGGCTTGCTTTCTTCCTGATTCCTTTCAGCTGATGGAAGATTGGGCCTCCAGCCTCCAATAGGTGTCTTGGTTTCCTCTGGGCTCAGTGGAGATGTGATAAGCATCTGAAGAGATGGAGGTGCTTCTCCCATCTTGGAAACCCACCTGAGAAAGAGCAGCACTGCTGTTCAAGGCTGCCCACACCTCTGCTGACAACCTCAGACAACCAGATTAAATTAAAAGCCTAACTTGTGGTCAGTAGGGGTAGGTCAGTAAATCTTGTGCTATAACAAGATTTGTTCCTCACTAGGCATGAGAAAAAAACAAACCGTTCAGCTGACTTCAGAAAGCCCCAAAGGGACTGTAAAACCCTAAAGGGTTTATAAAAGCTACAAAAACCCCCCCCCAGATATTTAATTTTAATCTGTGGTGCCTCTGATGCTAAACTGAGGTCATTAACCTGATACCCTTTTCTGCTGACTTTAAATGCTTATAAAAGGAATGAAAGACAGGAGAGCTAAGCATGGTCATGGTTTGGACTATTTTGCCAAATTTATGACAAATAAATGATTGCAGAAAGCGTTCCTCTGTAAAAGTCATCTGCGTTTCCTGCTTCAGTCTACTTAGAAATTTATAAATCCAATCAAAGATCACTGTAAATCAACAACAGCAATCATTGAAAAATTAATTTTATTCAAAACTTTGAGTTATGTATTGACTCCTCTCCAAGAGAAGGGGAAAAAATGAATCTATGTGTAGCCTTCATGTTTAATTCAAGCCACCTTGTGGGGTCCACTAAACCTATGATACAGCCCTACCAAATTCTGCAGACCTACAAGAGCTAATGGTGCTCCAGGAAGGAAGAAATCAGTTTCTATTGAGCAGATTCTGTCTTGTTCTAAAACAAGTCAAATTACACCAACTACAACATGGCCTTGTTTAAAGTCAGTGGTAATATTCCTATTTAAACTAGGATTTTATTAGTGTTCTAGCAGGTAAGTATAGGATGATTGAAGGGGCCGTTACAGTGAAAGAGAACACTGGGCTTGGATCTTTCTATTAAAGTGTTCTATTCTTTCATTAATGCAGCAAGCAACCAATTGACACTTACAACTAATTGAAATAAATCAATATTCAAGTGTGTCACTACTCAGAAACCTGTATTTTAATGAAAAGCAAGAACATATTCTGACACTTTAGTCCATTCTGATTGCCCTGAATGTTAGTTGCTTAAAGCATTTGAAAAATTTTAACTATGCTGTACCAATTTATCATTCTAGGTTTAAACCTGAAATGAAATAGACAGAAGAAAGCAGTGAAAGAAAAAAAACCAAAGCCTCAACTTTCCTGAGAAAGTAACTAAGCAAATTAAGTCATATTGAGACCACCTACATGCCTAATGTTGTTGATACTCCCTTCAAAACTTAGTGGTCTTGTTTTATTTGCTTGTCTCCCTTTTGCTTTCAACCGAGATAAACTTTGAAAGAAACGTGGCCTTTTATAAGTCTATAATTGACTGAATTATAAACTTTATGTGGGAATGGTTACCATGCTGCTATGCTCAGATATTTATAAAATGCCTCTGCCTGTGTCCTGATATGAAGCCAAGGCCAAGCAGGCAAAGCAGGTTATTCTTTGGAAGAGGCATTCCTTCAGTAAGCAGACACAGCCTCACAGCTGCCTGCAGAGCATTCCCCAGTGCCAGGTTATTTCACCCCTCAAGTCCAGCTTTGGACACCAGATGCTTTTTTTTTTTTCTGTGGTTTCTCATACTTCTCACAATTTCATAAAGAGGGCATGTGGCTTTACTCTGCAGCTGCAGGATGGATCTGCCTTAGCTCAATAGGTGCTTACTTCTAACTTTGGTTTTAGTTTGACTTCTATTTAATTTACTGTTTTGTTATAAAATGGTCCACTATGTAGATACGTATTTTGTAAGTTTGAATGGAAAGATTATATTTTGCCGCTGGAAAACTTTGTACTGCCAGACAGATAAATAAACAAAAGGTGTTTTTTTAAAAAAAAAAATACAGAATGGAAAAAGAGATTAACAATTTTTTCCCAACAAAAGTATTGTTCCATATTGATAAAATCCTGAAAAAATTGTCAACCTTCTGAAATAGCTACAGACAAAAAAAAAGTGATTTTATTTTGCTTTCTTTTTTCTAAGCTTGAATCTTTTAACTTTAGTTTCCCGTAGTGAAATTTTAAGGTGCTTCCCAAGCCATGTAGTCAAGTTTTCAGAAATGTCCAAAAAACACTAGCAGTTTATTTGATGGAACATCAGTCACCATGTGAAGGTAGGGAAGAAGGAGGAATAGCGCTAAGCATCTATCAGTTTGGGATTATTTGGGGTGTGTTTGTATCCATTTCCACTTATTCAACAGGCCTATGAAGAAAGTATATGCAATTTATTTTTAATAAAGTTGTGGCTGTGATCTTTTTTCAATAACAAAGATTTCTATTCAAATATGAAATGAGAAAAGGGAGAGGGTTGTGAAAGATTCTAGGGAAAAAAAGGACAGGCTGTCCCAGCTGTCCCCTGGATGATGTGAAAGCACTGTTACCAACACCATTTCAGTTACAAATACAAAACACTTTGCCCCATTCAAACTACTTAAAGAAAGTTAACTGTGTCCCAGCCAAAACCAGTACAGGAGGAAAAGGCAGAGATCATAATTGGGGAATATTTTTAAATTTACCTGATACCATCCCTTTTTACTTATTTTTAAGTGCCTTTCCTGTTTTATTCCAATGCAAGGTACTTACAAGGCATACAATATGGCATCTTACCCTTGATAAAATCAACTATATTTAAACAGGTTAGAATTTTGCCTAGAAACATTTAAGGAGAAAAAAAAAAGAATTACATTAAAATTTGCAAAAGATTTTTGCAGGTAAACTTGTAAATGTTTTACCTTAATCAGTGACTTCACATAGCCAGTGCAATATGATTTGAGAATGTAAATCCTTTTAAAAATTGACAAGAATTTTTTTCAGAAAAAAAAAGAGTTTTCAGTAAAGAAAAGGTCATATTTTCAAAATTTGGAAAACACCCATAAACACATTTATTATGCAATCTTCTGGGGAACATTTATTCAAGTCAAAATAAATCAGATTATCTGAAATATTTGCTTTCAAGAAATAATTCCACCAGCTCTCCATTAACCTGACACTAATTTGACCAAACAAAAAAAAAAAGCAAAACAGAGTCATGTCTGGGCTAGAACCTTCTGTTTATTCTTCCTTCCATGTTAAAAAGCTCATAGATAATTTATATTGGTAGCAATTTGGTGTTAGTGGATAACAAACAATTTATTACTAGATTTGTGCCATGTTGCTTTTTCAACTTGCAGAAACCTATTTCTTTCCTCAATAAAACAGTTTTTAATTTATCACCTCTTGAGAGCACTTAAGCAACTGTGATTCAATTAAAGCAGTGTTCAATGCCTGTGCCTGTGTCCCACATTTGGCTGATAAAAGAAAAAGATAGGGTACATTATAACTATTGATGGACTATAGCTTATTTATGGTTTTAACCTATGTCTTTAACAATCACCTTAATTTTCCATGAGTGTGTGGGGTGCTGAGCTGATAAACGAAAGCCACAAGTGCAACTCACACAGAGAAAGGAGAAACACGTTTTAACATTTTATCTGTTTATGTAGTGAATTTATAGCTTGTGGCTTTGTTGGTTCTAAAAAGCAATTTCCCCCCCCCTTATGTGCATACATAAGCAGCAGTAGTGCAAGCTTTCCTAAGCTGGAGTAGCCACCAATGCTGTTTTAAGGGATTTTTATAGGGATACACTCTCTTGTTCATTTGTGGTTGCTTCTCAAACTCCTGTGGTAGGTTTTCTGGCAATAATGTAATTTCAGCTTGTGATGTCAATGAATCAGAGAAAGGAAAATAGTCTTTACAAGTTATGCTGGTGAGGAATCTGAATCAGACAACTGTATACTAGTTTTTCAAGGTCATGTGGAAATTCAGACCCAAACCCCTCAATTTAAAAAAAATAATCTATATATTTATATGTAGAGAGAGCCAGGCTGGATTTGAATCCAGAGAGGAACACAAAATTTCAGTCACCTAATTCAGCTGAAGGAATGAAGAATACAAAGACAGATAAAACCCAAGCTTTTAAAATTCAAAAGGAATCAAAAACAATATGATTGCACTGGTTTTGGGCTCTATTTAATCTGCTCTATGGCTCTCACAGGGAAGCTTTGAAATGCAGAAAAAACTCGAAGACCAAAGGGAAGGGTAGATAGTGAAAGGTACTCGAGGTGCTTACCCTGCTCTCTCTGTAACAGGCTCACCTGAATAGTGATCAAACAGCTCAACAGCTCTTGAAACTGTTAGATTGCAGGGATTCACAAGAACAAGGCAAAATGTAGTTTGTGTTTTTCTCTTTATTAATCAATTTGTGCAAAAGGCAGTTTTCAGGGACACTTGCTCACAAGTACAACTACTAAGATGTCTCCTTGGAATCGAAACACAAAAGCTTACTGACATGAACATATCTGCATGAAGATCCGTACTTACTAAATCCTCCTGCAGAGCACAGCACAGAAAAAGTTGGGTGAATTTCAAGACCGCAAAATGTTCTTGTAAAGATCGTTCTAAACGATCAGGAAAATAATAAGTTGGAACTAGTGGAATATTTTCATTTGAAATTTTATTTGGCATAGAACATCTTTTAACAAATATCAGATTTTTTCCTCAGAAACACTGACTTTTTAATATTTTTCCACTTTTAAAAATACATTTTCTGTAAACATAGAAAGGAATTTTGTAGGAATCATATTGGGTTTGTTGTTAAGGAAGAAAATTCCTTTTCCCTGACAGCTTCATTGTGTTCAGCAGGTAGTGATGAGAATGACAACACAACAAGGGTGGCCAAGCAGCGAAGTGAAGGTCCCCAGGGAAGCTGCAGTATTCTCACAGAGATTTTTTTATAGGAGTTTCTCTTGGGGAGGATGAGAGAATTAAACAACAACTATGATTTAATTTTTAGTTTATTATTAATTTCTCAATATTTTCATCTCTAAGAAGATGCAAAGATGAGGGCTTTCTTTGTTTTGGTTTGTTGTTTTTGTTGGGTCTGTTGTTTGTTGGTTGTTTTTTTTTTTTCTCTCCTGACTCAAACTCTCTTCTGTGTTTTTGCTGTTCCTCATATATTTTCCAGTTTATTTAAGCCAGCTATTTGGATAGGCTTTCTGTTTTACTTTTCATTGAGCTGTTGCTTTCTGGCTATGGCTTCTATCTCTAATTTTATACATAATGAGCAAAATAGAAGAAAAGCAAACACAATAGCAAAATATGTCATTATATTTTGCATCTTTTCCATGCCTTTTGCTGATCATATGCACATAATTTGTTGTGCTGCCAAGACCATCTGAGCCTCAGTCAACTACCATTGGGACTGTAATTCCTTTATGATCTATTTTCCTATTTATTCTGTTCTGAATGGTTTAGTAGTGCAGCTTGGAAAAGATACAGGCAGAGGTCTTTGGACTAAGTTTCTGTTGAATTAACATGAGTCATTTGAGATACCATTGGTTATTGGCATAATACATTTTAGGCTGGAAGTTGGCTTTGAGAATACAGATCATGTTAATTTATTTTCTTTTTCAACTCCTGTCTTACGTGGGCCAGAAGACATTCTTATCACAAGTTCATGCTATACTACCAACATATTACAACCAGAGAAGGGTAATGGATACAAGAAGTTCATTCATCTGTGTATCTTGCTATTTATCCTACATATATTAATAGAACATGTCTGCTATGAAAAATTCACTATATTTACTTTTGTCTCCTTTAGTTGTTGCATATAGAAATACAGCTGCATTGTCTGTTGCTTTTTTGTTTTGATTTGGTTTGGGGTTTTTTTGGTCATGAGGAGAGGAAAAGAGGGACATGATTTGTGTTATGCATAGGGAAAAAAATATGACCAAGAGGTAGGCCTGGCAAATTGAAAGAAATCACAGCGTAAATCAGTGACTAAACTAAACTAAGACCTCAGTATAGCTCTTGCTGAATGGCTGTATTTCAGATGCTTTTACAGCTAGACAACAATGGTAGCTTTCATAGTGTCTCTAGTGTAGGTATCTGTGTTGTAGAAATCTCTGCCCAACAGGGTATTCCAATCTCCTTTTGTAGTTTGTTTTGAGAAAGAGCTATTCCTAGAAAACACCTCATCTCATCCTGATTAACAGGTTTAAAATGTCATAATTAATGCAAGATTTAATAGTGCTGTTTTCTCCCCCAAAACAGTAAAAAGAATCTGAGTAACCCAGATGTACCTCCTGCTCCATCAGTGCTTAGAAATTCACTGAGATGAATGCCACTTAAAATTTCATAGAATTTAAAGTCTTGAAGTATTTTTTTATATTGAGACAGAATTCTGTTCCAAAACATGGCACACCTCATGATGAAAATGGTTTATATATTGTATATTCAGGATCCTTGACAATTCTGCAGTGAATGAGAATCAAATATTGACCAGTATGCTTCAATACACATATGAGATTTAATCATATGCTTGAGTATGGTCATCAAATAATTAATCAAGTGGATCAATCATGATTAAGAATAAAGTTAGCATGATACACAAAAAAATTACTTAAAAGAAAAAAATATTTTTTGAAGTTAAAATTATTGGTGAATGTATCTATGTACACTTGTGTATATGTCTTAGACAGACACTGGCATCTGTGACTCAGCAGGTGGTGAGAACTTCAGCAATTACTCAAAAATATCAAGGAGTTGGCTACATTGCTCATTGCCATCTCAGTGGCTGAATTAAAAATCACTTTAAATAACAATATTAAAAATCTTGAACTGAAAATTCCTAATGTCTGTCTAACTGTGGGATTTCTGGTTAAAGGGAGCAGTTGAGGTAGAGGTAGTGAAATCATAAAGCAGTATAATATGAGCCCATCAATGCTTGGGAGTGAGATTAGAGCAGATAGTCAGTCCAGCAAATCTCTTTGCCATCCGCTTCTTCAGCTTCTTGACCAGGTTGTAAGGCAGGCAGTATCCTCCCTTTTGTGCTATTAAAAGTGATGTGTGCTGTCTTCTGCATCAGTATTTAATGCAGTCCAAACTTCACACATTCTGAAGTGAAATTCAGCAGAGCAGACTTGGACTGAGCCATAGGATATTATCCTTCAAGAGTTGTCCATTGAAGCATTAAACCCACCAAATGCAAAGTCAGAGGAGGCAGTGCATAACTGAGCTATAAGAACCAGTCCTAAATGAGCTAAAATGTGTACTGGAAGACAGCGATGCAGATTTTTCCCCCATAGTGTTGGATCCCACTAAAGAAACTTTCTTGACCCAAGTCTCTTTGGTAGTTCATTTAAACTCAACATGGGTATTTCCACATGGCTTTGCCCTCCTCACACATAGCCATGACTTCAGTAGACTTACTCAATTCACAGCAGAGGATGTTTTCATACATGTGAAATCACTGCAACAGGAACATATTCTATGTGGAAAATTAAGGCAAAAAAACAAGCAAAAAAATTTAAATACTTTGGCTATTTTTAACCTGCCTTCCTTTACCAAAATTAAAAAACCTGATCATGTTCTTTTTAAAATTAATTTTCTCAGTATTACTATGTACATTCAACTTATCTGTGTATATTATTTAGAAATATCATTTTCTTTTAAAAAGCTATCATTTAAATATTTACAAATGTTTTGCTAAAATGCCAGAAACTGATTTTTTTTTTCAGACCTGTGTCAGGGAGCAAACATTACTTAATTATCGGGGGTTTAATGCTCAAGATTACAGGCTCATAACAAAGGTTCCCATATCCTCGAAAATATAATTTTGAGAAATGTATACTTGATGACTATATCCTGTGACATACCTGAGAAAACATTTATAAAATGTATCTTTAAAAGGAATATTATTTAAGCAAATCTCTGTTATTTATATATGAATATATACAAATCCATTTGGTCAGCAGATTCTGTTCCTTTTTTTCTCCTTTTTCTTTTAATACTCTTTTCAAAACAAGTTCAAGTACCCTGTCTGAAGAGCAGTGAGAGTGGTGTGAAGAAATGAAGAATCTAAGTGTACACATCACTGGTTAAATGCTATATTAAGAGGGCAAAAGAAAATACAGAACCTTGGTTACACAAATACAAGTTCAAAGGATGCCACTTCCATTAACAGTACAGAGAACAGAACCGAAATGAATGAATGAATGTCACTCATAAAAGATCAGATACTGAGGGTGAGGACTAAATGAGCATCTGGAATACAAGGTCTACATCAAGCAAGTGGAAATATCTCAGCTGCAAGTAGTTTATAGTCATTCTCCATTCTTCTACTTTTTTTTTTGTCAGTTTAATTGCACTGTGTATTGCTCCTTGCTGTGAAGAACACTGCTTCTTTCGTTAAAGTAATACCACTGTTTTTGTGGTATGGGCTTTTTAATTTCACAGGAAATCATAAGACTATAATTTATATTTATTTAAAAAAATACAGCAAGATTTTCAACCTGAGGCCACAGAATTTCCTGTAGTGGAGACTGTTCATTCACTGGGTATTTCTTGGAGTCAATAAATTAAAAATATTTCAAATCTCTCATGCAGGAGAAAAAAATATTTAAAATACAAATATTTGTAAAATAGTTTCAGGGAGAAAAAAAATCAAAATCAAGTAATGCACAATTGATTAAACTCCCCTGTCCCCGACTGTCCCCACCACTGTTATTAACTGCAGATGTCCTCTGATGTGATATGCTTTTGTGGTGGTGATGCTTTCTCATGTTGTATCATTCTTCTTGATGCTAATAGTGGTACTGCCTTCTGACTTTGTAGGGTAGAATTTCCAGCTCATAGAATGTAGTCAGTCTTTCTGACTTTGAATTGTCTCTGTAAAAAAAAAAAAGAGCAAAGCTAATCATTCGTATTCTAAAGGCACTTTCACCTTGCCTTCCACTTTTCAAAGGTGTGTTCAACACTGGGCAAACAAACCAAAATTAATGACCTACTGTAAAGAAAGTAACTATTTTGCTGCTGTGCAGGTTCTTGGGAAAGAGGAATTCACATTTCTTCTATGTTTAAGAAAGAGATTCCCCTGAAGAATGAACCTTTTTGTTGTTTCGCATTAAAACAAAGGAAGAGGTAAACAAGAAGTTAATGACTCACAAAGAGTAAAATTCAATCTGCTGCAATTCCACGAGTCTTTCCAACAAAAATGCATATTTTTTTTTTATCAAAGGCACTAAAGGTGAGGCTAGAATCTCATTTTTTACAGGTAAGCATTTCTTAAGGCCTCGTACAACACACAGAAACAGAGAGCTCTTCCTATGTATTCATTTTTATGTAATGGATTTTTCATTAAATCCTTTTTACCCAATATTTAATAATATCACATTTTTATAATTTTAATTTTTTAAGCACAAGTTTGAAATTTATTTTCATTTTCTCAACTGTCTATAGCAGACCACTTTCAACCCAGCAAGTGCAGCTGTGTGTGTATATGTACATACCAGAACAAAGTAAAACCAGCCTATATACACTCAATTGACTTGTGCCTTTGAACCAAGCCAGTGAAAGAAGGCAGCTGGGAAGGGTTGTGGCAGCCAAATCTTGAAATGTTAACAGAAGGAGCTAAAGAAACTCTCTCCAAGTCAGCAACACCAGTATCCCAGTTGCATTCATAGCACTGAGGACTGCCAGCAAAATGCTTGGTTTACAGTGTTTGGGTTATTGTCTGCCAGGAAAGCTTTATGTGTGGCCATGTATGTAATGATCAGTCCTTTGTGAAGGAAGGATAGGTACCAATGCTAATGTTCAAGCAGAGAAAATGAACTGGTGAGAATTTTCAAAAGTGTGTTGTTACTCTTCCCTCAGACATCACTGTCTGCTGTCCAGGAGCCAAGAATGGCACTACAAGGTTGATCTGCTCAGTGTGGTCAGGGTTTCTGTTGTATACAGTGGTCATTGAGCTCTGTAATTAATGTGTCTATATTAAAATGTCCAGCTGTTGGGTCCCCATTTTGTCCTCAAATTAATATGTGTGTCTTCTGTGTTTCAATGGGAACAGTGTGCACATAGCTGGGGATAGAATTTGGTTCTTTGTGTATACTTTTGTGCTTCTGTATATACAATAGTTTTAAGGAAAAAGAGAAATACATTTTCCTGAATGATAATATTAATTAGCTTCCCATTTTCTTTCTATACCAAATATTCCTATTTCCCTGCAGAATCCTGGGCTTTTGTATGTATCAATCTTCCTTGGGAAAGCATGATTTGCTGACTCATGTTTCAATCAAAGCAAAGATTTTGTCCTAAACTTTAGCTGAACCACAGCCTGAATGATTTGGAAATTTTAAAAGTGGGGAGAAGGATGAAAAGGGACGGGAGGGGAGGGGAAGCGAGGAGAAATCCTCAGATTTTCTGTTTGTGTCTGAGATGGGAAACAGCAATACTGAAATATCCCAGAAATTCTATTCTTGCTGTACTTCTGACCCAGCCAAAACCAAGTGCTTCTGGAAATCCTTCAAGAAATCCTGTTTGAGTTATTTCCAGTCTTGCTTCCAGACCAGAAAGGCTTGGATAAGACATTCAAATGTTTGAATGTTTATCAGTTACTTCTTCCTTTTTCCTCTCCCCACCTAAACTGTAGCCTAGACTCATCATCAACTCTTCATGGGTGTGTCACTTCCCTCTGCAGACACCTCTGATTAGTTTTCCACCCATACAGGTCAGAAAATTGAAAGAATTGATTTTAGCTTTTCTAACCATAAAGAAAAACATGGTAAGACAAACAAGTTATCAGTCAATGTCCTATAACTGAGCAAGAGTTGATGGTGATATTGTCCTTCTTCCTGTGCTCATTTTAGTGCACTGAAATATTTTGAACATTAATAGGTATCCTCTTCGGGTTAACAATTGCATCTTATTGAGTAATAAGACTAACCAATTGTCTCTTATTGCAGTTGTGGCACTTCATTTCTCTCTGAAGCTGCCTCTGTGCATGTGCATGCAGCTGCACTTGTAGCTCAGACAGCAGATGTGATTGTTATTTTTACTTCGTTTTTTCAAAACAAAGCTAAGAATATGAAAATTACTTGTTCTCTTTAGACTAAGTGACCCCTTGTCCTGACCTCATTCTTCACATGGTCATGCATGGAATCTGGGACAGAGGGGATTTATTTCATATTCTAACTGAACTGCTTTTCTCAGTCCTAATTATCTCAAAGAACTAAGTATTGGACCTGAACTGGAAAAAAGTCAATTTGATTAAAAATTAAAAAAAACAAAACAACCAACACTATCTTTTTCACAGATAATCTGCTTCCCAAGAAGAACTTAATTCTTTGCTCTTTATATATTTGAAGTATGTCATCCCTAACTAAGCTTCGTTATTCTTACAGTCTAACAAAACTTTTGATTTTCATTCCTCTTAGACAGGTCCTATCCAGTCAAGATAAACCTTTTAAGATATGATCTCTTACAGAAGTCTGTCTCAAAAATATGACCTTACTTCAAGTTATTCAAATTCAACTTTTAATTCTGCTTGGCTTGAAATAAGTAGTATTGTATGGGTCATAGGTTGTATGTTCAAAAATGGACTAATGTGGTTAACTACCTTGACCTGTGACACAGGACATCAGACTAGCCTGACTTAGATGTTACTGGAGATAGACCATGACCTTTGGAATAACCCTTTTAATTTTTTTTTCCTCACATAGGTATAAGTAGGCCAAAATCAGCTCATAACTTCAGAAGATAAAGTACCTGGAATTTTTTTTCCTATGAATCATGTTTTCTTATAATCTAGCTATTCTGACAAATCTTCTCTGAACTGTTTCCAAATATCAATCCTTCTTGCACTGTAGGCAAAGGAATTTACTTGAGTATTCTAGTAATGTTTACTTTGGGAGAAATACATAAGTGCTATTGACTTTTTACACTTGCTCAGTACCCCCTTTTTACTAAATTCAAGATGTTGTTTGCCTTTCAAATCACAGAGTCTCATGGATCTTCCCAGAATAACTCTTTCCTGTGTTCGCATCTCCTCTTCTGTTACTATCATGTATGTTGTTTATTCTTTCAGTACTTCTCTCTGTTTTTTATTTTTCAAATCAAAACACATACTGTTTGCAAGCTTATTTCTTAAACAATCAGTAATGCCCTTTGCCAATAACATTTCTTATTATTTGCCAGTCTCTAATTCTGCCTTGTAACTGCAAACTTTGTTAATGATATTCTTATATTATCTTCCAGGCCCTTGATAAAAACTCATTAAAATATATTATGACAACATTACTTATGGGTTAACATTAAAAGCACACCTGTTTGTTGATTTCTCTAACATTCATCACTTAGTTAATGGATAATATATAATATATATATGTAGTGTTCACTGTGTTAACTTTGTATTTGTCAACTCAACTTGCAATCTCATCAGAAAATCATGCTAGCTTGACAAAACCTATTTGCTGGATGACTAATTTGAATGGCATTAATAATATTTTATTATTTAATATATCTGACATATTTGAAAAAGAAATATATCTGTGGTTAAGACACTTAGCTAGGATGGCACAAAAGAGGAGACTTCTAACTAAGTCCTCCTAAGTTCCTGGTTCTAGCATTATTTATAGTTCCCACTGGCAGTCTCTCAGTGTAAATGCTTTGCCTAAGTAATTCCAAATACATGAGTTAACACTATCTGAATCCAGCCACATGTTATGAGATCGCCCCTGGCTAAATGATGCCTTGGCCATATATATATCCCAGTTTTTCAAATATTTGATTATTGGCCCAGAAGATCATGAGGAATATTCACCATGCAACCCAGAAGAAGGTGTGTTGGAAGCAGTCTGGCCATGGTTTCCCACTGCAGCTGAAACAAAATTAGCCACACCTTGACTAAATGGTTACTGTAACCTTCTCCTGTTTTCTCTAGTTGAATTTCATTAGTTGGTTCCATGAGCTGTTTTTGCTTTTCCCCTGGTTTCACTGCAGACAATTCAGCTAAATCACAGAGCAAAACATTGACCAGAACAAGATTCCAAGGTGATGAACAAACGTAGGGAAGGAGATGGGTCTCAGACGAGGGGAGGAGAAAAGGTGAAGATATGGAAAAGCAGAACAAATGAGAACTATTCTACTTGGGAATGAGCTGTTATATGTAGTTTAGATGTTAAAAAAAATCCCAACCAACAAAATAAGAACTTACTAACTAATTTTGAATACATATTTTATTTCTCTAATAGCATATATACAATTGTTTAACTACAGATTAAACAGACTAAAGATGAACTCCAGGTTATGTACTAAACCTATAGTTTAAACTTGCACTTTTTTTTGTTATTAGCTATAAGTAGAATACTTTTTGTTTTTAATTGCAAGTTGCAATAAAACAAGAAATATAATTTGAAATAGTAAGAATTCTTAACTGCTACAATTTTACCCATATCAGAATATCAATATGAAATGCATGAACTATGAAAATAGAAATAAAACCGAAGAGATTTAATTCTCATTTGCAACTCATCAGCAAAATTATAGCATGGATAAATCACAGACCTGGATATGCTCCTAATAAAGAAATGTGCAGTTTAACAAAGAATTGAACTCAATTAGAATAATATTTCAGAAAAGCCACAAATAATGTATTTGTTATAAAGACTTAAAGGAAGCAATATATAGCACCCTGTTTGCATATTGCAGTGCCAAAACAAACATGACCACATAAATGGAGGACTAATTTGGAGAAGCAGTGTATAGACTGTAATTCTGATGGTGAAACCTGTGATTATGGGTACAATCCTGCAATCCCCAGCAATTGTACGAGGTTTGTTCAAGCCAGTAATTGAGTCAAGTATTCCCACATTCAGACTGTTGCTAAATTCTTCTGACTCACCACACATAAAATGTCTAAGCACATTGTTTTCTACTTTCTTCACAAGTTTATTGCTACTACTTGTTCAGTCCTGGACTTTTAACAGACACCAATTAATTTCTAAAGAACATGCATATGGTTTTATATGGTTTGTCTTCTTTTTGTTATTTCTATGGTGTTTTTTTCTACTTTAATTATTTCTCAAGGTTTCCTCTCACCCTAAGCATCCTCTAGTGCCCTTTAAAATCTCATCTTTCAGGTTCCTATAAGTCATGATTCTTGTCTCTGTTCTCTCAGCATGATCATTTATAGTGGTCATAATGTGTCATGGCATTATTACCTTTATCTTCCTTGTTGTATTTTTCCTCTCCTTTCTTTCTTCTCCAATAGAAAACAAAACAAAACAAATTGACGAAAACACAGTTTTGGTAAGATATTGCTATCAAACCCAGCAGATTTAATTTGATATTTTCTGCATATACTGTGATTTTCTGCATATACTGTGATTTGGTTGACTGCTTATTTGTCCCCTAAGAATTGATCTGTAATATTTTCCTTTTTGCAACACATAGTAACCCCCCAAGTCCCATGAATTTAAAAATTTTGAACTCAAAGTGACCACTTATGCCATACTGGTCAGGATGCAGGCATTTAGAAACAATATCATAACAAACATTTCAAACACAAGTCAAAAAGAGGGACTGATGATGTAAAGTCTGTTCTGGATCACTGCTGTGAGAGAAAATTGAACAGGTGAAAACAGTTGAAAATGTTACTTGCCACAGAGAAAGAAAAGACCAACCTGTCCACCTGCCTTGCATATAATTATTGGTCCTTTAGTGATTGTGGATGCCAGGGGAAAACTTTGAGTTGCTCAAATCAGTCAGATGGAGTTCATGTCACCTACACTTAATCGCCTGTAAATAATGTGTCTGCTTGCCTAGACTTGTGTGAAAGTCCTCCTTTCTCTCCTATAAACACATCTACAGCATGATTCATTTAACAAAAATAAATACATTTGAAACAAATTAAATCAATTAAATTCTGGCAGTGCCTGGTTCTCCCCATTGACTAGTTTATTTATCTTATTTTTCTAAGTGACTAATTTAGATACTTAAATATTAAATTAATAATTTAAAGGGATATTGTTCTTGTTGCTGCTAATGGCTTTCTGTCGCTTGAGCAGGTTTCAGGCACTTTTGGTCACAAAAAAACTTCTCTGTTCCATGAGTTCTTGTCATACCCCTTATTTCATGTTCTGAAAATAATCTTACTGATGATACAAATATAAAGACATGTAAAGATATTTTGCTAGATGTTAAGAAATAATCAAATAGTCATCTGGAGGAGTTCACTACCCAACTGGTGAAAGTGTGTTCAACACAGACTAAGAAAGAAACAGAAAATAAAATTTATCTTTGTGTAGAGTAGAAAAACACAATTGTTAGTCAAGTCTGTCTTCTTTGACAGGAGCTACAAAAGTGACAAGTGAGAGTTTTTTAAAATGACTGAAAGAGATATCAAAAAGTTATTAACTATTTGGGGCTTGCTGATTCAATTTCTTGAGAACTTGAGGGGAAAGGAAAAAGGATATTATTTTTATGATATTTGTGAGGCAAATACCCAAGAGATGTCAGTTGCATCAGAATATCAAGACAGTGAAATTAAAACAAAAAACCCCCAAACACATGAATCCACCCACTTCCTTTCTTTCAGTACTCCACCGTTGTAAATTTAAAAAGAGTTCAATTAAAGTAAGATGGAAAGGTAGAAATTAACTTAATGCTCATTAAAATTACTGCAACATGATAAAGTAAACCAAGAGCCAAAAGGATGCCTTCCTGCTACTATAATAGAGTTCAGCACTAATTTTCTGCTGAACTAATAAGCGAAAAAAACGATTCTTCTATAAAGTCCTTTTTCTTAATAACACGTCTCTGCTCAATCTGAGTGCCTTTGAACACAGAAAGCCCTGGACAACCGCACCATTACAACCTAAATGCCCTAACCCCCATGCAACAGTTCAGACCAGTTGTAATAGTAGTGTTTGGGACCTTTCCATCACTTTCACTGTCTCTAGGCAAGCAATTTCCTTTCTACTGTCTAAGGCTGCCCTTTTGTTATTCACAGAAGCACAGAGTATGCTGAGTTGGAAGAGACTCCTGAAGATCATTGAGTCCAACTCCCAGCCCTGCACAGCACCATCTGAAATGTAACTTTCTTGTTTTCTGGCTTGAGCTGGCTCTGGATCTAATTTTTTAAGGGACTAAGTAGAAGTTCGTAATATCTAGGTGAAAGTTAGACTGGTGCTCAAAGGTTTCAGCAAATTTAGCAAGTAATACTATGAAAGTTGTGATAAAGAAATTCTTCAGTAATATACCAAGTCACACTGCATAGAATATAAGTAGGAAAATTTAAAACAGTCCCAAAAGGAAATAATATTTCAAACTGGAAATAGTGCCATGCTATACAATTCAAATCTATGTTTGCAATTCAAATTTTGACAGGTTCTTTTGGGAATAATTGTTACTGTGGCCTTATTTTCACATGTACTTTTTGTCTTTAAGAGCATAGACTACCTTTCTTGAGAAATTTGTGATTTTTTTTAAAAATAAAACTAACCTTTCTTTGTATCAATAGTAATTAAGTGAGCCAGCATATAGCTTAAAACATTGTCTGATCATTTTTCTTTTTCTCTATTTCTGTAGAGCTGTTTCACAGCACAGGTGGGTTGCTACAATTTTTTGAAATCAGGTAGATGTGACTGATTTTATTAAAAGAGAGACCAATACACAAGCATTTACCAGACAAAACCCCTAGGTGTATGTGATGTAAGGTAATTTATCTGTGTAATGTAATCTCCAGGTGAGGGCTTACAGTCAGTTTGTTTAAGGACAGGTAAATTACTTTAAGAAGTTGAAGTCTCTAGAAGACTTTTCCTCATATTTTTTTACCCCCCACTGAATAAATTTTAATTCCATTCAGCCTTCTTGATGTTAAGTGCAAAGTAAAGCGGTGGCACCAAAAATAACCAGCTAGAGAGAAGTTTTTAATATGAGCAACAAGTTTTTCAACTATCATATCATACAGCAGGTGGGTGGGAGACAAAGTATGGAGTTAGCTGTAACAAAGTCCCATGACTTTGCTTCAGGGGAAAGGGAAAAAAATATTAGGTATTTTTGATAGTCTAAATTTTACTAGGTTTATCTTGTGGTAGACTTAGAATTAACAGTAACCTTAGGTATTTTCAAAACTTCAGGTAAACAAGGATTGAGTAGATCCATGCTATATTCAGACAACAGAAATATGTTTCAAATAAGGAATGATTTTGCATCATTGAATGTTAAGTAACTACGATCCAACTGCATTTTATAATTTTACAACAAAGCAAACTAGTGGAAGGTACTGTGCTATAGGAGAATAAAGCTAGAAACTTGTTGTTAGAATGCTTGATTTGGATGGTGCTCGAGGGAGATGCTGGGTAGAAAACATAGTTGAAGCTTTGGCTTCCTACCTGCCAAGTGCAAGAAATATGCTTGCCGTTTTTTGCATTTTCTCTCCTCTTGCCCATTCAAACCTGTCTTTTGGTGTCATTCTTATTGTCTGACTTTAACTACAGCTACAATGTCAAACTGATGGCCAATAGTTCTACAGCAGGAACTAGGAAAGGGATTTCTAGGTCTAAGAGAGTACAGCTGGTTGTGCTTAGTATGGGTGAAACAGGTTGCAGGCTTAAGGTGAATCATAACAGCCAGATTTACCAAAAAGGAAACTTCAGGCCGCTCTTAACTGTCTGGTAAAGACAGGTATGCTGTTGTTTTATGTCTACAGAATCCCTCTACTAGTGCAAATGTAATGCATTAATAAAATGTGCAAATTATTTTTTCACACTTGCATGAATATTTCCTTGAAGTCAATCTGAAAATAAAAAATGTTAATGTAGAAAAAAACTTCAACAAATCCTAATGGAAGTAGGCACACAAAGTAAAATTTTCTATACAGTACAGCGCTGTACACACTGCATGTATATTATACATGAATTTTAATTTGGAGAGACTTTCAAATTAAGAAAGAGTAGAGGAGAAAATAGCAAATACTTTCTTCAGCTCTTAAACTTGAGTTAGTTCAGAATATCCATCACTGTTCAGAACAGCACATAAAGCAGCTCCTTGGCTCTTTTTACTGTACCATAACTCATCTTTTCCAGGAATTGTCACCTCTGTAACAACTAAGTTTTCCCTTGGCTTCATTCTCACAAACAGGAACTGGAGAAAACGATTTACTGCATCTGCAGAGGAAGCACCAGAGGAAGCAATCTCTGTCATGGCGGTGCTCTGACAAGCATGATGTGCTGATTTCATGCACGCACAGCAGCATGAAGGACCTACTCTCCCAAGTCTAGTTTGCTCCAGAGTGACTGCAGCATGGCAAATGTTTGGAAGTCTGAGGATAGTATTGCTCCTGTGAGAGCCTTCGATATGTTCTTAGCATATCTTTATGGGTCTTGACCTAGGCTTTTTAGCAGTGTAGAAGTGTGTGCGTCTGAGGCACTACTGGTAAGCTCATTTACTAGCCATGACATTTAACTTCAACAGTTTTATGCATAGCCAGCCCTGATGGTCCCTGACTCCTTCTCTGGGGTCTACCTGCACCCAAACCATGGCCCAGGACCTGCCCATCCCAGACATGGGCCCTTCCAAACTTCCCTGCCCATCTGCTCATCTCCTGGGAGGTGCCTGATACCCAGGGCTTGGTCTGCTCTGGCATCTGCCAGCACTTGTATGTACACTCCAGCAGAGCCCATGAACTTATATGTATTCGGTTTGCTTAAGTGTTCCTTGTCCTGATCCTGTTCCACCGAGGGTACATCTGAATTGCTCCAGATTATCCTCTAGTCTCTCACATCTGGGATTCCTGAAGGCCAGTCTTGATAGTAAAGACTGAGGCAAAGGAGGCTTTCAGTACCTCAGCCATGTCCTGTGTAAACAGATCCCCTGATTCAGCAACCAGCCTCCATTTTCTGCATTCTTTCTTCTGTCGTCTACTTGTTTACAGAAGTCTTTTTTGCTGTCTTTGACATCTATGACCGGGTTCAATTTCACTTGGCCTTTAACTTTCTTAACATCATCCCTAGGTGACTGGACAATGTCTCTGTATTGCTCCCACCTTATCCAACCTTAGTTTCCCCCTCAGTGTGCTTCCGCTTCCTTTTTGCCTTTGAGTTTGGTTGGGAGGTTGTGTTTTGGTTTGATCATATCCACTGGTAACGTTATTGAAAAACTCCTTCAATATTAAAGAGGACTGTCCAGTCATAAAAGGAAAAACCTGTCAGTTACAGAAGTTATTTAGCACCTTTATTGAGACCAGAAGTCACTAGAGAGATTTAGGTATGACTTTATTTATTTGTTCCAAATAATTTTCATGTATATTTTAGTTCCAAGGAATAGAATCTAAAAGAAGTTACAAGATTTTAAGAACTGGGATAGAGATAAAGCTTCACATTTTCTTCCTGAATGAAATATCTATCTGAAGCATTAAAAATACGGAAGAGGGGAACTAGAAGAATTGTAGGGTTTAGTCAAGTTGTGAGCATATTTAGTATAATGTCCTCTCTGGGGTTGTTGGTACTCAAGGCTTTCCTCATACAGATATAAGTTGCAGAATTTACTTTGTTACCTTTTCAATCTGAAACAGATTCCAGTTTTGCTCCTCTACTGTTTGTCTTGTACTTGATTTTTGGATAAAATTTTCCTGCTCTGTTATTAGAGTGGGGTAACCATGTCTAGGGAATTCTGCAGCCTGGAAACAGTTAGTCTCTGGTAGGGTCTGATATGTCCCAATTCCATCTGGAATATCCATGGAAATGGCCCAACTTATTTCAAAAGACTGAAGTTGGGAAAATTAATTCTAAAAATTCTGTCAATAAGAAACTTAAATCATTGTGCAAACACAAATGTAGGATTTTCTTCAGCAACTAGAGATTTCCTTTTCCAGGTAAAGTATTTTTTGATTTATTGTTTTTCAACGATTATCTTATCTCACATTAGTGTTTTCTGTCTTTCTGATCTTGATTTATTGATTGAACAAAAAAAAAGAACACTTCAAAAGATGTTCAATGTCTTACAACAATGTCTGTTCACAATTACACAAACAACAAAGAACCATCTAGTTTATTAGCATGATAGCATAATTGTGACTGGGCGGTCCCGTGGTGTAATGGAGAGCACTGCAGACTCCAAATCCCAAGGTCCTGAGTCTCAGTAGGGACTGTTCCCTGGCAGTTCAATGCCTCCCTGCCATCCGATCCCATCAGATCTCAGATGCTCAGCAGGGTCAGCTCTGGTTAGTACTGGGTTCTGTGACAGTCCCAAGGACTT
>JAWWLZ010000042.1:30533143-30583249 GCA_035041345.1 Poliocrania exsul | reverse complement strand
GTGTGGAATACTTTGTAATGTCTACTTCCTTGGATACCCTGGTTACTGAGGAAGCCATGGATCAAACCTATGACATGTAGGCTCATTGTTTTTGATTCCACATGCAAAATGCCTGTTTACTTCATTCTAAGGACCTCATAAGACAGTTCCACATTTACTCATTCTTAACTCTTTAAACAAACTTGCTTTTTTCTTTTTTTATTTAAATAGAGGTTGTTTGAGGTTTTGCTTGTTTTTAAATTATAAATATGGGAAATAAAAGCAAAGATAAGAAGAAGGCTGGAGCATGCTAACCTTTGAATATCTGCCTGATCCTAACAAGAAATGGGGTCAGCGAATGGGTCCAAGTTAGGAAGTAGCAAGAATTACCCCAAGTTCTCTTGAGGGATGTGATTCTGCACCTGGACTTGGTCTGAAGGATGAGGAGATGCTACCGTAGCCAAGGAGGGATTCTTGAGTTCTTTGGTTAGAAAGCAGCAGAAAAGGAGCAAGGCATACTGGTAATGGGTATTAGGAGCTCATTTTACTACATGAGCCTGAACTGCCTACAGCACAACTGAGGATAGCTGGACATTCATGATTCATGAAAAAAAAATTCTTCATGAAAAAAAAAAGCTTATTCAATAGCAAGCAACTGGATCAATCATGCAAGGACACATATTCTGGGTGTTTGTGGTGGTTTTTTGTTTGTTTTTAGGTTTTTTTAAATCAATCGAAATCTGTGAGTTCAGGAGGTTTATATTTAGTTTCCTCCTCAAAAGGTAATTGTGATTGGACATCTAAATAAATCTTCTTAATTTCTAGTTGAATTTCCATGTCTGCCTAAATAGCTTATATCCTTCAGATGTCATGAATATGATAATAGACATGAGAAAATCAAGCAAAAGCCTTTAAAATATTTTTGGTAAGTTATTCTTGTCAGTTTGATAAAAGTGGAATTGTAATTATGAACGATATATATTGCAAGCTGCACAAACTAAGTGCACAAACTAAACTAAAGTTCAAAAGTAATTTTGCAGGTAAAGTCCCACAAAATGTCTAGTTCCAAAACAGATTTTTTCAGCTGGTTAGATTTTCAAGCAACGTTAGCTCTTGTAAAATTTTCACTGATGTCAGTACCTTATCCTGAGGTTTTGTTCTGTGTGTAAAAAGGTTGCAAAGCCTAAAATGTAGGGGTCCAACAAAGCAATTAAAACAGGTTAAGTACCTTGATAACTTGCATACCTAATAGGAGGAAATCAGACCTGATAGGAGGAAATCAGACACCTCAAAGAACCAGAAAACCTACGTCCAGAAGGAAGCATTGTTTAAACTTAGCTAGCAAGAAATGTCAAGCACAGGCCTGTGTCTCTCTGCCCTCCACTCAGAATTCAGAACATGGAAGGTTGGTTTGGTTTGGTGTTTTGGTTTTTTGTTGTTGTTGTTGTTTGTGGTTTTTTTTTAATCAGTGACAATCATTTGATGTAGATTTATACCTTCTAAAACAGTTTTTAGGAACATAAATGGAAGATCTGTTCTAAACCACAAGAAACCATACAACTTTGACACTGAATGCTATTGTTACTCCATGCTGGACATCTGAATTCATCTTTGTCAGATAAATTCCTCTCCCTTTATCCCCAGGTAATGCCTCTATCACCAAGCTGTAAGCTAGTCCAGACAGAGAAGCAATTAATTGCTCTCAGTGAAGTATGGTTGCAGGGGCAATAACTATGGTTCTGAGCCAGCATGAATAAAGAAATGGAACAAAGTGGAATATCACTGTTTCTCCCTGTTTGCTTCTTAAGAATATTGAGCTGACAGATGAAAAATCTGGCTTCTTTTCTATGGAATTGGTATTATTAATATTTTTATCCTGTCCTGGGGAAGAACCAAGACTCCCTTTTGTAAAGGTAGGGGCAGTCTTCTCTTCATTCCTTCTTCTTCATTCACTAGCTCTCAAGATTTTCAGTTCATTGGAGGATTAACACAACTTACTAGAATAGTTATAGTATCTCTAGCATGGTGGGAATTGTAAATCAGAATCTCTTCAAGGTGGTGAGGGGGTTCACAAAAATAATTGCCAATATCTCATGTCAATATCCACTAAGCTATTACATAAAATAATTAACAAGAAAAGAGTTCTCATTGTGCAATTTCCTGGGATGAAGCACTAAAGGACTTACCTCAAGAGAGGATGCTGGACTTTGAGTCCCAAGGTGCATCCTGTGCAGCGAACTCCAAAAGTAATACTGACACACACACATACTGATGCAGATCTATACATAGCTTTCTTTATTGTTTTCTTCTTGGTAGGTGCTTCCTTTGCCTCTTTTTGCTGTTTGCCTCACTCTGAGATGCTTCTTTCTCTGCCCTGGCAGGACCTGAATAGAAGGATGCCCCAGTATGGTCATTCTATGTGGTATAAACCTGGTCTTCTAGGAACTAACTCAGGTATGTTTGCATAGCTAACTGTTGAATCCAGTTGAAAAGATCAAGCTTTTTAATAAAGGTGTGCTTTTCACATGAAAGCTTTTCACATGAAAGCAGATTTGGCTTCTTATAAATTAATCTTCCTCTCTCTTCTGCATTAATTGCAAAATACCACCTGTACACTTAGGTTTTCTACTTGGTATGTTTGGGCTTTTGTTGTCAAAGTCTGGAAAGACTGAGAAGAAACTGCATAAGAAAATCCAAGAGTTTATTTCTTCTGTGACTTTCATTGGACATATCCTGAGTTCAGAACAGTAATAAGCTGAAGTAATGGTTTGCTCTTAACCCTGAGTGAAAAATTCTCATGGTAAGCCAAAATTCAAAGTGTTTATAATGCAAAGATATACCCTGTGTTGTTAGATAAGTGATGATTTTTGGGCAGTAGCAAAGTTCTGTAAGATTGCTTAAATTATTTAAGATGTTTAAATGAATATGCCTTGTCAGTAGCATAACCTACCATATAATTGCCAGGATCATTGGAACTTTACTGAAGAAATGTGATTCATAAAGTCAGAGCAGTACATCTAAATGTGATAGAAGATGTGACAATGAGATAGACCTAGTCAAGTATCTTGCTGAGCAAACAAGTTAAGTCAGTAAAACAGTCTATTTGCACGAAAGGTGTAGGTGGTGGGCACAAAAGGGAAACACAGCTTTCAAGGTCATGTCATTCCATAGTATAGTTAGCTGAGTTCTTTTGTTTCAACCTGAAATATGGAAGTAGAGTGAAGCCAACATTAAGTAATGAGGTCATTTTGAGACTTGAGCTTTTGGTGTCTTGCCCATCATTAAATATCAATAAGAACTAGTAAAAAGAATCCTTTTAAAGAGCACTGTCAGAAAAGTGTGCAGTGGAAAATGCTTTTAGAGCAAAGAACTTAGCAGCAGGGACTTCCATTAAACTGAAAACTGAAAACAGAGATGTTAAATGTTTTGACAAAACAGGTTAATTTGTGTTAAATAGCACATATATCCATCATATTTGTGGGTATAATACGTCTGTAGGATACACTGTCTCTAATCATGTAAAGACTTTATTACAAAACCCTACTTCTTATGTTCTTAGAGAAAAAAGAAAATAAGTTATGTTAATTTCTAAATTTTCAAACAGAAGATTTGACTGTATTTTGGAGGTATAATAACTAAAACATTATTTTTAATTAATAATCATAATTGGAATGTTGGCAATTTTCCCTAATAAAATAACCATTTCAAATTTCAGTTCTTGATTAAAAATTGGCAGACTGCACAAGGCAGACTGAGTGACTCCACTTCAAACAATCTAATGAAAAAGATATTTAAATAATATCATATTTAAGAGCTACATTTGGCATAAACTCTGCCTTTGTAGAGATTGGCTACATACCCTGTTCCCCAAAGCTCTAGAACTTCATTCTGGTAATCAGACAAAAAGTGCACGAGAGGCTATAGGAATGGAGAAAATAACAAAAGTCAAAATTAGTGCCATTACTGCATCTTGGAGGATGATCTGAGGACTCACATGAGCTATTTCTTCTTTCCTGGATGTTACCATGTTATTTCAAAGCAGCAATTTGATCCTGCAGTGCTCAGTGAATAATCTCATTGTAGCCAAAACATATATTCTTTCCTGTCCAACCATGTATGGGAAAAGGCAAATTCAGGAACTGAATCCCACCCCCCACACCTTTCACATGCCCCAGCTTGACCTGATCTTTCCAATGCTCTAAGAGCATGGCAGAAATACAGAATTCACAGCTAGATGTCACAAGTAAGTAGCACAGCTCGAAGCTTAAGTCTCAGTCTGTAGACTCAAGGACTGCAAACCAAAATGAACATTTTACTGTGGTTTGGTTGAAGCACCTACCTCTTGAATGCCCCTGAAGCAAGGCAGGGCAGATGCATTCCTGCTGCACTAAGAGGAAGTGGAAAGAAGCATCAGAAGTCAGGAGCTAGTTTAGTCATTGCTACATTCCTGGAATCACAGAATGATTTGTGTTGTGAGGCACATTTAAAAATCATCTAGTCTAACCTGTTTGCCATGGGCAGAGACTAGACTGGATTTCTCAAAGCTCTGTCCAGCCTGGTCTTTAACACTTCTAGGGATGAGACATCCACAGCTTCTCTTGGCAACCTGTTCCAGTGTCTCACCATCCTCATAGTGAAGGATTTCTTTACAATATCTAATCTGAATCTACACACTTTTAAAACCATTACTCCTTGTCTTGTCACTTCAGATCTTGCTAAAAAGTCTCTCAGTCTTTCTTGTAGGCCATCTTTAGGTACTGAAAGACTACTCTGAGATGACCCTGGAACCTTCTCTCCTCCAAGCTGAACAACCCCAATTCTCTCAGCCTTTCCGCAGAGGAGAGGTGTTCCAGCCTTCTGGCAATTTTTCTGCCCCTCTTCAGGACCTGCTTTAATAGTCCATGTCATTTTTGTACTGGGAACCCCAGAGCTAGATGGAGTACACCAGATAGGGTCTCACCAGAGTGGAATAGAGAGGGAGAATCCCCTCCCTCGACCTACTGGTCACACTTGTTTTAATGCAGCCCAGGACATGGTTGGCTTTCTGGGCTGCAAGTACACATTGCTGGGTCATGGCCATTTTTTTGCCCACAAGCATTCCCAAGTCCTTCTTAATAGGGTGGCTCTCAATGAGTTTATCTTCCAGTCTGCATTGATATTGGAGATTGCCTTAATCCAGGTGCAGAATTTTGTGCTTGGCCTTGTTGAACTTCAGGTTCCAATGGGCCCGCTACTCAAACTCATGTGGGTCCTTCTGGATGCCATGAACAAGACATGAACCATCCTTAAAGCAGAAAACTATTTGCAACAAGAGAAATATATGGTTAAAGTCCACATGAATTGCAACTGTAATCACAGTATTTTGAAATAGCTTTTCTTGCCGCAAGCTGAAACTATGATACCAAGAAAAGAATTCAACAGATCTTAAACCGTCTTTGACAAAGAGAGCACATGGCTGACATTTTACAAGTATTAAAAGGGAGCACCTATACAGTACATTAATGAGGTGGTTAGAAGGCAAGTTACAAGGATTGATTAGGGACCCCTTATCCAGTTTACAGCTGTTGATTACTTTCATTTTCATCCCACCTTCACAGCTCATATAATATAGTAAAAATCTATAGCTCTATTGCTGGGAATGTAGCAAACTGTCAGCCTGAAACAAAGCCTTACACTGCTCTTTCTTTTCAGTCTCTGAGAGACAGTGCTTACTGCACAAGTAGATATCTGGAGTTTTTACTCTTATTCAGAACATATGCTCTCCTGTGCACTGAAATAGCCCATGCTCTGAGACAGGTTTGGATGTAATTACATACCATGCTATAAGATATACACCTGAAGTAAAAGAAATTAGGGTTGTATATAGCCAGTTCTGGTATATTCTAACTTCTGTTGTGTTTGGATTTGCAATAATATATTCTTTTAGTGGTCTTTGGACAGCTTGTTTTTAATATTCATATGCCAAAATGTCTCTTCTGTTACTCTGTCTTTGTGCTAACTTAAAAGTTTGTCTTCAAACCCATATGACTGGTACCGAGTCAGGTCCATGCAACAGTGCCCTAGATCCATCCACACATGAAATGACTGAAACAGCCAGTCAGCATCTATGTCTAGGTCATGAAATTTCAGGGATTTGGATGGAAAATAGCAGACTTGTGCAACTACATTCAAAATTGCCAAGTCCTGATGAACTATTTCAGTGCTGGCTCTCCATTTTGATACACAAGCTTCACTGCAGAGGCTTGGAAGCTCTAGAAGGTCTCAAGTATTTTAAGGAGCTTCACATATAGAGCTTGTGTGAGGCATGGTGAAACAGTGTGTTTACTGAGTTCATTTCTACGAGGAAGAAAGCTCTTTTCCCATTAATCCATTCCTGGCCTCTTTTATGAATTTGGGACTGGCAGTCCTGTAACCAGAAATAGTCTTCATTCAAAAAATTAGTTCCTCAAGTTTGGGACAGATAACTAGACCAGTCACATATATGGGGAAATTTTCACCATTCAGAAAGAACCCAATTTCTCAGACTGACTGAAATTGCAGGAAATAGCCAAGGAGGGAGGCAAGTCTCTGGAGTGTAAACAGAAAGGAATTGTTGAATCTACATGGGCAATTAAATGCACTTACTGGCTTCTGGTGATTTTCTCAGTGTGAACAGGATTTATTTGCCAATCCATAGGATTGTAATGCCATTTCAGATGCACTGTGATACCCAGTCAGACTCTTGACTGATTTTGTAGATGAAGGGTCCTATAGAGATACTATATGATACATCTCAGCCACAGAAAAGTGTCTCACATCTTAGCACGATGTCTCACATCTTAGATGCCTGTGTTTGTGAGTCCCAGCCAATGTAATATTTTACTATTTTCTTGCATTAAATCAAAATTTTGGCATCACTGATTTTTAATTTTAAAGGACTAACTCAGGATGCATGGATCTCTCTCACTGATTTTTAATTCATTGTGGAAACTTTTGAAAATGTTTTCATTGTGTAGCCAGATTTTCTGCTCACTAACCAGGTTAGACACAGATGCAAAAAATCAGCATCTTCTTGTGTTGCAGAAGGCTAAATATTCTGTCCCACTGAGCAGTGCCATTATGGTCTTCACAGCTACCCAGGTTCGCTCAAGAATTCATTTAAAGGAAACAGCATACAGAAAAAGCAGCTGACCTACTGTTTGATATTGCCTTCACAAATTAATGGTGTCTTTGAAAAAGGGCAAAAAATGCTGATGGAAGTACTGATACCAAACAAAGGATAAAGAAAACAATGAGAGTGTCACTTGGACTAACATTTTTCTGTGATGTGTGAACTTGCATAGAAAAATCAGCTAATTTGCAGCTTTCTCAAAAAAAAAAAAAAAGAGCCATGTGAGTACTTCCATTTGATTTACTAACCTAATTTGTGGCCACAGCAACTGCTACTATCAGCTGTATTTATGGTAACTCCAATACATCACACAGAAACTTATAAATGTCAGCACTGCAGCTCCTTGTAATAGAAGTTTTTACTGATGGAAGACCACAGATTAGTTACACAGCCCAGGGTCTGCTGTTATTCATGTGAGAGAGAGTTGTTTGCATACTGGTTACTGAAACGAGTGAATTTGCATAGCTAATAAAGTACTTAGAAATTTAGAAATTCAAAATCCGTACAAGGAAATACTGTGTTTTCTCCAGCATTTTGAAATTTTTCACTAGTATTTTTCTCCATCTATGAAGAGGAACTAGTGACAAAGTTTAAAAAGTGTTCTAATAGTGTTTACTGCTCAACTGATATGTGGTAATATCCTCTTTTGAAGCTATTTAAATAAACATTATAAATATGTTTGCTATTAACATATGGTGCTGATAGAAGAAGGCTACTTAATTCACTGTTATTTATGCAACAAAATGTCCTAATGGTTCTCAGGCTAAGATTAAAAGCTGTTGTGGCAGAGTGCATGTATTAGATAATGTCTTGGCACTTTCCCTATTATATTGTTATAAATATATATAATGATTAAACCAGGGTGGTATCTGGTATATGAAGACGCATTTTTGTTTTGTAACCATTTTCAGGCCAGATCCACCCCCTGCTGGCAGGAGGCTTCTTTACATGGGTCTGATGGAGAAATAGAGCCAATAAGCAGAGCAGGGGTTGTTTCAAAGTCTTTTGAAGCTAATTGGTGGGTTCTAATCAAGCTGACAAGTCTTTGTAGTGTTGAACTGGTGACATATAGAGGAGCAGTATCAAGGTACCTACCCTGCTGTTAGATAAATAAATGAGCATGCTTTAGGTAGGTGTTATTTCAGAGAAAAAAAAATCAATTTTTTCTCTCATATTGTTTTTATCTGCAGAACATTTCCATTATTTTCTCTCCAACTGTTTGCCCTCCTCTTTTCCCTCTCTGTGTGAGATATCTCATCTCTCTTTCTTCTTGCCTTTCAGAAAAGCAGAAGTAGGCAGGTTCGAACCAGCTGTGAAAATGAATTTTCATTATATCTTGCAGCTATCCAACATAAATATTAAACACGTGAAACAAGAAAAATTTCCACCATGGTGTTATGCTAAAGACAGGGAAAATGAACAGGTAACCATGTGTGATAAGTTTGGGTATCAAATGGTCCCTGTAACTGCCTTTGTGAATACTTGGACCCTGTGGTAAGTCTGAGGTAAATGGCAATGAAAGACATTCCTGATATTTGGAAATGAGCTAATATGCAGAGACTTTTACCCAAAATCATAAAACCAGTTTTGTACACTTTAGTCTACTCAGGCTGATGCTACCATTTCCTGATCCACATGAGCTCCTCCTAAAGAGAATATTTCATAGTCTGCTTCCTGAAACCCATGGATCAGCTTTGTTCAGCTGTCTACTTCTCTGAAGATCACAATCCCATTCTGGGAGTCTTTGGGTCCTGGACACCATGCTGGTGGGGAGAACTGGACCCACTGGAGGCATGTAACTCATCTTGAAGAGTGAAGATCCTGGCTAGATGAGTTTTAGGCCCATGGCTGAACAACTGGGACCTGGGCTGCTAATGATCAATTGGTCCTCCTGGATAGAAGGGACATGTGTGCTGCTGAGAAGAAGGCAGTGTGCACTAGGAAAATCAAGGGAGGGAAGGCAGATATTATCACTCTGTTGCAAACTATGCCCTGTGCTACTGCATTAGCATTGAAACACACAATCTGAACTAGCATTAAGCCAAAAGATAGAGAGAGGAAGGGCAGGTATTATCTATGATGTCCTCCAGCTTATGGATTCCAGACCCTTCCCTAATCATAGTCTTACCAAAAGCCCCAACTCCACTGCTGTCAGCACTTCTGGGCTCAGTGCACCACACTGCAGATGCAGACTCTCAGACACACAGACAAGAAATGCTTCCCTAAGGCTGAAGATGTTGGATATATTTACCATGAAAGTGTATTGCTATTTAGTGAAAGTTTCATTTAATTAGGTCAGAGAGCAAGAGGAGTTGAGCTGGGACAATACAGTTTTTAAATGAGCTCATAATTAGAGCACAGACTCTTCAGGGCTAGGACAGGTATTTAGATTGTTTTCATATGTTGAAGCTTGTGCTTTGTTACAGCAACCAGTTTTGGTCTGTCTAAACTAACAAAAGTATGTTAGCATTATAGCATCCCACCTTCCTGTTTTTTCAAAAGCATTTCCAAAAGTACCTAAAACATCAGAGAACATTTAAATGAAAATTTTGAACTTTGAGCTATTCCATGTGTGCAGATTTAAAGGCAAACCAGTAGGAGAAATGAGCCCAACTCAAAAGAGATTACAAGTCAGAGCTACAATTTACTAACAAGACTACCGTACAATGATACAAAGAAAAAAATTGGTTTTAACCTACAAAAGAACAGATGTATAACCCAGAACCCTGGGTCACAAACAGAATGGTGTTGGTTAGCCCCTGTGTCGAGCACCACGTGGTACCCCTGAGTGCAAAGTAAAAGGAAAGAAAAACTTGCTGGTGAGGATGATGATCACAATCTTGTGAGAGTAGCAGTTGCAGTCCTGTTGAGGTTCTAGTTCTCCTCTGGATCCAGCGAGTAGTACCAACAGTCCCAAACCCCAAAGATTACACATGCTCAAGTTCAGGTGGGAATGCCCAGTACCTCCCCCAACTTCTAGGAGTTTCACAATGAGTGATTTAGTTCTGTGAGTCATGAGATATTTTTGGAATCTTTGATGGTCTGGGTTGTTGCAACTGCCTATTGTGCCAGTCTCTAATAACCCATTAGCGGACATGTTTTCTCAGGCTGGGTGTGAAGGTGCTGATGCTTCCCTGGAAGAGAGTTATCACAGCTGAGTCACTGGTGTGAAGACAGAAATATTCCTCAGCCTCACAGGTTTCTCCCAACACCCAGCTTGTAGCCTCAGGGGTCAGGTGTGCCCTGGGGAGCCGCTGCAAATGATCCAGTATTAATAGTTCATCAGAAATTACATAGAGGGTGTAGAATACACAGTTTGGGTTACACCCACACAGTGATAAGCTGATCCTGGCTGCTGTAACTAGAACACCATGGAATACCAACTGAGTGCTGTTGTGGATTTGAATTAGGGATTTATCTAAAGATACTCAAGCCTCTCTTACTTTTGGCAATTTAATTAAAATCATCCATATCTTTAGTTGCTGCCTTCAGCCACAACCCCCTCTTTTACTCATCAAATTCTATTTGGATAAAATAGATTTCCTGCCTCCTTGTTTCTAGATAGATCTGGTTGGAATAAAAAAATGTGCCCTTGATGAAGGATATCTGTTTTAGCAAAGCATACATATTTTGGAAGGATATATGACTCTCAATAAACTCACTGCTGATTTTTTTTTGCAGGGCAGAACAGCCTAATAATTTTTCACCAGAAACTTAGTAAATAACAAAGAGAAATACCTGCTTTTAAAAAGAAAAAAAACCTTTGTGATAGTCACATTTTATGAAAATGCCTGATATTTCTTGTTTCTGTTCTACGGTAAGATGTAAGGTAACCAGATATCCTGAAATGTATAAGAAAACAAGGTTCTTTTCTTATGGCACTTCTAAATAATGATATTATGTAAAATAATAAAATTCTAACTTCTATGTTCTCTGTAGAGCTTTTAGGAGGATTTAAAAATGCAGAGAAAAAAGAAAAATGCAAATTCATTAAAAAGAATATGACAATTATTTGCTAATGTATTTGTCATTATTTATTGATAATATTTCTAAGGCTGTGATTTTGTCTACAGCTGGCTAAAGAAAAACACAGATCCAGAAACACATTACATATACCTTAGTTGCCTATAAGATAAATATCTAGTTTTAAATCAGCTATTTCACAGAGAGGAACAGAGTGAGAATGGATGAGTAACAGAACTCCAATGGAGTAATGTGAGAGACTAAACTAGCTTAGATTGGACATCTGTCTTATAGATGTCTAAACACAGGCAGATGAATTAACTTGTCCTCATGTGAGTCTCAGTCTCATGATCACTGCATACATTTAACATAATTAAAATGCCTTTTCTTGGCTGGAGCTTTTTTTTTTTTTAAATAGTATTACATAAAGTGGACTGCTGCAAACAAGTAGCTAATTCCAAGAAGTACTTCTCAATTACAAGTAAAACTATCCTTTGATGGAAAATTTTATGTGCTAATGCCTCTATATGTTTCCACAAGAGCTTGAAAAATTAGTTTGGGTAGAGTTTTACATTGAAAAATACACATTAGGTATTTAGAGAATTATTATTTCATATTACTGTCTGTATCTGTCTTTGGAAGAGTAAGGTCATAAGTAATTATTATCTCCTTTTGAAATTGCCTTCTTACTTCTTTTTAAACATGCAATCAATCTAAAAACCTTACAAGTAGCAGCAAGGACTCAAAGGTCTTCCCTACCTTCATCACTGATTTAAATGAAAACAATGCTGATTGACAGTATACAGCTTGTCTTCCGCTCTGCCCTTCCTTGTGTTGACCTCTAAGGAGAAAAGAAGGACAAAAATTATTTGTTTCTCTCACATAAAGATGCTAAGGTGCATTGCTCTTTTTTTTTTTAATTAAGTAAATTCAGGCCAATTTTTACAGAAGTTATATTAGATAATTGAGAATATGTATGTACCTAAAAAACAGTGCCCAGAAGGCTTGTGAGAAAGCTGGATCATGCCTCTTCTGTAGGGCCATGTGCATTTTCATTATCCTAAAATAAGCTGCACTTCATTTTCATGCTTTTAACACATTTAAACAGCTGAAATCAAGCTATTTTCTGCCCTTATGCATCATCCTACACATTTCAAACCTACCTATTACCAAAAATCACAGATATGTATTTATATACAGAGATGCTTGTTTTTTCTAAATCTTTCCCTCTTAGACTTCTATTCCAGCACCCCAAATGGCAGCCCTACATTTGTGTCCGCCCTAGTACCCAGGTCTGCTATTTGTCCATGCACATTTCTAGTCTTGGAAGCATCAAAACTTTATGCTTATTATAGGGTATCTCTTCATACTATCCCAACATTCAGATAGAAATATGAATGTGTTTAATTCATGCCTGGGGGCAATTTTTAATCTAATCTAATCTAAGAGGATTGTGTCAGACTTATTCGGCAGTGAATAGAAGACTGGCACCATCACAGAAACATTTGAGTCATCCCAAAAGAGGTATCAGATATAGGTGGGATGAATTGTCATACAGGGATACCTCTTTTCATTGGCTATAAAGAGAACTCCAAGAAAATAAAGCTAGACAGTGAGCTTTCAGATAGATGAATTAAAATAAATCATGACAAGGATATGTTATAAAACAGTAGGTGGGTATAAGGAGCCATGTTTGAAATTAGAGATCAAATGAATCCATCCTTCACCCATTTCATGAATATGGACATCTTGAGGGAACTACATGAGTCTTCTCTATGTGTGAGCATTTAAATGAAAGAAGCATGACACAAAGAAAACAGAATCTGCATTCCTTACTTTACCGTGTACTTGCTGTATTTGCTGTAAATGCAGTACATAAAATTGCTCTTGCAGTTTCTCAGTGCTTTTAATGTAAACTCTTTTTAAATGCAAAGTTTAATTAGATTTTAGTTCTACTTTCAGACAGATTTGTGTGTTAATTAAGGGCCTGGAGTGAAGTTGTATTTAAAAGTCTCATAAATCTCTCTGTCCTGCTGGGTGATGATGTGCTTATCATTCAGGTGTTTAGGCCTCCACATTTCATGCAAAAACAATTTTCTATCATGCAATTTCTGCTTCCAGTTCCTCCCCCTACTCCTTCTCTTCCCCCCTTCACTACACACAACTTTTCATTGAAGAAGTCGGTGAGAAGCAAGGCCAATACATTTACATGGTAGATTTTTACTGAAGAGCAGTTGATCACAGTAGCATTAGATTAATTTCCTCCTACCTGTTCCTGTAAGCATCAAAATGTATATGCTGTTATTCATATTACTTCACATTTTAAAATGCAGTATTTGTTGAGGGATTTTGTCCCTCCAGCTTGCTTCAGATTTGAGATTTGGCCCTCTGCCAAAATCATATTACCTTTGTCCTTAGGCAAAAGCATAAACATTGAAGTTAAGCTGATATTAATTCGCTTTTGGCCTTTTGGGCTCTGTGCTATTAGTTAAGTGCTATACTGTGTCTCATAGTTGCAGTTCTAGGGTAATATAGTGATTTGACATCCAGAAATGGAATGAAATGGGAAAGTCTTTGCTGGAGATTAGAGAAAAAGAGCGCACTAGCAAGCCCAGTGAAGCCTTGATTATAGAGATATAAATCTACCTTTCTGGGCTGTGAGCTTTGAGCATCTCCTGAGTATTGATTCTGGCTTCTCCACTTGGCTCTTTCTAACTCTACTCTTAGTTTTTCTTCAAAGAACTCTCCAAAGGTACTAGGAGCAGACTTGTACATGACTGGAGGCAAAACTAGAAGGGAAGTGTTCCAACCTGGCTCTTCCTAGATAAATGGGAAGAGTATGAGTTTCCTTATTCCTTCATGAATTTGAAAGTAAACCATCCCAACGCTACATGTGTGCCTGTGTGCATAGTCACAACAGTTCAGTAACAGACAAGGGCTTTCTACCGATATACCCTTTGTGGAAGCGGGTAGTGAATCCATGCTGCAGATGGATGACCCCAAAGCACAGGGAGAATGACAGTCAATGCATTTTCTCTGTGGACCGTTAGTTAGTTGGATTTACTCTAATATTCAAAGCTGTACTACCGTGCATGTTAAATGTCATTTACTTGAGCCCCATTTGTGGTGTCCCCTCACTGTCTGCAGTACTTGAGCATATTTGGTCCTCTTGAAGAATGCATGCTGCACGCAGTTTGCTGTGCAGTCATTGACTTCCCTGCTTCTCCTTCTGCACTTGCCTTGCTGAGTCAGGCCTCAGTATGGTCACCACCTGACTGCTGTAACCACTTGAAACCGGTTTTGCCTCTAAGCTCCCAAACAATTTCCATTGCTATTCACATTTATGCAGATAGATCTTCTCTTGCCTTGATGTTTGTAAAATGTGCTATGCAAATGGATGCAAACAGAGGTATAAATAATTGCTTGAAAATTTCCCCTCTTACTCATCCAGTCCCAATAGCTGTCAGCTAATCAGATACGGCACTTTAGTATGTTGGATAAAAGACTATATATACTTGCCAAGTGCAAATACCAATGGTGAACAAGAAATATTTAATATTATTAACAGGGTTGTAACTATAAGAGATAAGATTAAAGTAAGGGAAATATAATTTTCATCTGAGTAGGATCCATAAATTGTAAGCATCTTCCAGAAAAGGTATTTGGTGCATTTTAAATTGCACTGGACACAATAATTTTTGTGACTGTATAGTCCTGAGTAAGCCTGAAATGGCACAGATATGAACTACATAGTTATAGACTGCATTAAAAAAAGGAAGAAATTAGATTGCCTCTTGGAAGAGAAAGGCATCCTCATGGCACCTCCCGGAGACGTTAAATGAAACTTTGATTCAAGGTCACAAAATTTTCAGGTTGTCTATGAACTTAAAAAGTAATAGTAATAAATTGACATTGGTTCTGAGCCAATTCCAGCACTCACCCAAAAAGCAGAAGTGGGACTGCAATATACTGAGCAAACATGAGGGTTCTTCAGTTACCACATGGGTAGGATTTCTACTGCTGCACCTGCAAAAGGGAGTATGTAGACACACCTTTCTGTGGATGAGATCACCCCAACACTTTCACTCCCAGCTTGGCAAAAAGAGAGTGTAAGGAACACCATTCCAGCCAAATTAAAAGTAAACCTTGGGATCTGCTAACTTTCTGTGCTTACCTGTGTGTGAATTCATTAATTACCACCACACTAAAAAGAAAGTTGGGACAGGAGGTAACTTGAAGGGGAGGAGAGTCCAGCACTGAAATTGAAGTTTTTCTTTTCAAGAAACTTGTTAAGAAAATAAAACTGACTTCAAAACAAAAATTGAAACTAAGTTCAGTATAGCAACATAAAAATGGTAAAACTGGAAAGTATTTCCTTAGCACATTTGCTCTAACACTTATTAAAGATATAAGCTGAATCCAAGATAAACAAATCCCAGGTGTGGAAATGTGGCTAGCCCATGACTCAGTTTAAATTTAAAATGTAAAATAAAACAGTCAATGTTCACCCATTCTCTTTAATACCAGACCGGCATTAAAAAACCAGGAGAGAGGTCCTTAAAATTCCTTCAAGAGAACCCAGTGTGTGGCTGGAGAGCTGAGAACAGCCTGGTAACAAGCTTTAGAAAACAAGAAAGACCCAAATGCTCACAGATTTTTGTGTCTGCAAATATGCATGAGCTACAGCATGCTCAAAATGGTGCCACATGCAGAGAGCTGTAAGGAGATTAAGGTAACTTTTTTCCCCCCTATATGGACTTGTCAAATCATCAGAGAGGAGAGAAAAGTGTTGACGGAAAACTGCTATTACCTCTTCTGCCTAAAAGATTGTGTGTGGGTAGCAAATAGCTACAGTCCTAAAGTGGGAAGAAAAGATGAGAAACATATGCTACCAATTCCTGAGGAGGATGAGTATCACTCTATCATACCATGGCAGAAAAAGAGAGGGTACAGGAAAGTTCATTTGAAGCTTTCCTTCAGCAAAGTCTCCACTGTGCCATTTTGGGGGAGCGTGAAAGGGTACAACAGTGACATATATATTATTTTTTATGTGAACTGAATTAGAACCTGTCAACTCGAAGCCCAGATAAACACTGCTTCTGGACTTTGTCCCCTGGGTTACTACAGTGTTGTAGCTTTGGGATGTTAAAGGAAAAAAATTCTCTCCCTACCACTAACTCCACATGCCATTAGTTAACAAAAGAAGTAGTTAACTGCTGCCAATTCCTTCTTGATCATTTGGGTGGGGAGCAGACTGGGGGAAGGTGTGGCAAGGAACGGGTTTGCTCTGCCTCTTTTGTTTTTAAGGACAATCCATTTAGCTTGGGCTGAACATGGCAGCTGTGTGTGTGTGCTCCTGTGGAAGAGAAGCCATTCTCCTGCTCCTCACTGCTGCTGCTGTTTAGCAAGCTGGCTCTTTTTCTTGCCACGGCTGTTCTCCTGGTTTGGCATTGGAGCCCCTGTCGCCGCTCCGGCTAAACCATCACCCACAGTGTCACAGCCCACCTGCCCCCGCTGTGGCAGCGACCCAAGAGAGGAGTCACAGCTGTTTTCCTGGGAACTGTCATCATCCCTCCACTTCCAGCTTTCTTTCTTCATTTGGGACAAAGGACAGAGAGAGAGAGAGAGAGAGAATTCATCTGAGTGCTCATTGCTCATCTCTGCCTCACTGGGAAAAGACTGAGAATTCATCTCTCAGCCAGTTGAGGTGGGACGCTGACACTGTCCATAAATATAACTGCTCCAGGAGGAATCTACCATTTTGAGGGTTGTTCACTTTTGTTTTTACTTGTGGTGTTGGGAGAGTAGTTTGCTCTGGTCTGTTTACAGTTATATCTAAATATGTATGCATATATATAGTAGTTAAGAACAGTTATCCTTCTTATATCCATTTTCTAATTAAAGTTCCTTTTTCTTAAATTTAATAAAGAGTGATGTGATTATTGTGGAGGAATCCTCTCCTCTGCTTTTTGGTAAACATTTTGTTTTTTTCCCTCAAACCAAGACATACAGGACATGCAAACCAACAGAAAACTTACTGAGCAAAAGACCAACAGTTTGTTCTTGCATTGACCAGCAAGACATTCTGCAGAAGGCTGGATTTTTTTTCAGATGGTCTAAATTTTGTTAAGCCCAAGCCTGGCTTGTCTTACTGTCATGGGTTTATCTTTGACCACAGGTCACTCTTGTAAAAACCTGTCTGGAATGAATTATAAAAGGTCATCTGGTTTTCCCATCATTTCCTGAATTGTGAATTTGAGCCTATTCTTTTTCATCTTATCTAATGGAATAATTATGATGCACATATATTGGTAACCATTCTCAGGGACACAGTAGGAAATTAGGAGGCCATTAAAAAAAAAATAAAGACAACCTTGTTGAATGATGATTTGACTCAAATGCAGATGAGATGGCATCTTAAAAGCTATGCAGAGGTATGTCACTCAGATATATGATATGAATGAAACTGGGTTTTCAGGCTGAGATGACAGATGAGCTGTCAACTGCTTTCCAGTTTTCTGTGCTGTAAGTTTTATTTTCAGGTAACATTTTGATAAAGTGTCTTGAAATCATGTACATTTTACTGCTTATGGTCTACCTTTAATTCACACATTTACTTTCTTTCAAGACCAAGCAGAAAAGAGACCTCTACAAACCTGTTTGTACAGAATTTCCATGGAGGCTGAGAGCAGTAATTGACTTAGCTCTGAAGTGAAAGAGATATCAGGGACTTACGGATGTTCATAGTCAGTCATACATCCAGTCACATTGTAAAGGAACTACTGCTTTGCTGTACAACTCATCTTCTAACCAAGTATAAACACAGTGTTCCAATAGGTTTTCCATTTTACGTGCTTTGTGGGAACAAGATTCTACTGATACAACTGAATATATATAAAAGTGGGGTTTCTTGATCCTCTTTGTATTACAGTTGTGCCCAAAGACTCAGATTTCTCAAAGAACTGAATAATCTGTTGAAAATATAATGTTGGATTTCAGTGGATGCATATTGAAGTAGATCCAATAGAAGACTTGCCAGTGGAGAGCCCAGCCTAGTATACATAAACTAAGAAAATCCTCATTTGCAGCTGCACTTTTTCATTCTTTTAATTTGTCAATTTTCTTTTTGAGATATCAGCGCTAGATCCAAAAAAATTATGCGATCTAAAAATAAGGATTTTCACATCTAAGCTAAGATATGGGTGGGACCATCTTCATACTTCCTTGCTTAATCATATGGTATCTGAGGCACCAAATTTAGCAACCTGTAGAGAGAAATATTCTAATCTAGAATACAATATATCTTGTGATGTCCTTGTATGATGTTTTTCCAAATGATGTACTTTCCTAATCTGAAGGCCTGCCATAAATAACTTTGGCTCATTTTATAAATAAACCTCTGTATAATGTAGCTAAAGCAAAATTTTTGTTTCCAAGTAATTTACTTCAGAATCATGATGGTCTTGTTTTCATTTGAAAGTATTAAAATGTCCTCCTGCTCTACTGTTTGGTAAATAGAACATTTATAATATTGAAAGTTTTAAGCAGAAAAAGGAGTGACAGAATGATCTTTGTGTCCAAGCATTACTCTAAGCACCAGAAGGCCACTTTCCCTCTCACTCTTTTCCTAATGGGAACCAGTGGAGCAGTAACAAACAGCTGGACAGCAATGATGTCCTAAATCACAGCAGTTCTTTGCTCAGTGAATGCAAGCTAAATCTTTATCCCTAAAATAAATACATTTTTTAGGGCAAAGCAACTAATAAGAATTTGAGATCAGGATGAAAAAAAATCATGGAGATGAGGCGAAAAGATGTTTTATCACTGCTTTCTCAATGCAGAGAAAAGAACTGCAGCTTGAGTATTAATGAAATGTTTGCTTTCTGGCAACAAGATTTACATTACTTCCCACACTTAATACTTGTTCCCAGCTACACCACACACTCTACACTGTTTTTTGAGACATGAGATAGTCTTTATTTATAGATATGATGTAGTCATGAAATGTTTCTAACCCTTGTCTTATGAAAAGAAGTCCTTGAACAGGTGCTTTCTTTTGCTTAAGTTTGTGCTAAGCATAGTAAATGCATACGTCAAATTTTCAATAAACAGAGTTTCTTGAAACTTTTCATTGTTCAGTCACAAATGTATGAATTGCCAATAAATGTGATTGTTTGTGCTCTAATACATTTTAATTGATTTTATTTCCATAATCGTGGATATTACTTTGTAATAGTCATCTTTAAATAAAAAAAAAAAATTAGTACAGATTTTTCCTCAAACATACATGATATTAATTGATTTACCTGAATTACCTGAACTCTCTTTGTTTCAAAGAAAGTGGCACATCATAACTTGTTCTCTGTTATAGGAGTTATGCAGATGCTGACTTTTAGAAAGACTATAGAGAATGGTAAGTCTATAACTGGGAAGCAACTATTAGCACACAGTCATCATCTAATAGCAAATACTTTTTTTGCTCTCTCTCCATTGTTGGCTAATTATGTCATTTTTATTTGTCCAATCCTTTCTTATACATGTTCCCTACATTTTACTTTTATATGCTGGAAATAATCATTATTGCTAACAACCATTCAGATTTATTACTATGTGCACTCACACAATACTGTGCATTTAATGCTTGTGTTGATATTTAGACTTTCATTCTTCTAAAACAGTCCAAAAAGAGTTCTGCCTCTGAGAGTATAAAGCCACCATTTGACAATATTCTGTTTTTAATGAAAATATGACTTACGCAGTTTCTATTCCACTGCTTTCCAGCTCCTAACCTATCAGTGTTGCTATTTCTTCTCCCTCCAGGTTATTTTGACACAGATGACTGTGAACTATGCAGTAAATTCACTAATTTAAAAGTTATCTTTTCCTGACCTCCAAAATAGAAAAAGGTCTTTCTTTAACTTGCATCATTCAATGGATTTTATTTGCTGCTTGATCCTTCAAACAGTTGCAGTGGTAAAACAGAATGGTAAAGAGTTATTGAATGGAGCCCACCAGAGGCAGGAATAAAGCATGAAATCCATCAATGGATCTTATTTATTTGAGTGCCATTATCATGGAATTATTATCTCAGTCTAACTCCTGAAATAAGTGGAATTATTCCTGCTTGCAGCAAAGTATATTAAGCTTTATAATTCTGATTTTCGTTGTCATGTTTTTTCTTCCCTTTAAACCCATCACATCATTCCTAAAGCAGGTACACAAAAAACAAGGAACCAAGTCATTAGAAAAGTAGCATGGGAGGTGAGACACCAAATTCAATTTTTTGCTCTTTTACAAATGTCCCACTCCATTTGAGATGAGCAGAAATCAGCTCCTTAACTTTGAAAAATTCCTTGGCAGTGGGTGCGGTGCATTTAGGAAATACTAACTGGATGTACTGACAGCGTGATGCTGAAAGGATAATTTCTTCAGTCTTCCTACCTTGCTGGGTATACTTTCTCTGGCTTTAGCTGCATAAAGGACTTAAACACTCAGACTTGCTTAAGAGAAGAAGCAGAAACAGCAAGCAGGTGCAGAATGTGGAATAAGACTACAGCTTTTGGCAGCAACTTAACATTAGATTGGTTTTCCATTAACTTTAAACTGTGCCCTCAGTTACTCATTGATAAAATGGGAATAATAACACATTTATTTCTATGTTGTATTAAAATTTATTATGTGTTTATCAGTTACAGGGACCAAGCAGTATTTAAAAGATATTTTACTGCTGCGATTAATAAAGAAAGGAAATTGTGATTCTTTACAATTTTGTACTTTGTGGCACAACTTCTAACTTACGCAAACAACAGATTCAAGCCTTCTAGTCTAACCTCTTCTCTTCAGTTGCTTGAAATTTTATCAGCTGTAAATAACAATGCAGAATACGAACAACAAATTGGCAGTCCTAGAGAATTTAAGACACATTCCTAAGTGATAGTGAGACAGTTCAGAGCCAAGAAGAGACTGAAGTTTTAAAATTTAACTTCATGATTGTCTCTTTCCAGTGGAATTGTTTACAAATACATCTATTTTCCCTAATGATTTGGTTAACTTAATCTTTAATAACTGAGGTTCATATTGCAATTTTTGTGGAGAGGGATATATATAAATTTGCAACACTGGTGTCTCAGAAGAGACTGTGACAGAAATGATATATGAGCTGAATCTTGCTTCCTCTTATCACAGACTGACAGAATGAACTAGATTGGAAAAGACCTCTGAGATTACTGAATGCAACCTATGACCGAACACCACCTTGACAACTAGACCACGTCACTGAGTGGCACATCCAGTCCTTTCTTAAAAACCTCCAGGGACGGTGACTCTACCACCTGCCTGGGACAGTCCATTCCAATGCCCAATCACATTTTCTGTGAAGAACTTTTTCCTAATATCCAACCTAAACCTTCCCTGGTGCACTTAAGACTGTGTCCCCCCACCCTGTTGCTGGTTGCCTGGAGAAGAGACCAGTTCCCACCTGGCTACAACCTCCTTTCAGGTAGTTGTAGAGAGCGATAATGTCTCCCCTGAGCCTCCTTTTCTCCAGGCTAAAAAACCCCAACTTCCTCAGCCGCTCCTCATAGGACTCGTGCTCTAGAACCTTCACCAGCCTCATTGCCCTTCTCTGGATGCGCTCCAGCACCTCAATATCTTTCCTAAATTGAGGGGGTCCAGAACTGGACTCTACTTGAGGCGCAGCCTCAACAATGCCAAGTACATGGGAAGAATCACTTCCCTGGTCCTGCTGACCACACTATTCCTGATAGAGGCCAGGTTGCCATTGGCCTTCTTGGCCACCTGGGCACACTGCTGGTTCATGTTTAGCCTCCTGTCAACCACTGCCCCCAGACCGCTTACTGCCTGGCTGCTCTCCAGCCACTCTGACTCCTGCCTGTAGTGTTGCAGGGGGTTGTTGTAACCAAAATGCCGGACCTGGCACTTGGTCTGGTTGAAGCTCATACCACTGAATTTGCCCTATCTATATCCAGCCTGTCCAGGTCCCTCTGCAAAGCCTTCCTTGCCCTGCCGCAGATTGACACTTTTCCCCAGTTCAGTGTTATCTGCCAATTTTCTAATAGTAGACTTGATCCTCTCATCCAGGTCATCAGTAAAGATATTAAACAGGACTGGGCCCAACATTGTTACTTGGTGAAGATCTTGAGAACCTATTCTTCCTTGGACCAGCTTTTTGCCTGTCCTTGCCTTATCCTGTCATCCAGGCTGAGAAGATGGCATTTCATGATGTGTTCGTTTACTCTTAGTGAGTTCTGTGCTGAGGACAGTATAGTCTTGGTCATTTGTGCTTTTGAACACATGATGCAGAGAGACAATATATAAAATCAGATAACATGGTGATGAAATTTATACAATTCTAGGTCTCTTTACATTACTACATCCTTTTATCTCTTATTCTAATTCATGCTAAAAAGTAATTGATTTTCTACAAAATAATATTGCGGATTAGAATTTCAAAATTTACTTTAAAACAAGTGCATGAATATGAACTACTAAGAGTAATTTTTTCCTTCTTTTTATCCTTACTAATGGATGGCTTCTCTCTACTCTTTGTTTCATCATCTAGTTACATTTAAAATCCTTTTGGCCAAATGTCTTCTGTAGATACATCAGAGTCCTTGAGAAATGCCTGGAAAATTAGTTCCATGTACATTTTAGGAAATCTTGCTAACAGCTGCATTTTTCCATTGGAAATAGTTTCAAAGGCTACATAAAAATGCAAAGCCAAATGAGGCAAAGTTTAAGTGAGAAAACATGTGTGCAATATTAAGCCAAGAAAAGGGAACAGTTACTGAGAGAAATCCAGACCTTCCTTTGCAGTACCTTTCAGAAAACATATTAGGAAGTATAGGTCAAATCTTCATTTGGTGTAAATGTGTGCAATTCTGCTGAAATCAATGAAACTTCCTTTAAAAAATCAAATTTGGGGTCTGACCAACTTTCAGATTCCCAAATGCACATCAAAGAGCTGCAAATACCTTAAAATGAACTGACTACATTAATTTCCTGTTTTGTACTACTAGGAATTAAATGCTTGGCAGTGTACTAGAACTACACACTTTGAAAGTATTTAGACAGCACATACCAGAAAAAAAATTAGTAAAAATATTTAAAAGATATTCAAAGAGAAAAAAGATAGTTTATACTTTTATCTGCTGGCCCCTCCAGCCTATTCTCTCTTGGTTTTTGATGAATGAAGAAGTCTCTAACTCCATTTTCTGTATTTATTTTAAATCTGCTTCTTTCTGCCTGGAACTCTGCAGCTGGAGAACTGGGATTGTGTTGACGTCATCAGAGACAGCATTTGGAATTTTTCAGAGGGAAAAAAAAGAGTGGCACAAATTATAAGTTATCTCCTGAGATGGGATTAAGAGAGAATGTAAATCAGTTTGTAATTTGGCCTCAAGACTGTACAAAGCCTGATTTTTAAAGCATCACCTCATTTTTTCACAACCACATTTTCAAGCACAAATGAAGTCCCTGTTTAAAAGCCTTTTCTTCCCTTTGATTTATTTATGTGACCAAAGTCAAAATTATTTTATAGGAAGACAGGATTCTCTCCTCAGTTACAATCCAGGAGGCAGGATATACACTCAGTATGCTAGAACAAGGTGAATCTACTGTTGTATCTCTCCCAGTGACAGACAAAGTACAGCAACTAAGTTCTTTGTCTTTACATAGCAGGTCTACTTCTAACTTTTTAATTTTTATTATTCAGACTTTATTCGCTCAATCAGATCCCCTCTGGGACATTAATTAGAACTGGTTCAATATAGTAAAACTTATGTAAACCCATCCTAAAGGTATAGAGGTTAGTTTTTTTATTTTTTTCCCTAACTGAAAAATTAACAAGTTTTATAGTAGGAGAAGAAAATAGCAAACCCAAAATTTTTAGTTCGGAATAGTGTTCAAAAAATAGTCCCCCACCCAACTTGAATTTTTTCCTCTGTCTTCTAATGCCTGATATTCTTGTTTCTAATTTGCTCTGTTTTTCTTGGCTGTCTTTCTAGTCTTTCTACAGCATTACCTTCCCCTGGAAAATGCTGGAGTTGTTGCATCATTCATTGCATTTGTCAAACGAATCAGCAACTAATCTAATGTGCATCTTGAAGTGCCATCTCAAAACTAAGCTTTTAACTTAATCTTTGCAAAAAACTACAATCTCCAAGTCCTGGGATATTTGCCTTTCCAACTATATTTTGATTCAAATTCAACCAAGAAGATCAAGGGGAGAAGAAAAAAAATCAAACATGCAAATTGCAATCATGGAATCATGGAATCATTGAGGTTGAAAAAGACCTCTAAGATTACCAATTCCATCTGTATTCAGTAATTTCATCTCCTTGGCAGCCCACCAACAGGACTGGTGGGCAGTGCAGGAGCCTTAATGTCTGGGGAATTGGAAAACAAGAGAATCTGGAAGTCGGAGTCAAAGGGACTTCTTTGGCTGTGTGCCTAGTAGGCTTCCTAGGAGGTGGGAGTTTCTGGCAGGGTTGCCTTGGGTTGATAGGCTGACAGAAAGCTGAGCAAATTTCCATCTGAAATCCACCTGGTGGTAATCAGGATTGATTTGCTGCAGTTAAACATCTTGGGTATTTTCTGAGGGAAACAATTGGGATGCATCCCCGCCTTCTCCCTAGGATGTTGACTCTGCATTGCAGCATTTTGGAAGCTCTGTGGGAAGATGTGTGTGTGTGTGTGTGTGTGTGTGAGTGCAGGTCTCGGAGGACAGCAGAGCTCTTGCCACAGCTGGACTCAGTGCTGTGGGGCTGAAAGTATGGGAATGGTGCCTCCTTTCCTCTCCTGCTTCTTCCCCAGTGACTGACTTGGCAGGAGAGAGGCAGCAGGGAAGAGTGACTCATCAGGAGCTGGTTCAGGGTGCCTCATGACGATCATCTCAGGAAGAAGAGGGAAAATAGGAGAGAAGATTATAAAGGTTGATTGTAGCTCCAGAGGGCTCAGTTCAGCATGACAGGATTCAGAGAAGGCAACCAAAAACTAAATATTGTAATACAAAGTAAGTGTAATTCTACACTTTTGCTGAGAAGGATTTCTCGCTACTACCTCACCCCAACAAAGTAGCTCATGTCTTTTTCTTTTGCAGGATATGTCACTCAAGGAAGTCTGCAGCTGCAGGAGTCAAGGTGATGAGATGGCATCCTGACTTCCTGGGGACATTCCCTGGTGTTTCTGCTTGTTCTTTTGTGTTTTCCTCTAGAAGATGAATTGCAGTGTTGGGCTATACTGAATCAACTAAAGGAGTGATATGGAACTGTGTGTAGGAACAGAAGGTAGAGAATGAGCAAAGAGATGGGAGAAATCTCCTTTTCCTTTTCTTACCACAACTTTTTAACCTGTTAATAAACAAGACTCCTGTAGGCACTCTCAGTTGTTGTTGTTGTTTTTGGGGTTTTTTTTACTATACCCTGAAGGTGGACCTCAGGTATATAATCACCCACAAATAAATCCACTGAATAACAAATCTGAGTTCTTAATGAAACCAGAAACTAAGAAAATGCAAGCACCTGCCTTTATCTCCTTGAAGACAAGAGTAGCTTGAAAGTATGTTATCAAAGTTGTGCAACATCTATACTCAGATGAAGTAACTTTTCCAAAGCAATTCCTTCCTTCACACTGTCTAGACTTCAGTTTTTTAATGCTTTCCAGTGAACAGACATTTTGTTAAAAAATTGCAATCTATTTTTGCAGTCTCTGCAGTAGTTTGAAATACTCACTTGCCTGTTAAAATGATTTGTGGATTTTTTTATGCCACAAAATTACTGAAAAAGAGTCAAAGAATTCTTACCAGGAGAGAATTTGGCCCATTTTGTTATCTTTAACACATTTATTTCTTTTTTATAGAGTTTCCCTGAAAACAACCTGCTCTGCTAAGTTTTATATATCTCTGTATCTACATTAGCACAGAAGTATCAAATAATTTCATTATTTTCTATGAACTATATCACTAAAATTCATCTTTATTCATGCATCTCAAGGATTTTGAAGCCAGGAAGAACCAGAAGTCCTAATCACATCTTTTTAGACAGTATTGCATTCTTCCCCAGGCAAATCGTTATATATTGTAGTGAGAAGACTTTGAGGCTTTAATGAGATTACTTAGTAAACTGATGTAAAAACCATCAAATCTAATTGAAGTTTCATCTACTGTGACAGAGAGAACACAAAGACATACTCCAAAATATTTACTTCTAGAAGCTTTTATCTGATCATTTTCAGTCTATTCATAAAGCAGAGGCTTGTATTGTCAGTGAGCTAAAATCTGCTTACATAGTCAGGAAATGTACTTATAAAAGCTAGAAATCACCAAGTGAGGCATTTCAGTACTTTTCCAATATCACAGCCATTCTGGGAACACATCAGCTAGAAACACAGTAGTTAATGAGACAACTCTCTTTTCTAGAGTTCAGTGTTTATCATGGCATGCATTGAGATGTTGCTGGTGGTGCCAGGGTTTAGAAGCCCAGCCTATGTTCTGACATAATTATATTATTGATTTCTGCCATTATGCACTATTGAAAGCTAATTTCACATTGCATTTCAAGGACAGTGCAGCAGGCAGGGACACTGTAGCACAGAAAGGACACAAATTGAGAGAACACATTTCATTTACTGCACACAGTGAAACACTGTCTGCAACTGGGCTCTTTAAGGGGCATCTCCTCTGATAACATCCCAAAACTGAAAACAGCTGAATGATCAGATTACTTGGGAGTGGGTAGGAGAGGCTTAATGTGTAGTGTTAGGTGATAAGACCCTTACTACTTCTAACTCCCATCAAAAATATGAGTTTCAACTAAGTCAATTAGAATATTCAAGTTGCAATATTTTTTATTGGAAAGAAAAGAGGGTAGTGACCCACTCCCAGGTACATCCTGGCCATGGCTCTAAAATTTTTATTCACTTCCAAAACTGTACATTTTTGGTGATGTACATACTCTATATTCACAATACTGGGATTTAGGATGGGGCTGAAGTCACGATGCTCAGGGAAGCAGGCAGTGTCTCCAGGAAGCTGATGAGCTGAATTCTGGCTCAGGCAACTATTTCAACACTACAACAATTTGAGCATTGGATTGGAGATGTGTTAGAGCTTGTACCTTTTTATTTCTCCTTGCACACAGTAGCCAAATTGAAATGTAGGAAATGCCACTATGATTAAAAATATCCTGGTTAGGATGTCTTAGGCAAATGAAACATATTGGTTTGAAGCAGCTGCAGTTTAGGCTGGTAGGTGTTAAACAGCACAGAGGCCACAATCCCTTCGTCTGTCACTTTCACCACTGCTTTGTTATCTTCCATTGCAAGAAAGATACCTCAGAGTTTTAATGCCAATCCAGAGCTTTTTTTAACCAGTTAGAATACCTGGTATCAAGAAAAAACCTCTTTCTTCTGCAAAACTGGAAGACGTTCAAAAGAAAGTTCTGTTTCTCCATGAAAGTAAATACTGCCAAGAGATTTTTATTTTAATATTGATGATGCAGAGATTCTACTCTTAATAATAAAGCATACACAAGTAGCAAGCTAGAGTGCCACTAAATATCCAAAGAATTGTGCACACCTGGAAAGGGTTACCATTAGCTTTCCACTGGATTAAATGTTCCCCAAAATTTTATGATTTATGCTTATTATATTAACCTAAAACACTCAGTCTTTTGTTATTATGTAAAAAAAAGTTGGAATTTTCAACAGGCTCATTAGAAATGCAGAATAAACTAATAGGCAAGGAATAGCAGTCTGCACTTGAACCAAGAATGTGATTTCAAAACACAGCATAGACATAATACTGAATTAACAATTCCCCACAACCAAAACAGGGATGTCTTCTTGGTATTTCCCAGCTCCTATCCTTCCTAGCCTCCTTCCCTTCTCTGTTCTTCATTTATCTGCACTCCTGCCACTGTTGTAGTGCCTGACCTGGCATACATCCAACTGGAAGACTAAACTGACGAAACCCCCCAGAAATAATATCTTGACAAGTTAAAAATTGGTTTAGATGAGACAAGTACCAAAACAGTATTAGATAAGAGAAGGAGCTAACAGTAGAGCGTGAAAGTGAGACTGCCTTAGGACCAAGTTTACTGTGCTGAAAGCAGGGAAAGTGTGACTTGGTGTAAAAAAAATGGAGGCAGCAAATTCAAAATATATATTCTGATAAAGGATCACATGACTTCAACACCTTCCTAGCCACAAGACAATGTTGTGGGAATAATGGCAGGGCACAGACAACAAAATTGTCATCTTTAGTGAAGACATGACTGTTTTCTGGAAGATTATGGCTTGGTGAAGGACAGCTTGTAGAAAACCAATAGACAACCTGAGCTTCCTCCAGAAGCAGATAGGAAGAGATGGATATGGAAGAAGAGCCACAGACCCAGCCAACATCACAGGAAAATGCTGACTAGATACTAGAATAGCCAAAGTCTGCAACCATCTCTCTTCAGACAAGCCAAGAAAGCCAGACTAGGGACTAATAGAGAGTTGACATGCAGTATAAGAGATGACACACCTTTTTTTTCCCCTCTGGAAGGGGAGGATGTGAGGCTAGACACAGATGCAGTGAGAGAATAGATTTTATTGATCTAAACTGGTGGTGCTAAACAGCCAGACTAAGTGATGTGTACAAATCTTTTCTTCCCTCACAAGTAGCCTCATCTTTTATCCATTTATTTTCACTTTAATGCTGTGACACCTTGTTTTTAAAACTTGTCTGAGGGTTTTCCCAAGTGGCCTCAAAGTCATATCCGCTCTAATCTAAACAGGAACTAAGGCTAGGGCTGAGAAATGGCCCCAAACCATTCTTACAGTGACATGGTTGATACAAACCTTGGCACAGTTTTAGAGTGAGCAATTTTTGAGCACAACTTGGAGTTTAAGAACAGTGGGAGTGATTTGGATTTCTACAGCTTTTCAGGGGAAAGGTAAGATATTGAGGCTGTGTGGCAACAGCCCTGCCAAGGAGTTGTCATTAGGACAGGACAATTTGCCTTGTTTGATTTACTAGCATAGGCATGGGCCATAATTTCTCACACACTGCTCACAGGTCTGGGTTGGTGCCTGTGTACCTGAAGCTGTTGCATGAAGGAAATACCTGCATTTAATGGTGCCATTTTTTCTTGCAGAAATGAGTGATGCCTGAATGTCATTGCAAAGTTAAGACAACTATGTGGAACAAGAAATTTGGAGTGATGCACCATATGTGCTTGATAACCTGTTAATGACTTCGAGATGCAAGCTGAAGTGCAAAGAATTTTTGTGTGTGTGAAAAGTGAGAGGAAACAACAGAGGATTACAACTCAGAATTTTTGCAGAGCTCACATAAAATCATCTGGCATGTCCTAACTGCTTTTCTACCTATGGAAAAGTATGTCCTGAAAAAAACAAAAAAACAAACCCACCCACCCCCCCCCCCCCCCCCCAACCCCCCTTTTAAATTCTATCCCTCTACCAGGCTTTAAGGATCCAACAATATTTGCCATTGCTCATAATGGGATATTCTTCCTCTTTTCTCATTAGAAGTTTCTCTGTTTTCTATTTTTTACCTATTCCTCTCTTGCTTCTGTCAGCATTTACTCTCAATGAAATCAATTAAATTTCAACATTTTCTGAAAAAACTGGAGGAGATGCAAGTCCTGCTGTTTCCCAGTGGTAGAATGGATCATCTCTTTCTTGGAGACTTTGCCAGTTTTACCATTCGGTACTTTCCATGGATGACCCGTCTCTCTTGGAAACACCAACTTCCTAAGTTGAGAGGATATGGCTTTTCTTATTCTACTTATCTATCTAATTACATTTGATATTGTATCAGTATGTTCATATTAACTATAAATTCTTCAGGATAAGATTTTAACTGACACATGACTTACTGCAAAATCTCATCTAAAGGTTTTTGGCTGGTGAATGTGATTATTTGGAATGGGTAATGATGTGAATCTCTTACTTTTTTACTTCATTTTTGTTAGTACCCTGCATTGTTTTTGTTTTTATGTTTTGTTTTGTTTTGTTTTTTTTAATTCAATTAATTAATATCAGTAACCACAAGTGGCTGAAAGTCATTGTGTCCTGCTGTGTCAGTCCCATCTGTTATTTACCATAAAGGGGTACAAGTATAAAAGGAATGTACTCATTTCATAATGCAACCTTTTCATTGTAACTAAACAAAAGTTTAGCAAACATTTTGCTGAGCTCACTCTTGCCATCAAGAGCATTAGCTTTTCAAGACTTTTCTTCCCCATTTCTTCAGTAGTGTATCTTGCAGAGTAATTTCACACTGCAGAAGTGTATTCTGATCCATTTAGTGCCAAGTTGCTGGTAATACATTGGATTTATTTGCAAGATTTTCACTAGAATTCAAACAAACTGCAAATATTTGCCATTTGAGAATCACATACACTATTTAGGCCTACAGTTTTTTTGCAGCATAAAAGTTTGCAAGCAAACTCTTATTCCAGCATCAGCAAACAAATACCCTTTCCATATGCTTCTGATCCAGATGGATACATACATTCCCAGGAATCAAAAGCATTCAGTGTTTCTCATTAACATTCTCATAAACTTGATGAATACATTACAGAATCAAGTTGGACAAATATTAGAATTCCTCATGTTTCTATTATTATTAGCTTTTTAATATATGTTTATGAGATTATGAGTTTGTTTAACAGACAACTGCTTTGAAAACTCCAATAAGAAATTTTCATTAGTGCAAAACAGCCTTCCATTGAGTATTAACACACACAAAAAATCTCATTTAAACAAATTATGCTGACTGGAGATCTCACAAAAATTAGTTACTTATAAAAGAACTTTCTAATGAGCTGTGTTGGGATCTGTAAGTGCTCAGAATGTAATGAATATCTTTGTTAAAAATGTACAGAAATTATCAAAATGGCCCTTGTAAAACATGCAAAGACAGCTTTCTTTCCATCAAGAGTTGAATACTCACTTGAACAGGTCAGCTTTATAGAAAAATTTGCATCAACAGGTGGGCAGTTATGTAAAAAGTATAGACTACTATAATCTATTGATCAATACTAGATATCTTTCGCATATATTTCAGTGGCACATGCACCAAACTATTAATAAACTAATACTTGATTCAGAAATTTTTGTGTCAGCTTCAATAATCTGTAGTTTGTTTGACACAGAAGGAAGGCCAGGCTTCTCTTTGATTAAAAGTCTAGAAACCTAGAAAACAAGTAGAATGATGAATACAAATAGGAGAAATAAGTGACCTGTCCCACTCAACCCCATTCATTGCCATTGCTTCCTCACATACAGCACTGAATCTTTACTGATCCTAATATATGAGCTGATTCAGTCCAGTATTAGCAAGCAAACTAAAGAAAAAAAAAATAAAGTCATGGGCAGCAGTAGCAAAACTTATTGGAGGATGACACTTTCTTAAGTGTTCATATTAGGAAATTACATAATAATTCACATGTGTGTCAGTGAAATTAAAACTGGTTTTTGGAGACAAAGGCATACAAGGAACTATTATTGTTCATCCCTTCTCCCATTACTGTGCAATGCATTGATCAGGACCACAAACAAGAAAAAACTCTGACAGTTCCTCAGAACTGCCACAATTCTATGCATTTGAATAGACCTTCCATGTTCACCACAGAACAAAAGTGCATTTCCTTTGAATTTAAGGTTGAATTCATGACTGGAGAGCTGAAAAACTTTCACTGTAAGAAGAAAGCTATGCAGCTATGGCAACAAGTGTGTGGCAGATCCCAGGCTTGTGGCTGGTTTTGTCCACCATGCCATACTTCAGAGTTGTTTTTTCTTCAAGTAAGTACAGTGAAAGTCCTGAATTCCCCACCAACTATACCCTATGAAAAAAATGGAAAACACCTCACCATCTTTTCACAGCATTTCTAGACACTTTGGTACTAATTGGTTGGTTGACTCATATTTTTCTGTGCTTCTGTAGATAAGGGGTTTTTAGACTTTTTGAGGAAGGTCTGGGGTATCAGTATTTCTTGATAATTTTCTTGTTGTCAGAGGCATCCCTTCTTCCATTTCAATCTCTAATTTTATTTTTGACAGTGAAAGTACTATTTCAATGGCAGAGCAAAAATAACAACAAAATTAAAATTCTGCCCAATCAGAATATTTTTCTAAGAAAAGCTGTCTTCATTACATTTGCCATTATTGTAAGACATTGAAGAGTAGAAATTTTCAGAATGTAAAAACAGGCAAGTTGTTGGTTTTTTTTAATTATTTGAGTGGTTCCTACTGTATTATGGTCTCTTCTGTAAAGAAATAAATGACAATGACCTCTCAAACTCACCACAAGGAAGTGGCTGCATATATTTGTCTATGAATGTCTTACACAGATACACTGTTCCTCAAGGCACTTCAGTGTTATTTAAAAAGAGAGAACAGTCTGATATTGAAAACATATCAGTATACAGAAGCATAATGACTCATGTACTTATGGGAGACACAAGGATAGATGGCTAGTTTGAGTATCCATGAATGAGTGTCCTATTAAAAACTACAAACTTGTGATGAGCCACCTAATCAGAACATAAATTCAGCTTTGCTAAAATATTGAGTCCATGTCTGCTCTTAGCACAATTCAAACATTTTTTTAGTACCAGGTAAGATTTATTTTCCTGAATATTAAGGAAACCTTGGTTTGTTTCCAAGTCAGAATTTTTAAATTTTGGGGTTTTTTTAACCAGAAGATTTCTTCTGTTCTGTCAACACTTGCAAAATAAATCCAATAAGTTACAAAATAAATGTGACAAGTTCAATTATTTTCTCTGTCTCTTCAACAAGGGATTATTTTCCTTTGTTGTATATAGGTTTATCTCAAGAGGACACACAAACAAACAGTCACATCTCAGCAAGCAGAAATAAGACTCAGAGAGCCAAATTCTGTGAGCAGTAAGTCATATATTCTAATCCAAAATATAACTTCTGTTAGATATTTTTCTTCCATCAGTATTTTTTTTCCATGCATAAAATGAACTATTACATTTTTGGAATGAGGAAATAAACTCAAAGTTAGAAATAAAAGGCTTGCATAAACAAATGTGAACCTGGATAGGCTTCTCTGAGGATAATAGCCTCAAAGGATGCTTTTACAATTCAAAGCATGCTATGGTTTTTTTAAAAATGTAATTTGATGTTATATTGTCATGCTGTAAAAAATTTGCAATGTATAATGATGTAAGAGGCCAGCTGGCCACTAATGGTAACAGCATACTTTACCAGCACTATCATCAGAAGGACTGTTGAAGGCAGATGGCCCTTTTTTTTTGGTTTTATCCTGTTAGAGATCCTACCAAGGACAGACGTCCTACAAACCTCACAGTAATGAGAAGAACATTGCTTTATTGACTATAAAGCCTTCCTGCAAATAAACTTGAAAGCAATATGTGCTGGAGAGCACCAGTGGCATGTATGCTCATAACCAAAATAGAGGATTCTGGACTGAAGCTTTGTTAAATGATTCCTATATGCTGGAAAACTTTTTTTGAGAAATACTGGGTTGGTATTCAAAGCTGCTGTAGTACAGGAACCTATTTTCCTGTTCTAGGCACACAACTTAGGGTAGTTAATTATTGAGTATCCTCTTATTTCATGCCCATACTGCAAGGAGTTAAAATAGAAACATAAGGGGAAAAATGACTCAGACTCAGCTGATCATACAGAGATTAATTTTGATGATAGCATTGTTGAAAGATGTTCTACAGTTTGATGGCCTGGATGCACATTTTCCCTGGGTAAAAAGGGTTCTATTGGTTATGCTTCTTTTACTTTTAGGGCTATCAGAAATAATAGTCATGGTTTCAATTACTTTTTGTCTTATGATAGCAAAAATATACAGAAACAGAGTAGCATACTTTGCATGACTAACGATTTCTCTTTAGCTTTCTGGTGATATTAGTTTTGTTCTTTCAGTTTTTGGTGATTTTTCAAATGTGTTTTCCAGTGGTTTGTCTGCCAATGCCACAGTGCTCCTGCTTAAACCATTATCTTCTGTAGCAAGTGGATTTTGTCCTCTAGTACTTCAGTTACCTACTTTTCACTACAGGGGAAGCATTGAAGCGGGCAGTTTTCTAAATCCTGTTCAGTTTACTGTTTACCCTTAATTTCAGAGACAGCTTGCCTTTTAGTAAAAATAGCCACACAATAGCCAGATATGTATTATTACTATGCAATATGTACATAACAACTATAATAATTAATTATTTTTATTGGAGTAATTCAGAGGTTTATTCTGTCTGTTTTGCCTAACTCATGTGGTTTAACAGAATTTAAGGTTCTATGGTCTATTTCCTCCAGGAGGAAAAATTTATAGCTATTCCTTTGGAGCATAATCTTTTTTTATTTACTAAGGCTGCACAAATTATCTTTTCTAGAATCCAAGAGTAAATTACAATGACGTATTTTTTCACAATTCCTACTCTCTTTCTTTTGGCATTTAAACTCCAAGGGTTTTTTCTTGTCTTTTCACAAACAGTCTTGTACTTATGTAGTGTGTTTGTCTCTTTGCCACTGTTGGTATTTCAGGCCTTCATCATTTAAGGGATAGTACTCTGTAATTCTTTTCCTCAGATAGTCCACTGTCTCCTCAGTTTAAAACACTGAACATCTTCACAGATGGCTTTTTATAGATCAATGGCTTTATTCTGAGCTTTGAATTGAGATCTATAGTATTTCCTTTACCTGGTTCCACAGAGAAACTTAATGACTCTTGCAAGGAAGGATATTGGCTTTGTATTCTTTTGTTCAGTAAGGATTAACTCAGTGCAGAACATTTGCTGGGCATCAGTAATGTGTTCTGTTACCAATGGCAGAGCACACATAATTAAGATAAAGGATTTGCAGTCTTCAGTGCAGCACTCTGTGGATCAGGAGAGCTTACAGAAAGATATGAACACATTTGGAAGCATTTTCACCAACACAGAACACAGATTCAGCATTTTCCTGGTGTCTCTGTTTGTCCTACCATCTTTCATAAAAAAAGACCTGCATCTGAAATTAAGTTCTTTTTTTTTTTTCTGTCAAGACCATTTCAATACTTGATTACAATACTCCAGAAATGTGGTTTCCTTTTCATATGCTTTTCAGTTCACTGAGCTGTTGCTGTGGATTTTAACAGCTTAACCACACATAGTGGAATTTTCAAATTTTCCAAGATGTTGGGGAATCAAAGGCCAGTCAACCACATAGGTGAGGAAATAAGAGAAAATTTCATCTAAATCAATTTCTTTGCATTATTCTCAGGGTCAGGTTCATGTTCTAACTGATTTTAGGAAGTCTTGGGACAAACTTAGTTTTTCATTCAAGTCCATGTTGTGAATCAGAACTGCAGCATTGCCTGTTTCCACACATAAAATGTCTTGAGAAAGGAAGACTGATCAAAAATACCCCTAAGGCAATTGCTGGTGTTAAAAATGTCCTCTCTTGGACATTCAGTCTGCAGTGACTCTGATCAATAGTTTGTGATTGAGGAGCTTGACTTAACTTCTGGGTGAGATTCCTCAAGCATTTAGTAACGGTGAACATGAGCACTAAAAAAGTACTAGAGCTTTGAGATTTTAGATCTTTTATGAGGTTTTGTATAGCAAAATCTATCTTTGATTTCTTTTTCAGTGTGAAAAACACTACTCAACATGTATCTCAACATCCTGGACATGGCACAGTACCTTGCTCTGTGACCTTGTATTTTGACGTGTGCAGCTTGCTCCTCTTAATTGCCTTAGTTGTCTGGTCTTAGCTAGCCAACTAGACATTCTTTAAAAGCAATTAAAAGATCAGGTACCTCCATAGGGTGAAATATTCCACCTGTGTTGGAGATCCACTTTTGAATGAACAACCTCACCTTTGGACAGGTTTCAACCCTCCGTCCTGGTCAGTAACTATGTCAGAAAAGTCACCTAATTCTTACATAGCTAAAGGACAAGAATCCAACTTTTTCTCCTCTGTTTCATGAGAATGTGGATTTTACCTGCCCCATGTATTTATATGTTTCTTAGGGCTGTTCTTGCCTTTGTAAGTGTAGTCCTCCAGATGTGCTGCAGTATTGACCTCTGCAGGGATCTCTTTGTGGTCATTGTGATTCAAACATTACTGATGTTGATTTTTATACCCTGAGCAAAATAACACCTTATCTTTTACAATTTGAATTGTGCTTCTTCCTCCTGAAAGCATCATAGTGTTTGTTTCTTTAGCATCAAATGATGTAGCTTGCCAGGCACTGTCCAGAAGTGGCTGTGATTCCAATAACATCACTTGTAGAAGGTATGATATGGATGGGGAAGGAGTTGCTCAAGTCAATGACAATTTCCTCATTATACAGCCCCCCAAAATATATAATGAGATGGTGGTAATGAGACACTGAAACCTACCTACTTCCCCCAAATCCTCTATGCATTCAACATACAGGACTAAAGTAAAAATTAATTAGATTTTGCTTGATGGTTTTATTACTGACTTGAAACTACAGAGCACCTTTAGACAATGACCATGTTCCAATTGTACTAAACTAGATATGGCACTTTGAGTGTTGTAAAATGAATGTAATGATGAAAAGCAAACTGTTAGAAGTACTTAGTGCAGACTTTTTGATATTCAACTTGCAAAACCTCTTTTAAGAAATGCCTGATATTTATAAAAAATTAGGTATTGTTTTCCCAAATAATTATTTTCCATTCTTCATCACTTTATTGATGAGCAGAAGGAATTACTTTTATTTTATTAGTTAGAAAGGAATCTTAGATCACATTTAAAGAAAACAGTGTCAGCTGATGCTTTTGTAAACTGACCTGTATTAGCTCAAGTTGGTATTTTTCAGTCATCTTGCTCACTGCTACCCTGAAACAACAGCCAGTGTACAGGAAAAGGAGCTGCCCTTGAATCACTGCACCTTGCAGCCTTACGTATTTAATTAAAAGCTTCCTTACTCATCTATGGCAGGTCAGAACTTGGTACCTAAACTGCTTCAGCCTTACTCAGCATGCAAAAAGCAACCAGAAGAGAAGGGAAAAGTAAGTGTTTGTTTCAGCCTGGTTTAGCCTTTCACCCATTATCCCAGCTTTGAGAGTAGGATTTGGTTAGGCCAGGTGCCTGATGACAAAATGAGGGCTCAGTCTAATTTAGGATATCATTGTTGTGTCACTCCATAAACTTCTAGAACCTAACCTGGAACCTCCTGGGTTAAAATTAATTGTTAAGTGGTGGTCAGATAGTTCTCAATAATAGAATTAAATTCAGTAAGCAAGAAGAAAAGTTCCACAGCAATGCATAAACAAACAAAAAAAAAAGATCAGTTTTCCTTAGGATTAATGACCTGAATTTGTTCAGTGAAGAAAGGGACATTAATCCACTGCAGTTAGTGCAACAGAATGCTGGCAAGGAAGGGATATGAGCACAGGTGAAAGGAAGATGAAAAAAGTTTGGCTGGACAAACTTTCAGCTGGAATCAGCTACACTGTGTAGCCACACCTTCAGAATGTTTTTTGCTTTCAAGATGCTGTAAGAATATTTAAAAATTAAACAATCTTTTAATCTTTCATTTAAAAACAGTCTCTGCTATTGATACTCTGAATGACTAAGCCAGAAAGAGCTAGGTTGATATTTTCAGCACAGTGAAAAAGCACTTTCCTTGACCCCCAAATATTAGATGTCCCATTGCGAGGCATTTGCAAGTTAAAACAAAGTTTGTAACTTCATAGAAGCAGATGTTCATGATATGTGTTTACAGGAAGAAACTCAAGAATATTTTCAAGCAACAATGCAAAAATAAAACACTTAAGCCCATCAAATGTCTTTGTGATTTTCTTAGGCTTCATTTAAACTATTGGTGTTTCCCCTCCCCCCAGTAAATAATGTAGTATTTAATATTCTGTAGAATATACAAGGAAGCATTTATCAAACTGTAATTTATTACTGTGCTTTTATTACTTCTAATCACTGTGCATTAAAGTAATTGCCTTTTTCCTGCTAAGGAGTATTGGAAACTTGAAACAATAAAAGTTTAAGACAAAGTTTTCTATGAAACCAGTATGGAGTATTTTTTTGAAATGTATGTATTTGCCAAGATCTTCACCTTAGCACAGTAAAACATTTTTGCCTAGCAAATATGTAGACTGAACAAATACGATTGCAAATCTGTAAGAAACATAACTAATACAAGGATTTTTCTCTCTTTTTTTTTTTGCAAACATTTTCTTCCATCTTTTGTTTAATAATAAATCATGAGGTTTATATCCTTTCATTCCAATAAAAAAGATATTAAAGAAATAATAAATTGTGACACATTTATTGAGATTTACTGTTAAATAAGGAATAAGAAGTTTAGTTAAAGCTACAAGAGGGTAAATTTTTAATCAATTATTTGAAAATTAATATTTTCAAAATCAACCTCTGTATAATTTTTCAGCCTTACTGTGAATGAATTCCTCAATGTTTTGAAAAGTTATGTATAGTCAATGATAATGTCTAAAAACTTGTCATGGTGTTTTTAGCATCGTCTTTCCAATGGGGCAACTGTGTATAGTGTAAGATTTCTAAAAAGCCTAAATTTACATTATAATACAATATTTGTGTCTATAAAAATGGATATTTAATATGTCCGTATGTATTTGTAGCTTTTATATTTTTAAAGCTTTTATTCTCTGATCAATTTTTTCCTTTCAATGTTTTCAACAGCCTACAAACGGGGAACTCAAATATATGACCCAAAGTACATTTTCTATGGCTGCCTAATTTAGCACATTTAGGCTCTTTGTGGAACAATTACATAAGGCTTGTATTTTTTTTTTAGTTCAATTTTTGACCTTGAATCTGTTCTGAAAAGAATATTTAAATTCAGAAGGCCATTTATGAGTAGAAAAAATGTCATGAGACAATACAGTTATTCTCCTGACCTTGTCAATAAACCAAAATCTTGGAAAATTAGTCAAATTAATGCTTTAATTTAAACGGGGAAGGATTTGGACTGTCACATGAGTGCCTGACCAACAGAGGAAGAAGGCTGGGGAGGTCCTGTTTCTTACGAAGAAATATGAAATAAAATTTAAAAGGAAACCAATATTTGCATTAAATGTTTTCTTAGTAAAATTCTTCTAAAGATAGCCTTGTAATAATGCAAAATGATGTTGAAGTTTTGCAATTTTCTTCAGAATATTTGTTTTGCACAGATTTTTAAGTTATGTAGAAACACTAAGGCAATTTCGCACATGTAACTTGCTTGTTTTTGTACTGCTCTGCTGAGGTCAGTAATAGTCTATAGGAAGGGTTATTTCTTTTTGTTGTAGTGGGCACCTTGTGGAAGAAATATGTGCAATGAGCTTGTGACTGAGAGGTGTTAATGATTTTGATCCTAAACTAGTTGAAGTGTATCTGAGTAATTTTAGAGTAAGACTCATTTGCGATACTTAATGGCATTTAAAATGATTTGTCATGCCTTATGGTTGTAGATAAAAAAAAGAACCATGAAATTCTCAAAATACAAAACCTGAAAAGAAGAATCCCCAGATTAATATGAAAAAAAGGCTGTAAAGCTAACATTTGCTATAATAATAATAATTTTATGTTATTATTATTATTATTATTATTATTATTATTATTATTATTATTATTATTATTATTATTATTGTTATTATTACTATTTCTTCACCCTAGCTGATAAGACTAAAGAAAATAATAAATTTCAATTATCAAAAGTAGCAAGAAAAATAATAAGCAGGAATACTAAAAACACGCTTCAAATGTAGTTTTTATTCTACCAAGTCAGTGGGTGTTAATTATAAGCAAAGGTTGAAATGTATGCACTATTCTGTTATTAAGTATTATTCAAGAAAAATAAATCATTTGCCAGGAGTTATACTGTTTCTTAGGGGACCAGTTTTTATTAAGACCTATTAATTAACTACTTTATCCTGTGTTCAGAGAGAAGTTGTTATACTTTTTGTCAGGGCACTCCATGATCTCCAGTACACCTATGTGCCGTCTGTAGAGAATTTAACTCTGAGACCTCAAGCTGTAGCAGGGCGACATGCAGCACAAATAATGCCTTCAGGGACTGCTAATGAGTGATTTCACAGTTCAGGGGATGCTGCTAATTTTCATAATCTGTCAAGGGAATGACAAAGATGGGAGGAGGCGTTTTACTTCCAAAACTGAGTTATTTTGATTAGCATTCTTATCTCAGCCCAGCTGAATTTTGTACAGTAATTGAACCCCTCTTGGGGTGCCATCACTAGGGTTTGACACAAGGATAACTGTAAGGTGTGGCATTTAGAGCCTTTGCCTGCCAATGTTTCACAGAACCTAGCCATGTTCCCCCTAGCATAGTTCACAGCCTTAGTGAAGACCAAAAGGAAATCTACAACTGACAGATCAGATATGTCAGGGGAATGAGGGAAATGATTACAAGGCTGGCATTTAAATTGATGTAGGAAGTCATGTTCATGACTTACAGTGATAGATGGCTTAATGAGAGAGACAGGAATCCAGAGGTAGAATCCATCAATTAGCACCGGAAAATTTATCTCCTGTCTAATATTTCAGGTCTACAACAACTACCCAAATTTTTCATTTGTTTTATAGCAGCAGGAAACCAGTATCCTGAACATATGGAGGCTGAAGTACATTTTTCCACTTGTTATCTTTAATCAATACCATCACACTTAACATGACAACCTACAGCCTTCCACCACCTACAGCTACACATTACTGTGTGAAACCACACACATATGTCTTCGTATCAGTACTCTAGACTTTTTCCTTCTTTTTGTTTCCTTTGGCCCCTCAAAGTAAGTAATCTGGCTTTTCCTCAGAAATAGGAAAAAATATGAAAAATATGTACATTTCATTGTACTCACTGCAACAGAGAAGTTTCACTTGGAACTGATCATGCATGCATTATTGTATTTGATAACATCAGACAACAGGACAGGTATAGGGCCTCTTGGGTCACTTAGTCTAATATTTATCATAGGCAATGATATTGTATAATCCTTTTTAAAATTCATTAACTTTAACTGGCTAAGATTTTTTTTTCTCTTCTCCCAGAAGGCTCACTTAGAAAGTAACAACTTTGATGGATAGAAGCCATCTCATTTTTAACTAAAATTGTTTTCTATATAGTTTACATCCATTTCTTCTTGTGACAACACTGTCATCTAGTTTAAATTTTTCCCCAGCCTCACTAAACTTTTCAGATAATTTTACTTATGTGGTAAAAATAGGCAGTGCTTTACTTAAAAATAATTTTTACAATAAATCATGAATGTGAGCATTAAATTAGGCCTATCAAGAATTTAGATTTGACAAGACATTCTGTTCAATTAAACCTTATAGTGAGAGGATCATATGAATGTTTGTCTTGTATTGTGTCTTTGTCCCCAGGTTCTTTCTTTCCACTTAAGACATTGAACACCCTGTTTCTTTAAACTTTGCATGAGAATAATGTGCCTCCTTCTTTAGCACAAGGAAAAAAAAAACAAATGACAAAAAACCCCAAAAAAACAAACACAAGAAAATGTTTCCTCTTCCGCTCTGCAGCCTGGCGGTTCTCATTGAGTGTGAGACATTAGGTTCCCTTGTCCATGGTTAGAAAATTTCTGTGACCCGTTTGGGTTTCCATAGATGCTTCCTCACTCCTATAATACAGAGCAATAAGCATTAAAGAGTAAGAATAGTCTGATGAGGAACATGTTGAGCTCAATCAGCCTTCAATTTTCACCTCAGCTATTTAATAAGTCACTATTGACAATATTTCCAAAATAACTTATGACTTTTAGTAAGTAAGGATTTTTCAAAGTTTTTGCTATTGGAACATATAATATATAGAAAAGCATTCAGGTTCTTTAAGTGAGCTGTGTCTAAAAATAGCCATTACTTGTAGTTTTTTCTCAGTATCTTTTCAAACTGCTGTTTTACTCTGAATAATACAATTATTATTATTTTCTGGGGTATATAGAATTTCTTGTAAGTCACAAACATTTATTCATTATAATATAAGAAAAATATAGGAAAAAAGAAATAGAAATGAGAAAAAAATTAAAAGCAAGCAGAGATGAATATTTCTTAACACTATTCAGAGACCTTAATGAACTTGGAATTGAGTGTATTCTTAATTCCCTTCATTTGTTTAATGTCCACTTCTGTACTCTGATGATGCTGTATTCTGACCAAACAGAAAAGAAGCTGCAGCTCAAATCTGAAAGAAATTATCTGGGTCAAAATGTGCCCTTTGGTAGAACTCAGATGAAATTTTTCTTCCCCAGTTATTTGCTGTGACTCATAACCATGATTTTTTAGCACCCTTGGCCCAGCAGCCACTTGCCATAGTTAAATGTCAGAAAGATAGATGTCTAAGCTGGAGCTAGTCATGCCAGAATCCCTTTATACTCAGTGGAAAGAAATAGGCTCTGCCAGCAAATGACTGATCTGGCCATTTAGACATCTAACTTACAGTAGAGGTACCCTGTCTCAATTTGTGCTATCTGCATGCAGTCTTTCTGAGCTGGAGTAAGTATCACTTTCTACAGGTGAGAATATGAAATAGAAGGACTGCTCCTAGTGTTTAGAATGGAAAAAAAAATCACCCCTCTTCCAAAAAAGCTGTAAATCCCCCAGGTCCCTGCCAAGGCACAGCATGAGCTATATGTAGAGCTGTTGCAAGCAGGCTGCACTCAGGCTGAGGTCAGTTGCCCACAGAGCCCATTTATCCTTCTTCCAGAAGTCACAACACTGATACTTATGCAAACCAGGTCTTCTTGGCATCCTATCTACTTCCCAGCCACAAGGACAATGTGAATAGCTGTAGCTAAAAGAACACTTACACTTGAGGTAAATACATTTTAGGATGCCATAAGCACTGATTATACCAGTGGTTTCTCACTGATGATACATGCAGGATCAATTTGGAGCAGGTACCAGATACTGCCTCTGGTAGAAAATTTACATTTCTTAATCCTCATGTGGGACCAGCAATATAAAGCAATATTTTTACACAATGATTTGTAGAAATTTGTAGTAGACATATCAAGATTAATGTGTAAACACTGGAAGAAACTGTAGAACAAAGGATTAAAAGGAAGACCTGCATTTTGAACAAAGAATATTACTCCCAAGAAACGGCTCCCAGCACTCTATTCCCAGTAGTAAAATGGACTACTTGCCTTTGATCTTTTTTAGTGTTTGGAAATCAATAATATGAAGATTAGTTCACTGTTGTCAATCAAAAGGCACCCAAGAGATGAGGACTTAAGAGCTGCTGTCTCTTTTTCTCTTGTGTTGCACACACTAGTGATCATGCTCAAGCTGCTTGGATATGTCGTGATGCTTTTGAGTGTGTGAGCAATGCATCTGTAAAATCAACACATTTAAAGATGCTGTTTAATAAAATCACATTCCCTTCCCACAGGAACTCTCACTGAGTTTTGTTAGACAAATTTTCCTACAGTGGAAGTTCCTTTCCTTTACCATTGCCATGTAGCCTTGCTCATGTTATGGTTAAATTCAATCTGAAAGTTTTTCATAACAGGTTCTTCAGATATCAGCAGTTGATAGTTCTTTTATTATGAGTCAATTCTCTCAAAATGATCCTTATTAACCCCATGTAATTTGAGGAACACTGTGACTAAGTTTTTTGGATCATAATTGACTATGATTCCCTTTGTGCAGGCAGGTATCCTCTTAAAGACTGCTATTCAATAGTTGAGTGGCATGAATTCACACCTAGAAATACCTCTTCTTACTGAATATATGGTATCTGCTGTCTTACTACATTCCAAGCTTTGAATACTTAGACAGTTACTGAGCTCCATGCCCAAGTGTTTTAATTTTACAGTAACAGAGAGTGGAAGAAATGTTGCAGTGAGGGAGGACTTAGGGCTTCTTGCTGTTGAGCTGGAGACATGACTGCTGTTGAGCTGGAGACATGACTGAGATTTCTGCATACATGCTGAAGGTCACATACAGTCCAACCAGTCAGGAGTGTGTACCCACTGACCACTCATGCCCAGGAAAGCAAATAAGGCTATATACAACAGATGATTTTGCAATCATATATATATATATATATATATATATATATATATTTGTGCATATACATATCAGATACATAATTGAACAAACTAGCATTATACTGATATGGAAATGCCAATGGCTTGATCAAGGCTGAATAGACCTGTCAGTTTTCTTAATAGCACATAGGAAAAAGAATGGCATTAAGATAAAGTCTGTAGTATAAAGAAGAGACGGAATTAGAGCTTATGGAGACCAAGACAGCTTCACCTACCAAGCTCTCCTTAGAGAGTTTCCCATTCCTCCCCATGGCTTGTATATTTTTGATAGGGCTAGAATGGTTGATCTAAAAAGTTGTTTGTGCTGTTCTGAGTATGATTTTATCTCTGGATGTTTTCTGCTTAAGGTTCTGGTTTAAGCCAGTATATTTGGCAGTTAAGTCAAGACCAAGGTTGATCTTGTCCATGAGACTGAGTTCAGTTTTATAAAACCTGAACCAGTTTTCTTCCCAGAGAGGCACTACAGGGTTAGCTGCTCCAAATTTATATGATCTAGGCAGCAAACTAGCTACAGTAAAGGCAGTTGAATTATTACCAGACTAGCTCAGGACCGTAACCTATGATTAATGCCTTTCCCTCCACAATTATAACTCAGAACAATCATTAAACTACCAAATTCAGAGCATAAATCAATAGGATGAAATTGAGAGGCTCAAAGAGTGGGTCTGTGCAGATCTCATGAAGTTCAACAAGGCCAAGTTCAAGGTCCTGCTCCTGGACTGGGGTAATCCCCAGGATCAATATAGGCTGCTGGTTCATCATGGGAGAACCTGATTGAGAGCAAGGAGGATCTTGGGAATACTGAAAGTTGGATGGCTCTTTGAACAATCTGATCCAGTGAAAGATGTTACTATACATGGCAGGCGGAGTGAACTAGATGACCTTTAAAGGTTCTTTCTAACTCAGACCATTCTGTGATCCCATGAAATTAGAGGGAATTCTGACGTTAAGTAATTACTAAAGTCTGATGATGATTTAGAAATTTTATTCGCGAATGCTACTCAATTACAGGCGTACTAAGCAAAATATATTTTAAACACTGGGGGTTTGGTTTTTTTTTAAAAAAACTCCATAAATAGCTTGTGACTTTTGGATAGGATTTAGGAAATTCTATGAAGTTATGAAGCAGTACACTAATCAATGAGCCAAGAAATAAAGAAATTAAATATTTACAGGGAAATTGAATTCTAGAAATAATACCAGTTATCTGGGAAGTAGTCCATGAGATTAACATTTAGGCTCTTAAGCTTCTTATGGCTTTTCAGAACATAAAAATGTTATGTCATCCAGATTTATTTACTATATATGAGCTCTAAAATATATTTTATTGGGAAAAAAACCAGTAGGTCAAAAGATTCTAATTTGCCTTTTTGAGACTTGGGGTCCTACAGTGGGGTCTCACCAGAACAGAGTAGAGAGGCAGAATCACCTCCCTTGACCTGCTGGCCGTGCTGCTTTTGATGCAGATCAGGATACACTTGGCTTTCCCAGCTGCAAGTGCACAGTACTGGGTCAATTCCAGCCTCTCATTCACCAGCACACCCAAGTCCCTCCTGGCAGGGCTGCTCTCAATCTGTTCATGCCCCAGCCTGGACTGATAACAGGGGTTGCCCCAACCCAGGTGCAGCACCTTGCACTTGACCGTGTTAAGCCTCATGATGTTCCCAGGCGCCTACTTCTCAAGCTTGTCCACGTCCCTCTGGATGGCATCCTGTCCTTTCGGTGTGTCAACAGCACCACTCATCTTGGTGTCATCTACAAATCTGCTGAGGGTGCACTTGATTTCTTTGCTACGTTATTGATGAAGATATTAAATAACACTGGTCCCACTAGAGACCCCCAGGTACCACCACTTGTTTGTGCCCACTGGAACTCTGAACCATTGATCACTACCCTCTGGATGGGACCATCCAACCAATTCCTAATCCACCTAACAGTTGAATCCATCACTCTCCAATTTGAAGAGAAGGATGAGTGGGATATCATGGAAGTACTTGCTTTCAGGCTCTTTAGCTCATGTTCATTTATTTCTCTGGTGGCTTTTCTAATACTTTCTTCTTTATGAGTTTGTTTTTGTCCATAGTCCACATAAGTGGACTAAAACATAAGCTTTAGTAGCCTGTCAGCTGAGAGCAGAACAGCAGAAAGAATGCAAGGAGTAGAACCCCTTCTTTGGACCAGCTCTTACATATTAAATTTCTGGGACAGTTAGAGATATTAATTTAAGAGGCAGTGTTTCTAAAGAAAATGTAGTTCTGGAGGATCAGCCTCTCACATAGGCAGATCCTTACCTAAAGATGGTTGGAAAATTTTCAGCAGAAAACTCCTCATCAGAAAACTGTCTGCATCAAAATAATGCTGCATGCTGATTTTACTAAACTTTCGGTTCAGAGGAGGACTTAAAAAAAACATACCACAGAGGCCTGTCTTAGCAGTTTTATTGTTAAATACTTCACAATTTAGAATGACTTTTCAATTCAATATTTTGGAATTTTTTTATACTAACTGTGTCATATAAATGGACAATACTAAAAAGCTAAAATCAAAACAACATTTTGTGCTGCCAAAACTGACACAATAAAACCAAGCTGGCCACCTAAAATAAATGGATTTGTGATTAACCTGTTAAGAGGATAACCACTCTCCTACCCTAGTCCTCCATCACAGTCAAAAAAGTGTCAAGTTAAGTGCTACTATACTCCAGCTCCTATTTGCCCTTGTGCTGCAAGCTACAGAAAAAAATACAAAAAGTTTTCACAGTGTTCTTTATCTTATGTCATTATCCTTATGCTGCCTTAGGTCATTAAAATAAATGTTTGGTGCTTGGGTCCATTTATTCTATTGTCAGTGATGAATGTACCTGCTTGATTTAATTTTGTATGCATTTTATATCACCCATTGTATGTTTTCAGGTTTCTTAAGTAAGTAGTCCATCTTATTTCAAAAACTCTAAGCATGATATATATATATATATTTTTATTTTTAATGATCTGATTTTAAAAGTTATGCTTTTTGCTTAGTCCATGGTAAATCCTAAGTTAAACCTGACTGTGTTGTTTTGTTAGTACTTGGGGATAGTTTTGTATGCTCTCCATACAGAGAGGGAAGTCAAATTGTTCTACATCTCAAGAAATGAGGGCTTGGACTTATTCCTCTTCATTTCCTTGCCTCTTTTCTGTCCTTACCACAACATAGTTTTGAGGAGATTTCTATTTCGCTTCCTCATTTCTCTTCATGTTTCTTCAACCAACTTTTTTCTCAAAGCAATTTTTTTTTCCCACCAAAAATAATATTTTCACCCCGTTGTAAAAAAGCACATGGAAGCAAGTCACTGCTAAAGGACAGGTACACAGATCCATACATTTCTGCTGAGAAGGGCAGAACACTGCTCTGCAGAAAGCTTATGAAGCTGCCTTTTTGGTCTTTCTGCCTAAAACCAGCAGTGAACCATGCAGGCCTCTCTTCTTCAGGCAGCTCTAATTGGCACCTGAGCTGGGAGACAGGTGCACACATTTGGCTCTATTTAGCCTCTTCCTCCACATCCCTCTACATACAGCATGTCTTTTCTCTGGTGTATGTAAAAAAGATCTCATTTCCATTCCTGACTTGGCAAACAACCCTTGGATCAAATAGCAGTATTGCCAGTATTTAACCTCAAACTCCAAGTTGCTAACATTTCACCAGTCTGAAAATCAAGTCAATATCCCAGGACTGCCATTGGGACTGTAGGGAGTCTTTCCTCTATAATGGAAGGTAAACCCGGAGAGGTGGAAAATCATGTGCTACACCAGACCTATACACCAAGAACATTTATAATTTAGGGATGCTATGTAGATGTATAAGTGGATGTACATACTAGGTGGATTGTACAGAAAATCAAACAAAGATTCTGTTGGACCACAGTTCTAATTCAGTGTGCAGGAAATTCTTCCTGGTGTTCACCTCAGGTGTCTTGTTTCTAAAAAGTATGCCCTTATGTGGAGGCTACATAGAGTTATGCCTTTAAAAAAACCTACAGTAATGGTAGCAGCTCCTAGTCAGAATTTTTATTAGCAGGAAAGAAATATTTTTGCCATTCCATCCCAAAAGCCTATTCCCTCTATTGCTTTGATATTTTTGAGCTTTTTTTCTTTATCTCTCCAACTTTTTGGTGGGGATGTGAAAAGATTAGAAATAGGGTATGTACAACCTAATTCAAAAAGTGTGTAAGAGAATTCCTGTAGGAAAAAAATATTCTGCATCAGAATGGTTAAATTGTAAGAAAGTCCACTGAAAGTGGTACTAACCCAAATGTTAAACAACAGTTGCTGTTGCTGCATTTGTCCTGGCAGTACATTGTGGTGAAAGCAAGATCAGTTTCAAGGCGTACAAGCACAACTGTTGCAATAGCCAGCTGGTAAATGATGCTATTTCCAGGTGATCCTTCTGAAGGTCACATCAGGAACACACTGGATGCAGTCCCCATTAATAGAGATAGGGGCTCACCAGCCAGATAAAGAGAGGGATGATTCTACTAAAACTTCACTCCAAACTTGAACAGACTACAAGCCTTAATATAATTCAAAAGTATTTAGACCACTTTTGCTTCCCACTTTCAGCTTTACATATTCCCATACTTCCTGGTCCTCTTTCTGATAATAATTGAAGTGACAAAATATTTTGGGAGAAGCTCTCATTTTAAAAGAAACCAAAGGGCCCTGAAATGTTAAGAGAAAATTTTAACTATTAGATTTTCCAAACTATTTTTTCAGGCTTATTTTTAAAAATATTTGGCTGGAGTTCATAGCTTACATCCTAAGTCTTGTGTGCATACACAAACTGAATTGAAATTCTGACCTCTGTGGTTCACCGATCTGCTGATGGGTCATCCACTAGTTTTATCAGAGAATTATTCTAATAAGCTAAGAAAACAGGATCAAAATCATCTTTGTAGCTTTGTTCTCTACTCATCTGCACTGAAAAGTTCTGACAAGGTTATAATTCTTAAAAATTATTTTTAAGCTAGCATTTAGGTTTTTAATAACATTTGGAAAACCTTTAATTTCTGTTGATTCTACTTTAGGTTTTTCTGTTATGCAGAGAAATATCTTAAACTCATTTACCAGCTGTAGTATAAGGTTTTGAGTTCCACAAGATAGCTATAGAACAGCCTTAAAAGTATATTTTCTTACCATCCTGAATTTATCTGGAAAAGTGTCAACATTGCTAGTGTTTCTGACTGGGGAGTGTTTCTGATTCTGATAAAGGGGATACAGGCCCCTGAGAAAAGGATGGAGACCCCAGTGTGGGGCCAGTAACCCCAGTGTGGGGATGGTGACCCTAATGAGGGTATAGTGACCCCTGAAAAGGGAATGGGATAATCCCAATGTGTGCCTCAAGTACATTTAACCTTGAGAAAAAAGGTGACTTGCATTTTGAGTTCTGTATTGCAGGACATGAACCATCAAATGAAGAAGACCTGAGCTGAGCTGGTGTTGGTGTCCAATAATAAACTGTTTCTTCCTGCCTGAAGTATCTACCGCATCCTAATGGACTATTGCCTACAATATGGAGGGGTGGAAAACAGCTCTGAAAGAACAAAGACTGTTTAAGCGTGAGAATAAATAGATTTAAGATATGAGTGATGTAATATGGTATGGAATAAGAGGTGGAATATGTCATAGCTTTAGTTAGGTGGGCCTGGGTTTGGGTTTTGAAGTTCAGACTAGGCCTGAAAATTGTCAAGTGATTTGAGCTGAGCTGAGCTGGCTAACAGCTGACTTCGTCTAGCCAATAGTATTGTATTCCATACCATACTACATCATCTCAAAAGGAGTAAAATCCAGTATGTGTGTGTGGCTTAGGCAGTTGCTTCACAGCTGTGGTCCCAGCAAGACACGCTGCCGTCCCAGGAGGGATGGGAAGGCCCAAGCCCAGACT
>JAWWLZ010000042.1:30517245-30533043 GCA_035041345.1 Poliocrania exsul | reverse complement strand
GACTTCTCTAAAGTGATTTGTAGTTAAAATGGTAGAATTTGTGTTTACTGGGAAGTGGGAAGTTCTTTCTTGTTATACATAACTTGTGTAAGTGTGTGTCATATTGTAGTTTCCTCTTAATTTTCTCTTTTGCTGAATAAATACATATAGTTAATTTCAGTCTAAACCTGGTTTTAGAAATTTTTTTTCCCTTTCTCCTTTTTCTCAGCCGTAGGCTAACTCTGTCCTTGGGCAGCTGGCATTTTGCCAGCTCAACCCAAGATAGCATTAAATTTTGACAGGTGCTTGTACTTTGACTGAGGTTTCAAATACTTTGAGATGACTGTAAACATGATCTCAGTTATCAGGAAAAAAATCATGATCAGCAAAGAGTATCCTGATATTTGCTATTAATGATAATGAGGTATCACCTGAATAACCCTCATCTTCCTAATAGTGAAATAGCATGCAACTGAAAAGGTGCTGGCAGTACTGAAATATGTTTCAGTAAACCAAAAACCTGAAAGTTTTTGTAAGTAAAAAGTAAGTAAACTTAAAACTGAAGAAAAGAATGTTTTTACAAAGCACAGGAATGCTGACTTGAAAAATAAGTTACCATTAAAAGGGCTTTAAGTTGTTTGGAGAGATCTGTAGGCTTACATGTCTGAGGAATACCTAGTAAATATCTGAAAGCTAGCCCAAGCTATTTTTAAGAAGTACACAATTGCAGAAGGTTGTAAGCATTTTATTGCAACTTCAGCCAGCAACTTGGATTAGACATCCATCCCATATAGTGTTGTTTGTGTCTGGATTACTCTCTAGATGAGGTGTTCAGACAGACTGCTACGTTTATCAGCTCTGCAGGGACAGCTCAAGAAGAAGGAAAAAATAAAAAAGTACTAGTTATATGGTCAGAGTAAAAATTCTGCAAAAACTGTGTTTTATTGGACTTTTCTGTCAGTGTGTCATAACATGTCAGCTCTCTTGAAGGGATATAACTCCTGGAAGTCCTCATAAGGTGTCAAGGTCCAAACAATAATTTATTATTTTTTTCTTTATCAGAAGAAATACCAGGTTATAACCAGGTTAATACCTGTGTTGTAGGCCAAAGGACAGATCTCTTTTCCAGCAAGGCAAGAGTTTCTCATTTCCACACATCAGCACTCTGACCTAACACAACATATTTCTATGATTAACACCATTAAGAGCTCACTAAAACTGTTTTTTACATATGTCCCTTTCTGAAGATACTGTCCAAAAGAGAGGAGCAGGACCCAGAGGTCTGTGTTTATCCCCTCTGAGTGGTCTTCTGCAGCTAGTGGAGCTGGTATAATCAGACTACTCTCCATCATTTGGGTGATTATTTTCCACCACCATTTTCAAAATTTTCCCTGAGAGCCCTTTTAAAAGTCTGACTCAATGCTGTCCCACAGACACATGCAGACTTCACATGCAGACTAGCAGCAGGCTAGCGAATTCCCCTTGGGAGTCAGAAGTTCATACAAAAGATGAGAGTTCTTTAACAAGTAGCACTGCAACCAGCATAACCTAAACACTAATGCGTGATTGTCTATAATAACCACACATGCACATTCAAGTGTAAGTAGTATGCCTGTTCCCAAATCTAAGTCTTCATATCAAAATAACCAAAATAAAAACAAAATAGAACAAAACAAGACATTACACAGGAAAACAGAAACAAATTCTGTATCCATAGAACATACCTTCTATAATCCATCCTACTAATCTCAACAATGCGCATATAATGCTAATAAATCATTCATTCTTTTGACAGTCAGTTAATAAGCAATGTCTGTGCTCACATCTTTATTGCTTCACTTCTTCAGGTTTTTTTTTCCTAAGTCCATCACCTAAATATTATTTTATTATAGCCCCTTGTATTTAATTATTAAAAGGTTTAATAACAGCAGACCGCATCCAGTCACATCAAAAGGAGAACCTTCTTCATGTTCATATTTAGATTGCACCTTTATCAATAAGACAATTCATTTCATAGAAAGTGAACTAGAACAATAACTTAAGGGGCATAAATACTACAGAAATTTTTTCTTCCAGTAATTCAAAATATGATGTCTGGAGGTGAAATTATACTGTCACAAACAACTGATATTTCTGTCTTTTATCAATGACAAGCAGTACTTATAAGGAAAGAATACCAAGCAAATCACTTCAGATTCCATTCTGTAAGTCATATTATATAAAGGCATGAGTGTGAGTGTGAAATGTTTTCATAACCTGTTCTTCATCTGGCCTCTGGGGTTTGTTCTGCTGACAAATTTGATTGATACTTTTTATTATCACTTTGCACTATGGATTTTCAAGTGTTATTGTTTTCAGACAAAATCATTGTTTTTAATTGAACTTGAGAAAAAGAAATATTTCAAATACACTGCATTATTGAATGCAAAAGAAAATAAAACATTAATATCACAAATTCTTAAATTTTGGTCACTTTCTTTTCTTTTTTTCCCTCTCAGTTCTGCTTCATATTCACATGCAATAGATTAGGAAAAGCTAAAATAACATTCAGAAAAAAATGTGATGCAATTATTTATTTATTCTCTTTCAAGTGGCACACAACATAGTGATTTTCTTTTATATTGTATTTATTGATGTCATTGAAGACAGAAGTCCAACCTAATAAGCATATAGCTAGTGGATTGCATGAGGCTGTTTATCTGATTGTTACACTCAACAGATTTCTCCATGGGGATCCCTATGGCTTTAAATAATCACAGTGTTTCAGCTGTTTTGTATAGGTATGTATGAAACTCACAACAAGCCTGATGTAAAACACCTGTGGACACAGACAGGCAGAGAATTTGCAAGTGTTGGTTTCTTTGTTGGCTTCTGCTTTGTTTTTGGGATATTTTTCAGGGTCTCAGGTGGTAAAGAGAGGAAAATCCCACCATATTTGTTTTCTATATTTTATAAAGTATAGTATGTATTCATATTGTATATAGGATATGTCTACAGAGAGAGGCATAAGAAGTGGGCTCCTACTCACAGTTTGGAAGAGAAGCTGTATGAGGAGTGCTGAGGTCGCTTGGTCTGCTCAACCTGAAGAAGAGGACACTGAGGGGAGACCTCATTGCAGTGGCTCCTGGGTCAAACAGGGTACATCTCTGAGCAGCTTAAATACTGACAAAATGAGACAGCATCTGACTGCAACCATTCAGGTACATATGTCCTAAACTCTGCACAGCCTGCTAATTATTTCATTAAAAACCATTAATCAAATTAATCTCAAGTGAAAAAAAACCCAGAAAATATTTCTTTCTGATAGGAATACCAGGCCCTGGTTAAAGATTTTGAGAGTTACCTCATACTGATTCATGACAAAAGCTTTGTTTTATTTTATATCCACAGTGCTACAAAATACTATTAACCTCTGTGGGAACAGTAGAAATTAAGGTCTTAATTTAGTTTCCTATTCATGGGCATCTCATGCCTTTTTAGACTTCCCATGTATTTAAAACATTCACACAGAAGTAACAAATATTACAGCCCAACGAGGCTTTTCTGGATCTACTGGCATTTTACAATGTGTAGACATTTGCACAGAGGTCAATACATAATTCATGAGTACATAAAATTATCTTATTCATTGATGAACATACACAGCAAACTGCAGGACTGTAGTCACAGGCTTAACACTGATATTCTTAACACTTGTAAGACAGATTCCTGATGAATCTTTGCTGGTCAGGTATCAGACACTCATCAGTTGGGGGGGAAGTGTCAGTCACCAAGGCATATGGATGGACCTCTTACTGTACTATATTGGCATTTCCCAGCTTTCTCTTGTTTTTTATTCTCAAGTTTTCATAACCATTTTTGTGTGTGTTTCTCTCTGGAGACCTTCAGCCAGTGACTATTTCTTAAGCCAACAGTTTTATCTCTGTGGTTTTATTTTACTTACCATGGAATCACAGAATCAAAGAATAATATGGGTTGGAAGGGTACTTAAAAGGTGACCTAGTCCTATGTCTCTGCAATAAGCAGGGACATCTTCAACTAGATCAGGTTGCTACCCATCCAGCGTCATGATGACTGTTTCCAGGGATGGAACATCTTCCATTTCTCTGGGCTACCTGCTCCATTGCCACACTGTCAAAAAAATTCTTTCTTATATCTAATCTAAATTAACCCTTTTTTACTTTACCATTACCCCCTTGTCCTATCCTTGAGATCTACAACCCAACTCTCAGCCTGTCTTCATAGGAAAGGTGCTTCAGCCTCCGATTATTGTGTTCCTGTGCTGGACTTGCACCAGCAGGTACTTGCCCTTCCTAGTTGGGGGTCTCACAAGGGTGGAGTAGAGGAGCAGAATCACCTCCCTCAATCTGCTGGCCATGCTGCTTTTTATGCGGTCCAGAATACACTTGGCTTTCTGGACTGCAAGTACACATTGCTGGGTTGTGGTCATTTTTTCATTCACCAGAACCCTTAAGTCCTTGGCAGGGCTGCTCTCAATTCATTCCCCAGTCTGTGTTGATATTGAGGATTGCCCTGACAAAGGTACAGGACCTTGTGCTTGGCCCTGTGAACTTCATGAGGTTCACATGGGCCCACTACTCAAACCTGTCTGTCAAACAGCTGCTTGGGCCCTCAGCAACTTCAGGAGAGCCCTTTGATAATTCAGGGCATGACACTTTGATTTCAGACTAGTAGCAGAAAGTCATTGAAGACATTGTTTTGTTGATAACATATCCAGATAGTTCTGTACTTAATGCTGCATGCAAGAGATGTGATCGGACCATGTCACCTTGGTCAAACTGAAAGCAACATGGAGAATACTTTGCCATTTCACAAATTATGCAACAGCCTATTTTTGAAGAATTATTTATTTTTGTGGTTGCCTGGTATTATATAGTGTCTTGCCTTTTATTTTATGGGCCCTGTGGGTAAGGACTCAGGTAAACACTTGTGTCAATCATGACTAAAGCAGATTTCCAGCTTTTCTGTTTTGCTAGGTGGAGCTCTTCAGGGACATGCTTCTGTAACATTGAGGTAAATGGGAACCTTGCCTCCCATTCAACAGCGATGTGATCAAGCTGCATTATGCTGCTGGAAAGATAAATGAGGCCAGGAAGACAGACATTAACTTACAAAGGACCTCTCAATATCAGTCAGATTTCTCTCAAAAGATTACCTCTACTTAGAACTATTTGGGATGTTTGCAAGTCAGTATTTTAATTCAGTCCTTGTCCAGGACTTGAATAAGAAAAAAAAACCCCAAAACACTTAAAACCTAAGGAATATTGCAAGTCAGTAAATGTTTCATGAAGAAATGTGTGTGGCTTTTGGAAATGTCAATGATTTCCCCAGTACAGAATGAAATTTTACTATGACTCTAAATTATGATCAATTTTCTAGGCTTCTTCTTTGGTTTGAGACTCCAGGCACTAGGAGTACCATAAATAAATTCATCTTAATAGATTTTGACATATTTGTTTGACTGCGTGCTATGGCCCATTTTCCAGAGAGGATTAGCGTAATAGTGTTTTTTAATATTATGCTTTCAGATTGCCAACTGTTCACTCTAATAGTAGTATACAATTGACATTCTTGAGGATCACCTTCTTTAATCATGGAGCACATCTGATTTTTATATTGGCTAAGTGTGTAGGCAGTTGGTATAAGGGCACCCAAGCAAGAGTCTCCTTTGAAGGGATAGACAAGTTGCCTCCTTTTGGCACAGTAATGCACCCAGTGATTCAACACAAATGATGCAGCATAACTGGCAGCAAGTGTTATCCAAGAGAAGACAGTCCCTTAGAAGTGTTTGGAAAGGTTTTTTCATTATTTTCACTTTGGCACTTTATGGGCATTCTTTTCAAATACATTTCCACGAAAGCCGTGGCTGTCATTTTACAAAACAAATGGCGGGGCGGGGCGGGGTGGTGGGGGGTGTGTGGAGGAAATATCAAAGGATTAAAGTGTACTGCAATAAACACAACAAATATAGTCCATAGCTTCCTAATACCTGCCTCTGCCTTCAGTAAAATGGAGAGAGGTAAGATTTAGTTTCTTAGTGTCTGTCAATGGATTGGGTTTCCATGGCAAGGTTTTGGAAGTGGCCTGAGGAGAGGAGGGACTAGAGGGGTGGGTTCTGTCAGAGGCTCCTAGAAGCTTTCCCCATGTCTGACAGAGTCAATGCCAGGCAGCTCCAAGGAGGCACCACTGGTCAAGTCCAAGCCAGTCAACGGTAGCTGGTAACACCTCTTGGATAACACGTTTGAGAAGTGGGATAAAAAACAAAAAAACAGGTTATTATGCAGAAGTAGTTGTGACAAGAAAAGAGCAAAGTGAGAATATGTGAGAGAAACTGCTCTGCAGACATCACGTGAGGAAGGAGGGGGAGGAGGTGCTCCAGGTACTGGAGGAGAGATTCTCCTGCAGCCCATGGTGAAGTCTATGGTGAGGCAGCTATCCCCCTGCAGTTTGTGGAGGTCCATGGGGCACAGAGATACACCGTGCAGCCCAATGAAGAGACTCATAATGTGGCATGTGGATACCCAAAAGAAGGCTGTGACCCCATGGGAAGCCTGTCTGGAGCAGGTTCCTGGCAGGGACCTGCTGACCTGTGGGGAGAGAAGCCCACAGTAGAGCAGGCTTCCTGGTAGGACATGCAGTCCTATGTGGTACCCAAGATGGAGCAATCTGTTCCTGAGGGACTGCATTCCATGGAAAAGGAGCTATGCTGCAGAAGTTCATGGAGAACTACAGCCCATGGGAAGGACTCACACTGGAGAAGTTCTTGGAGGACTGTTTCCTGTGGGAGACACCCCATTCTGGAGGAGGGGAAGGACTCCTCTCCCTAAGGAGGAAGCAGTGGCACAAATAACACTCATTTCCCATCTTCTTGGACCACTGGGTGAGAGGAGATAGGACCTGGGAAAGAGGGAGGAGTGGGGGAAAGGTGTTTTTAATATTTGTTTTACCTCTCATTATCCTGCTATGATTTTGATTGGTAGTAAGTTCAACTAATTTTGCCAAGTCAAACCCGTTTTTCCTGTGATGGTAGTGAATGAGTGATTTCTTCCTGTCCTTAATTGAACTCATGAGCCTTTCATTATATTTTCTCTCCCCTGTTCAGTTGAGTAGGGGAGTGATAAAGTGGCATTAGTGGGTACCTGTCCTCCAGACAGGATCACACCTCCACAGTAAACAACAGCATCACAAAGGTCATCTGAAAGTAGACAAAAATAAAGCAGGAAAAACAAAATCAAAAACAACCATCCAGATCACCAGTTATTGCAATTAGCTAAATCTGGTTTATATCTTATTGCTGCCATGAAAATCTCTCTTTCACTTGGAGAGGAAAAGATATATGTTCATAGTGAAGGTAAGAGAACAGCCATGGAGTAAGTTACTTGGATAAATATTTGGGACTGTTCTTCTCAGATGTTTGTAAATTTCCTTAGTTTAGGAATGATCTGCCAGCTACAATTCATACACACACAAGACAAAAATCCGATCTCACACTAAGATCATCCTTTTCAATCATAAGGTTAGTACAGTGTCAGTGAAGCAGAAATAGCAGTGTAGGATTTATAAAGCATGACTGCTTTGCAAGGCATGGGACAAAACTACTCAGAGGATCAAGGACTACATCTCAGGATTCCCTGCTCAGCCTTCTAGAGAACAAAAGTTAACTTTCTGAGAAATGCTATTTTCTCTTGGTGAAGAGAAATATATTTAGGCACAAGAGATGTAGTATTTTTCAATGGAATGAAGAGAAACTAATGTTACATCACAACAAATAGTAGATGGGAAAAGGAACACTTGCTTAAAGGGACTGCTCTAGTCTTCTGAACAACCTAGACAAAGTTTAGTTTTGCATGACCTAAAATTAGGAAGACCACAAGTATATCAAAGCTCAGATTTTTGTGCTGACAGTCAGTACCTCCAAAGGGATTTGAGGAGCAAAGGCACTAGCAGGCTCCTCAGCCAAAATAATATACAGGTATAGTCTATGCCCAGCTTGATTTTGCACTTCTTCCTCTGCTGAACAGATGCCAGTGCTCTCCGGGACATAATATTCTTCATGGATAAGGGGGAGGGTCTCAGACTCTGGCCTGGAATTGTGTTGGCTTGTTGGAGACAAGCTTTTTATGACAGTCTAAATCTTTGTGATTTTCACGAAAATTGGAACAGTATTTCAGGTCAGTCTCTACCCCTTGTTCTTGTGTAACTAGTAGTTTTTAATTTCCTTCTTCTCTGAAAGAGTCATGGTAACATCAGTGATAAAAGTGGTTGAACAGAAACTCAGAGCTCTCAGTGAAGAGACAGAAAGCAGAATCTGAGTTTGTTTACCCTCCACATCAGAACTGCGACCTAAATTCAGTCCCTGTGTTGAAGCATTGCACTAGTGCATATCTCAAATTAGATAACCACACTTCTCCTGGGTGAGATTGCAAAAATTTGTCAGAAATAGCATGGGAAACCAAGGACAGAAGCCAAGGACATTAGGCAGCAGCTGAATGGTTTGAGAAACAAGCCACACAAAGGAGGGTGACCGTGTATCCCCCAGGAGGTGTCTGAGGTGCTTGCTGACTCTTCTCATGGTCTACAGGGTATCACTACCTTTAATAACCTCAAATGCTAGATAATAAGGAATAGCCTTGCTTTTGCTTTAAAGTAGCTTTGTACTCATGTACTTATGTGGCTATTATAGTTGTATAGTCCCATACAACTACCCTATTTGTTCTTGTCACAGGTCTCACTCATTTGGTAAAGATGGAAAGTGGTGCTAAGTTATAGAAGTTGCTTTTTCTTTTGTGCTTATTAGAACCTGATGAGGAAGCTTGTGATAAAGCAACTAGGAGGTGAGCAACACACTTCAAGTCTTTCACCCAGGAATGAGGTCTTACATAGACAATGATGAAACTGATGAGCTCAGAACTCAATGGGAGAACTACATTTGTTTTCCAGATGTTATTTTTCTGGGTGGCCTCCAGAGCTTTGAAGGGCATTTTTCTCATAGATAAAAGATTTTCCACTACAGATGATGCTTTTAACCCTCCTAAGTCCTTGTATATCTGAAATAAAACTCTGGCAAAAACTGACATAACACTTTTTAGGAGGGCAGCTGGGTTCAAATTGTCACAGCTTTCCATTTATCATTTTGAAATTCAGGTAAAGCAACTTCCCACAGGTACTCACTTTGGCAGTTAGTTAATACAACAGACTTTAAACCTATCTAATTTATGGTATATTTAGGGAATTAATTTATTCATGGGAATGGTTTTTAGCCAGTAACAAGTTTATGCCTTCAAGGTCTCTATATAAATTTTATATGTACATATACCTATATAAAATTGTGAGAAAATATTTTCCTTATAAATTGTCTGCCTTTCTTTGCTGTGACCCATTACTCCCTTCCAATCTTTTGTCCAAACCACTTCTGGTTGGCTCTGTCTAGGATCTAATACTTTGAGCCAAGAAAATAAGAAGCAGCAATCATGAAAACATGTTCAGGCAAAGTTTTTTTAGACTGTGAAAGAAGGAATATAAGAAATTACTTACAAAGAGTGCAGTGCCTGGGGAATTAAATTAGAAAAGCAGTAAAATGTATTTCCCATATAAAAACATTTTGAGAAGAAATAAAATGGTTCATGTGAGAAAATTGTAATGAAAAGAAGCATAATTAATTATTCAGAGAAATCAAAGGTAAATAAAAATAAAATATATGGGATCCTTCAGTGTGACCAATTTATTCATAAATAGACATATGTTTTGAGACTGACTGTAAACCTTGGATTTGTGTAATTGTATTCCATTTAGCAAGATTTGGAGTTTAAATGAAGAACACATACAGCAGTTTCAGCTCCAGTTCTGTGCAAGAACAGCCCAGGATACAGATATCTCAGCTCTACCCTGGAGTTGTGCTTCTACATCAGTTTGGGCCCAAACTACCATGCCTCAGATGGGAGCAACATATTTTTGCTGATTCTGAAATTTAAGCACTTTGTACTACCTGTATCCAGGAAGAATTTCTGAGAGAAGGTAATATTATTTGACATAGAATGAATTGAATATATTCACACAGCCTATTAATGTCTGGTGAATATTTTAAGTGCTGTTTTTGGGTACCAAATTTAATTTTATTCAGGGCATATATATGATGTAGTGTTTCCTTCAAAACTGATTACATGAAAATTGAAATTTTCATCAAGAATACAGCCCAACTGTCCCCTGTGATGCTGAAATTATGCATTACACAAATGCAGCAAACTGAAAAGAACAGGTGGCCATACCGTACCTATTGAGTGAAGATTAGCATCCCTTAGGACTTCCAAGAGGACATAATGCTGTGAGCACTAGGGAGGAGTTGGGAAGATCACCCTTTAACTCCTTGTTTGAGGTCTCTGAGACTACTCTAACCTGCAGTCAGTGCTCTGCATCTCTCAATCTATGCAAATGTTGGATAATTTGTGTGAATATGAAACAGAACTTTGGACTGTGATCTCTGCTGTCAAGACCATTGTCATCACATCTCTGTGCCACAAGGTAAAAGAGGATAGTTCACTAGATGTCTAGGGCAAAAAACAGACTAAGAAGAGAGTGGATGAGCCCCACTAACATATTTTGGAGGCCCTTTTTTTGCTAGTGGAGCAAAAGGATGGTGAAAATTCACTGGTTCTCTGATGTAATAATCTTTATGTAGAACAGGAAATAAATGTTAATTTTCATATTTTAAATTGCCATTAACATCTGTGGGGATCGTGGTCTGACAGGGGGGATATGATTGTTCAGTCAAGCCCTCATTGGGAAAGGAATAATGTCACAAATGCTGGTATGAATCAGCATTTTGCCTGTGCAGAACACAGATGTTGTTTCCTTCTGGGTATGAAAGGAACTGAGCAATGATGAGTGACACCAGACCTGTATAAAATGAAGAAACCTTGGTCCATTAAAAAAGTTCTCCACGACACTTTCGTTTTATACATTTCTATATCAGCACAAGGACTTTACATTTCAGGATCTGAAATACAGGCTTCGGCTACAAGACTTGATGACAGAACACTGTTAAGTGTGTTTTGTATTTGTGGGATGAGTTAATACCTTCTTTGGAGAGTTTTCAATGCCTTTTATCTGGTATGAAATATGTAGGTAGAATTTTATTGTAGACACTTTTGACACATTTCTCATCTTTCCTTCTACCCTGACTTTCTCCTCCATAATACGAAGTCCTCTCTTAATTCATATTTCCTCTTTTTCATGCCAACACCTGTCCAAGACAATCCTTTAATCTCCATTCATTAAAAGTTGTGTCACAATTCTGACAATCAACATAATGCAGTTAACTGGATCTGAATTCAGTCTTCCTGAGAAACAAATCTAGTGCTTCAAATCAAGTAACTTTTTCTTTTCTTATCTTTTATCTAAGACTTTTTGTAGGAAACAAACTAGACTATGAACAGCCTGGGCCATACCAACTGCATATGTGAAAGACTGGTTATGGGAGTTTGAAAGTTATGCGTTTCACTGTATGGGTTCTAGTTCAAAAGGTTTTGTTGTCACCCCCTCCCCCCCACCCCGCAGTGTATTTCCCCAGAGGCTTTATCCCCAGTAAGTCATCGTGCCGCTGAGACACCACAGGGACTTTCTTCCCAGGTCGGGACTTCCCTGCCTAGGGGGTGTCCCTCGCCCTCTGCTGCCAGTGGAGCCACCACTGTGGCTGCTGCTGCTGCTGTATGGCAGCAGCTGGGACCTGCCAGGGCTACCTGCGCTGGGTCAGGCCAGGGCAACCCCATTTCAGAATCACTCTGCCTCAAGTTGCCAATGTAGCTGCTGGCAGCATGCTCGCCCCTCCTATCGGTTTCCGCCTCTATCCTAACCCCATTGCTTATCTCACCTGTCTATTCCCAATCCTTAGTTTTTATTGGGTCTGATCCTTCCATTTCCCCTATTGGGTAGCCAAGTACCCAAGTCACTCCCTTCCCCTGAGCCCTTACCCAATCCTGTCCAAGTTCCAGCACCTTCCCCTCAGAATCCTATAAAAGCCACGTGATTGTGCAATAAAGCGTGTTTTCGCCTCTAGTCTCTGTGAGTGAACAGATTCACGCTCTCACTCCCTGGCTCGGAGGGACCTGCAGGAACCATCTCCCTGCTACTCAATGCTGTATATTTATTTAAGGAATCTCTTAGAAAACCTGACATTTTATCCTATAGCATGGCAACACTAATTTTCTGTCTGCAGTTTGAGTGACATCCTTAACAAAGGAGTTAAGGAGAAATTTTCATAGAATATCGCATTTTACCGCATTATCATTTCCAAGGCCATATTTTTAATCTCATGTTTATTCTGTTTTAGAAACAGAGTTAAAAGGACAATCTCTCTGATAGCTGAAAGAGTATGACCAACAATGCTTCAGTACTCACACAGAAGGACTTAAAGGCAGAGATATGATCACTCTTCATTTTCTTATTCTTTGACTAACATATTCCCCTTAGCTCTGATGTGTTTTTTGTGGGTCTGTGTGAGAGGGTTTGATTATTTAAAAGTGATTTCTGTTATTCAGTTTGCAAAAACCTTCTACTATTTTTGATCAGTACATAGCAATTTTTCATTAATATCTTAATTGTCCTTACAACAGGCTAAGCTTATGACAAAGTAATTGATTATCTGATTTCTATCATACTGAGAGGCTATGAAAATATGCTGTTGTATTGATTAAGGACTCAGGCTTTCTGTACAACACAAGTTGCTCTTATTTCCTGCCTCCAGCCAGCATTAAGTACAATAAAACAGATAGAGCCATTTGTTGGTACTATCCAACAAACTTATTTTTAAAATCAAGTTATAGATTAATTTTTGTTCTTATTAAATTACCTAGAAAGAGGAAGGAAACCTCATATGATTTTTCTCCTTCAAGGAAACACAATTTATAGTTGTACAGTTTGTGACCTATAAGTGGACTGGACATGTTTGTTTGGATAATGTGTAAGAATTGAGAAGTGCTGGCATCAATCCAAGTCACAAGACCTGGAAAGCACATATGATACAGAATGGTCCATAAAAAGCCTGAGGCAAAGAAAAGATAAAAATAATCATAATTTCTCAATTAACCTTTTAGAGTACTTCTAGCTAACAGAGGACTGACTCCTCTCTGAAGTAACCTCTTAGCTGTGGGAGTGCAGCTTTTCATGACAGGCAGTGTCAATTTAAGAACTCCTAGTAACGGTTTCAGATTATTTTGTCCTGTTCTCCTTCCCACCACCAAAACTGGTTTCACACTGTTGTAATTCAAGGAAGCCTCTTGTGCTTTGCCTGACAGCTGTAGACAGAAGAGAGATTCAGAAAACAATTTACGTAAGTTGAGCATGGGAATATTTCCTCTATTGTGTTTAAGATCTGATTTCCCCACACTTCATACTTCTGAGTTCTCTTCTTTTTACCCTTAGGAGATGGAATAGAGATGTATTCAGAAAATGTTTCAATCTGCCCATGCTTTAGTGAACACATGATTGTCCATTTATGACTCACAACAGAAAAAGTTTGGGTTTTCGACAAGTTTGGGGTTGTAGGGGTTTATTTGTTTGGTTTTGTTTTGTTTTTTCACTATAACCCAGTGTTAATGTAGAACCGGCTAGGAAATAATGAATAACATATTTCCAAAAAAATTTTGAAATACTTCTTTAACTATTTCTACTGGAGCAGTTCAGACACAGAGATTTGCATCATACAAACAGAGATAGAAATTAAATCTACCTTCTTTCTGGGGGAATAAAAACAAGGCCTGGTCATTTCTACACATAGTTCTTATACTTCATGAGAAAAACAGCATAAAGACAGCAAGACAATTATGTGTTCCTGGATAATTTTGATGTATTGGACTGTATAGTTTAGAACTGAATCTCTGTAAAAAGGACATGGATGAATCGAGAATTCTCCTTCCTGCAAAGGCTGATGTGTTAGTCTTGCTTGCATAAATAAAATTCTCTGATTAACGCAAAACCCCAGGAGTACTAGGATGTATTGAATGAAAGAATGAAAGCTCTGCATTCCAGCCACAGTAATACAGCTATTTCCTAATCAAAGATGATATTTTCTTTTCCTTGTCTGGCCTGACCTTTCCGCTCTCTCCCCTCTTTCCCCCTCCTCCCCAAACTTCCCCAAACCTTCCCTTCCTTGCTCAAAGCCAGGTTGGACAGGGCCCTGAGCAGCCTGGTCTAGTGGAAGGTGTCCCTGCCCATGGTAGGGGGTTTGGAACTAGGAGATCTTTAAGGTCCTATCTGACCCAAACCATTCTATGACTCTATGATTTATCAATGAGTTTAATTTTCTAGTAGGATGAGTTTTTCTAGGATCTGAAACAGATCATTTAAAGAAAAAGAAGGGATTCAATGTTTCATCCAATTAAAAACATGAGACAGAATTGATACCTGCTACTCAGATTAATTAATAGTTTTCTTCTTTGAGTTTTATTATTGTGGAGGAGAGAAGAAAAGTGTGTTTTGCTTTGTTTTTCTTGTTTGAGATTCTGAATCTTGTCTTGGAGTTTGATTATCTGAATATTGATCAGACTCAGAAATTATGAAATCTAGATTAATGAGCAGCTTGATGGTGTAGAAACATGGTTCACAATACAAGTAAATTTTATAAGCACTCCAATCCCAAATGATACCTTTTTAAATTTTTAACTTTCACAAATTGGAGAAGTTTAATACAAGGATCCTGACAGTTCAGATTCAGAAGATGAATCTAACTTTATAACTGTTTCAGGTCTGAGATCCAGTTTAAAAAATTGTTTTGAGTGCTTCTGTTGAAAGAACTCTAAAAAGATTTTCAGTTTTTAGTTCCTAAGGAAAAAAAAAAAAAAAGGTTAAAACTTCTAAAAATAAATGTGAAACCTTTCTATGGAGATTTAATTTTTATTAATTTATGAAAAGGGCTTTGTTGCTTATAGAGTTGAAAAAATAATTAAAATAATATTAAACATGTATGAATTAATTTATTATTTTGTGCTTAGATGAGTTAAGTACTTGTAGTGTTGTTTAAAACTGAAAAAAAAAAAATCAAACCCACAGGCACTAATATTGATCCTCATCAAGAAAACTGCTTTCAAAACTTTTCATGAGCTGTTTTTCCCCAGAGGTGCTAATTGTCTTTAATTTTTCAAAGTCTTTGCAACTGGAAAAGAAAAAGCATCTCATCTAAATTATTCTGTTCCCAGATACTCCCTCCCTTATGCTATGAAAAGATACAAATTCATGACCATGGTGAAGCCCCTGGGTGGGCATTTAGTAGGAATCTCTTTGTGAGGATACTGAGATTATGAGGGTTTTGTGTAAGAAGATAGTGGAAGCCAAGCCTGTTGGCTTGATGTTTCTGCTGAAACTGTAATAAGAAAACAAGTTCTATATTTACGTGTTTTACAGTGTCGATTCAGACATGTAAGCCTTTTTGAGGTCAGCAAGATATTTTCTCATGTGGCTGCAGTTCCACTCTCTTATTTCCCGATATACTTCAGTTATCTTTAAAATTGAAACTATTCACTTCTCTGTATTTTGGACTTGGATTTTGTTGCCATCAGAAGCATAATAGCTTGTGGTACATGACTAGGCTTCAGTCCATACTAATAAAATAAACTAAGGCCACCTCTGACTCTCATCAGTGGAAGAGGTATTGACTCATTCATCTTCCATATCTTGGTCAGCAAGCATGTGCTACTGGCCACTTGGGCAAAAGGTGAGACTGCTGAGCCTCTGTCACTATTAGAGTTCCAGTCAATGAGCCCTATTTGGGCAACAACACCCTTAGATGAGGCTTCAGCAACAGGTTGG
>JAWWLZ010000042.1:30502065-30517145 GCA_035041345.1 Poliocrania exsul | reverse complement strand
AAGTTGTTTGGCTTTATGAATTTGTGCTGGACAATCTACAAACAAGTTTCCTTTTCTACAGTATAGCCTGTCACTACTCTTTCTCACAATCACTTAAATTTTGAGTTACTCTCATTTCCATCAGGAGAAATTGGCAGTTGAGTGCTGTTTTGATGTACTGCATCCAGATATAATATTCCACTGAGCTGGATCAGGAAAACAGGCAAGGACAGAATATCTTTTCCCACAGTTACAAAAATCTTTTCTGTTGTTACTTTATGCAAATGTTTTTGCATGTCTTTATTTGTAAGATTGTATCAGTGTTTTTTCAGACTTCCCAGAATCTTTTTTGCCTTCCTTCCTGAACCTGTCTCTCAGAGCTACAAACCTTGACAATATCCATCAAGAACAACCACTTCAGCTCTGTTTTTTCAGGCCACAATGCTTGGTCCTTGGCTGTTTTTTTCTCAGCACTGACTTAACAGAAGACAACCTCAACATAATAATCTTATTTCAAAATTAGATTCATAATAATAACCTCAAAACAATATGGATTAAGCGATACCAGTAATGCCTGGACAAAATTGTAAATAAATATAGCCTAAAGTTTTCTCCTAGACTTTAGGCATCTATTTAGTAATATTAATCTGTATAGGTGAAAACAGAGACTTCAGTTTCACCTCCCTGATTTCATAAAGAATTGTGATTTCAAGTTGTAGTTATTTAAATGAGGCAGTTAAACCTTCAAACTCAATATGGTTAAATAATGACAATTAGCTTATTATACATTTGATCTATTTTTCCAAGTATGAGACTGAAATATTATGTAAGGAACATACTATGTTTGTTCCAAAGCTTGAGTAATTTATCCCTTTTTTCATAGTTGAGATTAGCCTTTTTTTGCATATATCTACTCAGACTCACATTTAATACAGTTATTATGATTAAATTGAAGTAAATTGCTTCTAAAGAAACTGTTCATTTTTATAGCCTATCTACAAAGAGAGGAGATTGAAATTCTGGCTCATATAAATGAGAGAAAAAATTTAACTCAGAGATTATTATAATTTGAAGAGACTGGAGCCTATGAAGTGTTCTGAGGAATTTCATAAATGTAAGATAGTAAAAGACTCAGAGACAATTGTGATCTGCAAGCCACTTTTGCAAGCTGCTTTTCTGTTACTGCAAAGAAGTACAAGAAATCCTATTTCTTTAAGATATTAAAGGAAGATTCTGAGACTGGAATATATATTCACTCAACCTCCATTTGCTACCAGCTACCCCTGGAGTCACTTGAGTTCAATAGATAACAGAACAGGACAAGACATAACATGCACAAGCTGAAACACAAGACATTACATCTAAATATAAGAAAACCCTATGCCACCATGAGGGAGTCTGAGCACTGGCACAGGTTGCTTTGAGAGACTGGGGGGTCTCCATTCTTGGAGGTACTGATGCCTAAGGATTTTAGTATAATTTGTAGATTTTTGAGATTATATAACTTACATAGATTCTCCTAAGTTGTTGGCATCTTAGGTGAGTTACTAAAGCTCTTTCTCACAGATTCATGAGCTTTCTCATACCCTACCAAGGCCATGGTGTTTGTGAGAAACCACCTGTAGATAGCATGAAGACAAAACACAAGAAGAAAGCCTGGAAGTTCTGGAACTTCTCCAAGGGGCAATTCTGAAAACCCCTATGGGTGGAGCACAGAAGGAAATGAGAATCATGGTTGGTTGTAGATATTTCAAATGTTAATTGCTGAAGAAGATATAAAAGCCATGACATCCCTGATAATGGGTATGCATGTTTGTGTGCACAGACCTCAGGTGTGCACCTTGAGAGCTTTCAATAAAGGTATACCATCTATCTTTCTCCATTAATATTGTTTCTGAGTGTCTGTTTCCACAGGAATTTAAGCATCAGGCAGCAGTACTCAAAATTCAACTGGGCATGATCCTGGGAAACGTACTCTACCTGAACCTGTATGACCAGGGGTTTGAACTAGACAACCTCCAAAAGTACCCTGCAGCCTCAGCAATTCTGTGGTTCTGCAACCACCAATTAATCTTTCAAATGTCCTAGTGACTCCTAAGTTTATCTACAACTGCTGAAGTTCTGAGCATAGAGATGACTAGCTCTCCTTTACCTAAGAGGTAGATGTACACCCATAATTTGGATACCAATTTTAATTCTCTTCTGTGCCTGAGGAGTTTTGTACCTACATCTCTCACCTTCCAGGCTGACTGTAGTCCTCTTTCCATAGCAAAGTGGTATATACATATTATAACAAATTTTATCAAAAGATGACTCAGAGTTCCCAGGCCTAGAAAACTCCAAATTCAAATTTTCATTATTTGCAATGAAGGTTTACATGCCTTCTAGCATAGGAAGGAGCTGAATCTGAGTGCTACGTAGGTGAGATGAGTCTGTTGCAAGCATTTCCTCATGGGTAGATTCCCAGCTATGAAAGTTACACAGCACTGGGTGCCTCCATGGGTCAGGGAGCTAGGCTTGTGTCATTGAAACACACCTCACTTCAACTATAAGCCTTTCCTTGGTGTTGCCATAACTCTGAAGAATTATGTCCTGGCTTTTGCATCCCACAGGATGTGACAAGCCATTACTCATTGTCCAGACCCTGAATGCCTGACCTAGAGACACGTCCATCAGACATTTAATTGCCTAATGTGGACAAGCTGCCAGCTTAGCAGTCCAGTGCCCAAATTCTTCTGTGAATTGAGCCTTTGGGCAATGTAGAAAGGAGGGTAAAAAATCATAACAGATGCAGTTGGCTGAAATAAACTGCCACAATTCCAAGGACAGTCCATTTCCTCATCTGAAAGTCACTTTCTTTTGTGTTATAATAGTTTGCATAAGATGCTCAAACATTTAAGTCATATCACCTAGACATTTTAAAATGTCAGGTGAAAGTAAGAGCCTGTGTATGACACTCAAGCAGTTTATTTATACTTGCATTTTTTTTAATAACCAGAGAGATCATTTCATGTTGACAAGATAGCTGTTGATTAAGCTGAGCCATGAAGTAACATCTAGAGAAAATGAGATGCTAAAAACATTAAATCCCTCGCAGAAGGTTGGATAAAGCCTTTTATTGTCTGAGATATACTTGTGAGTTAACTAATTGTGAAGTGATAATAAATGATTTAATTATTTCCCATCTGTTAGTAATTCAATTATATCCTGCTCAGTTTGCATAGCTGCAGTCCTTCCATCACTCTACTTTGCATTCCCTACCCAGTTTGAAGTCCCTAGAGTTAAGGTATGTTATTAACCCCTGAGGTAAAGATAGGAGAGTTCTTTAAAATAATTTCCCTCTGTTGGGTTGAGCTGGCAAAATGCCAACTGTCCAATACAGAATGTTAGAGCCTCCCTCTCCTTGCCAAGAAAAGGGAGGAAAGGGGAGAAAAACTCTTCAAACTAGGTTTATGCTTAAACTAGCTATATGTATTTATACAGAGAAGAGAAAATTAAGGGAAAACTACAATATAACACACACAAGTTAGATATAACAAGAAATAACTTCCCGCTCCCCAGTTAATACAAAGTCTATTACTCTAGATCCGTAAGCACTCTAAAAGACACACAGCAAGAAACAGAAAGTATAACAACAACATGTTTCTACTTCCCTGAATTCAAACAAAATGCAAGTAGTGGCAGCAGGAGCAGGGCCTACTCCAGCAAGACAGCAGCTGCGTGTCCTGCCTGTACTTCAGCCACGATGGAACTGAACTAACACCTCCTACTCCTGCACTCATATCTTAGGTTTGTGCCATCTGTATGAAATATCTCCCTGGTTACTTAGTCAGGCGATACCTATCTCTCCCAATCCATGCCTACTCCTTGAGCCTGCTAATTTGTGGCTTAACTAAGACCACTACACCCCCCTTTATGTCCGTCATGTCTGTAATCTTATGTGCTGGTTTAAAGGTAAACTGGCAGGAGAAACAAACCCACCACAAGAGAGATTATAAGTCAGAGTTACAATTGAATAAAAAATTACAATAAACCCCAATAGCACAAAGAGAAAATTGTTTTAACCCACAAAACCCAGAAGTGTAAACCAGCACCCTGGGGAACAAACACAATAACATTTTTTAGCCCCTGTCTTGAGCCCCATGTGGTTCCCCCAAGTCCAAAGTAAAGGAGGTGAAAAACCTGTTGGTACAGATGACAGTTGCAGCCTGGTTGAGAGTACTGGTCTCCTCCTGTTGAGGTTCTGGTAATCCTCTGGATCCACCAAGTGGTCCCCCAAGTCCCAAACCCCAAGATTATATCCCCTCAGGTCCAGGTGGGACTGGCCAGTATCTCCCCCAGGGCAGGGAGTTCCACAATGGGTGATCTCAATCTGTGAGTCATGGGGTATTTTTGGAATCATTGATGGCCCATTAGCAGACACGCCCCCTCAGGCTGGGTGTGAAGGTGCTAATGACTTCCTGGAGGGGAGTTATCACAGCTCCTATCTCACAGGCTTCTTTAACATCCAGCTTACACCTTGAGGGGTTAGGTGTGCCCTGAGCAGCTACTGCAAATGGTCCATTGATAACAGTTCTTGGGAAATGGCATATAGGTTTTACAATACACAGCTTTGGTCACACCTACACAGTGACAAACTGGTTCCAGCTTGCTGAACTAGGACATCTTACCATTGCATTTACACACTCTTTTTAAAGTAATAAATACTGCATTTATATAGTCTGAAAATGAAAACAACAATGCCTGAATTGTTTTTTGGTCCAAATTACTATAGAAAGAAAAAATGTTGAGAAATTCGAGGTGAAGATTCAGCCTTGCAATAAGTACATTTGAAAATAATTATTCTCACAGTAAGAACATAAAACTAGGAAATTAATGACATGAAGTGACCTGTCATGCCCCAAATATATGGTGAATACATGATACACTCTTTCATATTTTAGTGAAATAAGTCATGTTGGTTTATGTTTACATAGGCCACTGGCAGCTAACATTACCATTCCTCTACTAAATTTCACATTGTTGTAACTTTAAGCATCAGGTTCACATTAAAATTGTTGAGGGGGGATTAGTTTCTGCTTACATTTCTACTGTACTTTTTTGAGACAAAGAACAATGCATTATTTTACTGTTATTTCTGGGGTAGTTGAGAAGAAAGATGCTTTGTTCAAACAAAAGATAAGGTGAAGAACATTTAGCTCAAAAACCTCTTGCTCCTTCTCATTTGATGCCATTCTCTCTGCCACTGCCTCACTGATTTGTTTATTCAGCACAGAGGGCAAAAGCAGGATGGGTAGGCAATACTCACAGGTCACATTCTCCATTCTGTACTTGTTGTAGTGTGCTGGTTTAGGCTGGGGTAGAGTTATCTTTCTTCGCAGTGACTGGTATGGGGTTGTGTTTTGGATTTGTGCTGAGCACGGGGTTGATAATATAGGGGTACTTTTGTTATTGCTGAATGCTGAGTATGCTGTTAGTGTTTACACAGAGCCAAGGCCTTTTCTATTTTTCATACTTCCACTGTGGCAAGGAAGTTGGGGGTGCAAGGGAGGTTATGAGGAGACACAGCTGGGACAGGTGACCCAAAGTGACCAGAGGGATATTCCAGACCGTATGACATCATGCTCAGTGTATAAAGCTGTGGAGACAACTAGAGTGATGCCGTTTGTCTTCCTAAGTAACAGTTACGTGTGTTGGAGTCCTGCTGTCCTGGAGATTCCTGCCCCTGAGTAGTGGTGAATTAATCCCTTGTTTTTCTTTGTTTGTGTGTGTAGGCTTTGGTTTCCCTATTAAACTCTTTTTACGTCAACCCACGAGTTTTCTGGCTTTTACCCTTCTGATTCTCTCCCTGATCATGCTCATGGGGGAGTGAGTGAGCAGCAGCCTGGGGTTTGGTTGCCAGCTGGGCTTAAACCAGTACATGTAGGAAATGGAATTTGTATTTCCCTCCTTAACTGGTCTCTGAGGGAACATAAATGAGGACAGCCTTTCAGGAGATTCTGTGTTTTCCTCCCTCCCTGTCTCCCTCCTCCCCAGTGAAGCAGTCAGAGCTCCTGGGGGAACTTCTCATAGTTCAGCATTACTGACCCACATAGGTTATTATTGTTTGAAACTCCTCTTCCCTGTGAGCAGCATATCCCAGTTCAAGACTAGAGGAATATTCAGCTACCTAAGCCTCACAAAAATCAGGTTCCTCTAAGGACTTTTCTGTATCCAGGTGCAACAAGGAAAAACCCTTTCCTAGGATAAAGGAAAAGCACAGCTTCTTTGTATCCCTCATAAGTAAATGGATGAAAATTAAGGAATTCTTTGCAAGCATCCATGTCTTAAAGATTCTTGAGAGAAGAGACATTCTTAACACATTTTGCCTATAACCTGCCAAATGCTTGACATAAGTAGTCAACAGCTTTGTGTTTCACTTTGTTTTACACTGTCACTTTAACCTGTGCTTAAGAAACTGTCTTGCATTCCCCTTGATTAGATACACTAATTGATTGGGTGACCTAACTGCATTTGCTACACAGCCTTATTAGCTCTTGGATTAATGTATTTAAACATAAGTAAACCACACAGAGATTTTACCTTTCTTTCCAGCTGTATTTGCCTTTGAAATTATGCAGAAAGTACTCTTGGAAGGGCATAAAGGGGGGAAAAAATCATTATAATCTTTTTCAACTCTGTGACTGCTCTTCACTGAGTCATGAAAAGCCTCAGGTGACATGACTTAGGCCAATTGTTTCACTTATCAAAAATAGGTAACACAGACACTCAACAAATCTGTCTGCATGGTTGTTTTTGACCTCTTATTGAGTGTTTGTCAATTGTCATTTCGACTCACAGTCCTGCATTAAGAGGTCGGAGAAATATTGCTTTTCTTGGGTAGATTTTTATTGACACAGTTGGTTTTTTTTCAGCACAATATCATCAAGTTCACGTTTTGGTGCCCTGATGATTTAAACACATGAAAATATAACACCAGCCAAAGGACAACAATAAGAAGTGTATTTTTTTTCTATTTTATGACATTTCACTTGTGTGGAAAATCAAAGTTTTAGACTCTGTGCTGGGTATGTAGACCTTAGCGCTGAAAGACAATTTCTGTCTATATGCACATCTGTAAGTGCATAACTATGCAAAAAATAAGTGTACAAACATTTTATGCTTTGGTAATCCCACTCAACATTGTGTAAAGTGACATTATGTCATCTGAAGATCATTGCTGAATAATAATTAATTGCATAGAAGCTTTGGAGTAAATTGTAATTTGTAATTGTATTTATGTGCCAAAATTGTAGCTTCTTCAATCTCATTTTCTTACCCCTAGCACAAAGAAAGAGAAGGAGCATGTAGTGATGGGGCAGAGTGTTTGTTTAAGAGTGATAGGAGTGTGATAGAGGTCTTAGCCCAGTAGTCTACATTAGAGCAGAACCATCTCTTTAACATGCACTGAGACTGATCAGTCATGGGTCACAGAGCAGGAAATTGCAAATGGCTCTTTGCCACCAATCTTGATCACAAAAAACAAAGTAAAGCCCAGACACCATGGAAAATCAAGGCAAGATCATATCAGTATAAAGACAGATATCATTCCACATTTAAAAAGAAAAATAATAAATGAAAATTACAAATATGCACTTAACATACATTTTTATGTGGTAAGATACTGAGTCATTTTCAGAAACTGTTGGCTTAAGCGTACCTTTGGCTATTTTCTTTCTCCTATTTATTCACTTTGGAGTTAGTTTTCCAAAGCTCCAATCTACTTCAAATAAACAAATTCCAGAAAGTAAATACTAGAAAAAATGCATCTAGATATTTGTTGAAGTGTTTACTATGTTCTTGAAATGTACTAAACCCTCTGCTCACCTGCAGTCAGGAGAATATTTAAAATGTATATTCAGTAAAAGCTTTTACCTGGAACTCTGTTTAATTTTTTCAAAACATGACTGCTGGAGATTTTATTGCAGGACATGGATTTGTCCTTCAGAGCTCATTATTTGCAATGCAGCTAGTGCAAAGATGAAATCATACCTATGCAGAAAAATCACACATGCTGAATAAAATTTTTTTTTTTTTTAACAGTTTGTGCTTATCCTTGTTCCAAGAAAGATTTATTTCAGTGCACAACAATGAAATAAAATAGAGAGCCACCAACTTGTTCAACAGTGGCTGGAGGGCAGCCTCTGTGATGGCTGCTTTGCTTCTCTCCTGGCCCTGCTTTTCAGTGGGGTCTGCCATCCTCAAGAGCACTTGGACCTGCTGGAGAGAAGGATTGAAGTGGACAGCTCAGAAACATCAGGGACACACAGGTGGGAGGCTGATGCATCTTTTGATTGGTGATTTTATTTTGTTTTGTTCTTTATTATTTACTACTTGAAATTTAAAGGTCTTTTATCTCAAAGCTACATGTTTGAAAAGGAAGATAGCATCACTGAGAAAGAATCAGCAATTATGAATTATTCCTATGAAATATTTTCTTACATTCTCTGTGCACCAGTTCTCAGGAAATTAATATTCCTTCAAATTCTTAGTATCTCATCTAAAATAAGCAAGCAAACAAGAAGCTGGAATGGCTTGACAAGATTTTCATGATGTCTGCCAAACTTAGCTAGTATTAAATTTGCTATTAAGAAGTATAAGCTGCAAATTCCTGTGCTTATGAACTTGAGACCATTTCCTGGTCCAGCCAAAACAGACTTTGTTTACGCTGATTTAGTAGCCTTATAAGATTGCCTAGTTGCTTTCCTGAGTTCCCTCAGCAGGTGAAATTACTTGCTGAGCTGCACAAAATCATGCTGGGAAATAGCTGTGCCATGTAGATCTTGCTCGTATTTATTTAATGCTATGTTACTACCCGAAAATGAAAAGCATTTGTATTTAAAACATAGTCAATGTGATTATGACCTATAAAAGCAAAAGAAAAAGCTGGGTAACAAATGAAACTATAACTTACATGTTGGTTTTGATGTCATTGTTTCTACTGCTTCAGCAGCAGCTGTCTTTGGGGTTTTGCAAACCATGAACAGTATGTCAGTTTTATATCCCTCCCTTTCTCTAGTTATAGGTCTCCCTCCAACCACTGGCATGCTGTCTCATTAAAGCCTATGTACCCTGAACTGCTTTGGGATTAGGAAGGCATGAGATCTCTGAAAAGTCACGTATCAGACATGACAACTACATTTGGAGGTCCTTAGGAGGCATACATCTCCCTGGAATAGGTCTAAAGAATAGTACAGACACCTGCCTTCCTGACCTTTGCATATCCCAGAGGACAGAAGCTTGTTATATATTGTTTGTGCTGAAGTAGCAAATTCAAGCTCAGCAAGTGTAATGAGAACACCCTTGCTCTAAAGTGCAATGAGACACAGAGTGTCATTCAGGTCATTAATGTAGATGTAAAGTAATATTTGCCCTAGTATTAACACTCTATTCCAGGCAACCTGAGTACACTAACCTCCAACCAGACATTGTACTGCAGATCACAACCCTCTGAGCCTGTCAGTTCAGCCAGTTTTCAGTACACACCACTCCCTGCTTATATAATCTGTGATTCAATACATGGGGATGTCCAAAGACTTTGTCTAAAATACAAAGTTGAAACAAACACCGCCCACTGGTCTCCCCTCATGTGCCAAGCCATTCATTGTAGGAGGGTGTCAGGTTGGTCAGAGATGACTTCCCCTTCATAAATTCATGCTGACTATGTGGAAATACCTTCATGTCCTTCATGTGTTTGGAAATGGGTCCAGGATTGTTTGCTCCATCACCTTGCTAGGGTCTGAAAAACAGCTGACCATAGTTCACTGGATCCTCCTCCCTGCCCTTTTGGAAGAGCATTTGCTTTCCTCCAATCCTCAGCATCCTCCATTGGATAATCAAAATGGCTTCATAATGACATCAGCCAGCTCTCTCAATGCTTGTGGATGCTGAAGAAAGGACAAATCATCCCAGCTACCAGTTTAATATATTTTTTTCTTTCTGTTCTCCCTTTTTAATTCCAAATTTCTTCTGAAAATACACTTGTTTGCTGGGAGAGCTACCTCAGAAACTGGCAAGAGTTGAGGAGTAGGCCACAGCCAGTACCACTGCCAGTAGCTTTTTGTTCAATTGTCAGACTTGGCTCAGGTAAGCATTTGTTTTCTGTGACAGAGGGGAATGACAAGCTCATTAGAAAATGACCTAAATTATTTGGAATCAAACACTTAACAGTCTAAAACACTTCCTAAGTTGCACCTTGAGGATGACAAGAAAAGATGATGCCAATAAATTGATAATGTGAAATAAGACACTTACCATGTGTTTAGTGAAGGGCATAAGCATCAGGCTTTGATGCAAAACTTTTAGACTTTCTAAGCTATTTTTATATCATGATTTATTTCTTCAGTTCTAGTTTTAGCCAGCAATACCTGCTGACACTAAAATCCAAGGCCCTCAATCCTGTTAGTGTTATTCCTAAGCTCTATTTTATAAGTTTCTTTCTGAAAAGCCAAATCTAAAGTACCAATGTCAGCACTGACCTATTCTAGTTCTTTCTTTCTTCCTTTCTAGCAAAGCAGGTCTTTCTTCATAGCAGTTTTGATAAGTCATTCCTTAGCTGCTTCAGAGCAACATATTGAGCAGACTCAGCAGGATAGATGATGACAGAAGGTGCAGGGTGGTTTAATACCTAATAAAATACTTAATAAAAAGGGTAAAGCTTCAGCTATACCCTTGCTTCTGTATTCCCATCCCATAATGTTCTGTTATACATCACAATGGGTCCTGATCTTCACTGTATCACTTCAGGACTTTTTGGGGTAAACAAACTGTACTGGTGTGTATACATACATACACATATACCTGAAGTGTTTTTCTTCTCTTGTGACTAAGCACTTTAAATCATAGTATGTGAATACTGGGTGAAGTTCTCCAATCCTCATTCTACTAGTCCTATAAACTATTGTGGGCTACAACATGCTTCTGCCTAAATAAATGTTATTGATGTTCAGTAGAAAATATGGTGGAAAATACTGGCTGCATCACACAAGGGCAGTGTTCTCGATGGTTGAAGTTTAAGCTACTGCACCTCAAATCAAAATTTCAAGCTTTTTAAATTACAGATCCCCAGCTGTGACAGAAGTACATGGAAACACACAGACATACAGTTATGACAAATCAACCCATAACACACCCTGGGTAGGGTGCACCTTAAGCTTTATACTGAGAGTGCATCCTAATTCCCTTGCCAAAGCAAACAATGCAGAAGAGTGAAAGATATGCCATTATTCCATGATTTTGAAGACAAGAGCAAATACTAATGACAAAACTAAATGTGTGTTATCTTTAACCTGCGGTGCTGGGCACAGTCAGTTATCACCATCTGCTGTCTAAATATCAAAGTTCTTAACTATGGAATATTTGAAGAACATATCTGGCACAGGAAGGGAAATAATAATGATGGCAATAATAATACAGTAATAACAAATTACAGGAAAAAACATAGTAATGTGGAAGCTGGAACTTTTTAATATAAAAGAACCCTTCTCCCCATAAAGACATCAAACTGACGGGCTGGAGGTTTCCAGATAGTCTGCCTTAGAGTGGATTGTCTATTTATGTGCTAAGCAGAATGCTTTTGTTTCCTCTATATGTTTTTTCAAAGGTATTTGTCAAGGCATTTGAGAACATAGCATTTTTTTAAAGTGTTTCTAGCCTTTTAATCAAAAGCAAAGGAAGTAAATGAAGCAAAGATCAAGGATTTGATATCCCTAATAGGGGACATATATCCTGCTTTTAGTAAACTATGTAATAGGGTGTTAGAATTTAACTTTTCTCTAGTTGCAGCATTGCAAAAGCACGAGTAAAGCTGAGTGGTTGCTGATGGTTTCCTTAGATTTCTCTGCACCTAATCATTCTCACAATACCAGGGACTTCCATCATTGTTGGACTGTAGGAGCTGACAAAATTTGCTGACAACCCAGAGAAACACCTTCTGAAAGTCTGTTCTGAGCACTACAAGTTCTTAGCAAAGCAATGCAATAAATGAAATAGCTTTGTTCCTCACGCATCCAAAAGCTTGTTTGCAGTTAGTGTCTCCATCTCCTTCATTTTAAATCAGACAATACTGCTATTAAGATGCAGAATAGGCTTTTCAAGGATTGTAGGTTTCCTCTAAATTTCAATGACCAAGAGAATTGCATTGTTTATTTACTGTGTGGCTCGGGGCTAAGAAGACTATATACAAGTTTATCACTTGTATTTTAACAGCAGATTTTTGCTTCAAATTCAATGACCCATTTAGCTGCAGTAGAAGGTCACTATTGCTAATTTACTCTCATACATTGGTCTCAGTGACAGAATTTAATTATTTTAGCCTAGTTCATAGTGGGAGAGCAGCTGCAGTACTTAAAACACTGTAATGAAAACCAGTAAACCCTCACCTTGTCTCAGCAAAAGACTAGAAATAGAAGAGTTAAACTTACGGTCTGTAATCTCAACTCAAAAAAAGCCATGTGCATTACCTTAATAAATGGGAAATTTCAACTGTCTTACAGCTGTGTAATTTTTTTTTTTTACACTAGAGCTGACTCTCACTAATACCAATGGAAGCCTTCCTAAAAATTCAGGAAGATGTTATTTTAAGAACTGTAATTATAGAGAAGAACACACAGTCTTTGAGATAAGGCTTGCAATGCTTTTAAAGGCAAATATACTCTGATTCAGTATAGAAGGAATGGAACCCTGAAACCAGTGATAACTGGGGAGGCTAGCTGGGTAAGACATTATGAGGAATAAATAGATGGTTTTATTACAAGCAAATGGATTAAACAAGGGTTATTAACATAAAGGGAATGAGTGCATGTTAAGGGATTTTTCTTTTTTTACTAATCTACAGGTATATCGTGGAGTTGTAAGGTTCCTGTACATGTCTGGACAGGTACCAGGGATCATGTGGCTGGGAATAAGGGAATTGCAAAATAAATGTAAATAAGGCAACACCCCACCACCACCACGTGGTCAGCCATGAGGGCTGCCATGGTGGCCAGGATCCCACCTCTCAACACAACTTCACCAATCACAGAGAGGGGGGGGGAGTGTTAATCAGGGCACCCGATATGTGTTGTAGGTAAAATTTACTACTTGTTATTTTTCTTTGTTTCACATACTTTTATTTTTGAAAAATTCAATAAATAGAGAAATTTTCTCACAACAACCCCAAAGAGAAGGATGTAGCCTATTCATTCACTCTAGGATCACTAGTAAAATGACAGGAAATCCAAAAAAACAGCTAACTCTTCTCCCACATGAACATGCCCAGTTCCACTGGATAAGGAAAAAAAAAAACACTTCAAGAAAACAGGACAAACACAAGGCATTCCTAGCTAAGAGAACTGACTTGTCAGACTGGCCAAATGCAGCAAAATCAGCCCAGGTTCAAATACAATAAAATGCTCCACTGTATAGCTATCCAAGTTAATAAACTCTTCTTTTATGGACTTCTGTACATTTTGGCAGAAAAAACAAATGATAAAAGCTGTTTACTGGAACACTCCTGCTGGAATTCCTCATCCAAAGACAGAGTTCTCTGAGCAAAGTCCCCTTCCCTTTTCCTAAAAAACCTCATATAAGATTTCTCAATAACATAAAATATTAGTGACCCTCCTTAATTCTTTAATTATGTTCTTATTGAAGATCTTCGCCAAAGCTTCTGAGGTGTTCTACAAACATTTTTTATACTTGTACCATGGTCCAAACTAAAAATAGTGGGATTAACTCTTTGTATATGGAAGGTAATAATTTTGTAAAATTATGTTGGATATAAACTCAGAGGAAATACACGGATTTTGTAGAATTTAGGCATCTCTTTTTTTCCCTCAGATTTTATGAGCTCTGTATAAGAAACAAGATATGTTTGCAGTGTTACTGACATAAAACCTGTGAGCAAAGCATGGATTTCTATAAGCTCTAGAGAAAACAAGAATGAAAAGAAGCTGTCTTTAAATATGAGTGCATAGTAGCTCATTACATTGTGATTTTGACCAGTGTGTTCATATACTCAATTACAGTTGTGCAGTTACTTGTCTTGCAATACTCTTCCTCACCTGAAATACCATCAAATATTTATTCATTTTACTATATAACTCATGTGGCAAAACTTAAAAAATTATTAACTTTTCAAAGCTTTCAGCATCATCTGTCAAATAACTGAAGAGGAAAGGAGGTCTGTGGTGTTAGTGTGAAAGCAAAACATTATCCCCTCCCCTGTTTTGCCTGTGTTACCATCAACTTTGTATGCACTGGAAGGATGGAAGAAGAATGAAGCATCTTTCTGTTTTGTGTCTAATTTTCCCCAAGACAACAGAGTTTTTAAACATAACATTTACTTAGATCAAAACTTTGTGTGAAAAGAAATGCATTCAACATGATCTCATCTTGCTGGTAATCTTGTAGTGAAGGCACTATTGTAGATTTGTAGAGGCAAAAGTCCTTGCCATTGCAGAAAAGAGACATTATTTGAGATCCTTATTCAAAGGTGTCCTTGCAAATGAAATTGTACAATAAGGAAACTGTTCATCATGACAAAGTTATTTCCAAGCATTTCCAAGACTACTTTTAGAAAAGTCTAAAAGTCTGCAAACTAGAAAAGTAATTCTAAAGTAAGGAAGTGAAATAATTTGAGAATATATTTGCAATAGTATTAACACGTTTACTGTCTTTCATACCTTGAATATAATTTCTCTGTTTCCAGTCCCTCAGGAAATTTTCTTCTATTAAAAACATAAAATTTCTGTTCATAATTTGTTGTCAGAATATTTGACAATATATTAAAATTCATAGAGTATCTACCTTTGCACTCATGGGGAAAACTGTTCTATTTTATCCTAGATGTTTTGACATAACAAATAATTCAGCTTCTTTTACATAAAAATGCTAAGTGTTCAGTAAACAGTAATTACAGGCTGGGCTATGTATGTTCACACTTTTCGCAGAACATACTAATAGGCTAATATTTGCAGTAGGGTTTTTGATTAACTGCATTTGTATTCTGGACTAGTTATCATCAGCTGCACATGAAGTTTAAACTGTCAATATGGCCATTTACACAATGAAAGAGAAAAAGC
>JAWWLZ010000042.1:30457151-30501965 GCA_035041345.1 Poliocrania exsul | reverse complement strand
GGGGAGGGACAAGAAAAAGAAGAAGAAGGAAAAAAATACTTTTTTCTTCATCTATCACTTGCATGTGATTTCTGGAACCACCCCCAGTAAATTTTACTGGCTCAAGCTGTGACTTGAATCATAGATCTAATTTTACAAACTGTAATTTCCAAACATACTTTCCTAAGGAAAGATATTTGTCTCATTGGAATAAAGGTTTAAACAGTTTTGGTTATCTTCAAAGGAGGGCATGAGTAGCACAGAACAAGAACACCATTTCACAACCTCAGAAGTGAATGCTTTCATGACTCCTGCTGAATAAGGTGAATTACTGTTAATCCATTATTGGAATTCTCATTAAGGAGAAGGAAAATGATAATTTTTTTATGGTGGACCATCAGATTCATTTGGAACATCCTTGGGGAGAGGCACTCCCAGGTTATTTAGAAATTGTCTTAGAATGAGTGCCTTTGCCATCAAAGTTTCCACTAAAGCTGGAACTGTTAGTCAGGGCTTAAAATTAAATTTGTTCTTTTTTGGACAAGAAAAAAACCCCCTCTTTACACTGAGTAGGGAACCAGAAAAATTGAAGCACTGGGCAAAGCTCCACTCATTTCAATGGAACAATAAGTATTCTCACTGCTAGGGACTTAGGCCTAGAATACTTATCCTTTACCCATTCCTAGACCACATTTTACATGTACAGTTTATAGTCATAAAGGAGACTCAGATGAAACAGGTTGAAAAAGAGTGCTGCAGATACTCTTGTCTTCACTTGTCTGAAGTCAAATAAAAACTCTCATCAGCATATCATGTTCTGGCCTTGCATCCAGCTCCATCCTTTCTTTCCTCAAATGTATAATGTCTAGCCAGGAAGGAAATGACTACATTTTCAACTACAGGAATGAAATCTGGCCTAATGGAAACTTGGTTGAGTTACTTCCTGAAAGGTAATGACTAAAGAGAGCTTTCCAGAAGGAGACTAAGATCAGCAGAAATGCTGGCCAGTGAAAGTCATAATAACCTAAAATACCCTGCTGCACTGTGGACTTTTAGAAAGCTGTCTTCTGTTGCTGGGCAATTTGGGGACAGAGGGTTAGTAAGGTTTGAAAAATCAAATAGGCTTTACCTTCATTCACTGTTTATCAATGACGAGTCTGAGAAGCCCCACTTAGCCAGTGTTTGTTAGGGAGCATGCAGGGCATTGTTTGAAATACTGAGAGAAAACAGCATTCGGAGGCTCACAAAGTCCCTTCTCAGGTACATCTGAAAATTGTCACCTTCCAATATGGGCAGTCAGTTACTCTTCCTGTTCGGTTCTAGGTTTCTGTACAGAATGCAGATAATTCCTATTTTATTTTCACTTTTCTGCACTGATTCCTGAAAGAAAGGAAAACAGCGCTTTTCTAAATAGGTGAATTCGTGACTTGGTTGGATGCAGAAAATATCTAGAAGAGAAAAAGTAGGTGTTTATTGGGTAGCCGCGTGAAAAACAAATAATAATCAAGTTAAAAAATTCAGCCAGACTAGAAAATTTCAATTCATTCAACATATTTATTTTGAATTTACAAAAAAAATATAGCCATAAATCTTGAGATATATATTTGCAATTTATAAATAGGATTTACATTTTTCTTGGATTTCAGAAGAAACCAAGATTGGTGTGACCTCTTCCTCTTGTGCAAACCAAGATTATCTTAATGTGCCTGGATTAGCTACTTGGAACAGCAATTATTTTAATCCATGAGTGTACAGTGTCATGACTGTTTCTATGAGAAAATTTGGCATTTATACAGGAAAGTTAATTATACTTCCTTTATTGGTATCTTTCTGTTTTCCAATACCCCTTTTTCCCACCTAACCATGCAAACTTAATTCTAAGTTTCCAAATAGTGTTAGTGCACTGTTTGGTCTCTTACACACCGCCTACAGGGATTAGCTGAGGTGACACAAATTCTAATAAAATTTTACATCAATAAACTTGGCTTGAAGAATAGATATAAAAGTCCTGCTGATTGTCACGCATTTAGGCATTCATTCATAAGGAAACCCACCACTGTGAATATGTGGGACATGATTTTTTGCTATGCTGAAAGCAAATCTTCGTTCTATTGGATTGCCGCATTTCCCACTGTTATTCAAAATGCTGTTCTGAATGTTCCTACTGGGGACTGCTCTCTCTGTGGAAAGTGCACCTCTTCAGTTCCAATCGAGAGGTCTGACTTTTACTTTACTCCCTATTTACTGGCAATTTGCAGTCAATGTTTCCATTATCACCACAAATTAACGAGGAAAAGACTGTGGCACTAATTTTTGTTTCAGTCTGATATTATGAAAGAGGTAATAAATGGCAAGAAGAGAGAAAGGAAGAAGAAAATAAACCAGAGGCTCTGCAAAGATAAATGTAATATCCCCTTCACCCTCAAGAAATGAAATTATTCTGACAGGGTCAGAGATTCTGCTTGGCAAACCATCTTAAATTAATTACCTGTCTGACATTTTAAAGGAAGGTTTCAGATCGTAAATTTAACCTAGACAAAGCATTCTTTTTAATCTTGTCAGTATGCAAACTACTTTGCACTGCAGTCTGTGAATTATTTATCAAAGAAATGACCCCGAAGGGTGAAAGGAAAATTGAGATTGTTTGATCTCAGGTTCTGCACTTCTTTACCTTAGATCCGTACCTGTTACAGTTGCTTAAATTCTCTTTGATGCTACTGATGTATACCTCTCATGCTGTCCTTCTCTGAAGCCTTAATATTTTTTTTTCCATTTAAATTATTTCTAAAACTGTGTCCCAGCAAATAATTGTATGGACTTTCCAGGGAGAAACAGAAGTTAAATAAAGGGGACAAACTCACTTGTGCTTCTATTTCATGTGTTTTCATTAGAAAAAGCATGCAGTATTGATGGTGGTTGTTTTTTATTCTCCTGTACTCAGATGAAAATACAGTCTGTAATTGTAACCAATCTGCAAACCTGATTTTTCACTTGTAAATTGCATCAAAATATTAATCCTGTAATAAGTTGTATAACATTAATGATGAAGGGTAGTCAGTTGAGATAAAAATACTTTGGAAGATGGGAATCCAGAATCCAGTTCTGATATAGTTTTTTGTGGGGTTTTCGGTTTGGTGAGGGTTCTTTTGTGGTGTGAAATCACTTAATTTTAGTCTCTTGATTTTTAAATGAAACCTATACAACTTCTAATTTCTAATCTTTCAGTCTTTTTAGGTTTCAAGTTTATTTCTTCAACAATATTTCATATAGGCCTTAGTATTATTGCTGAAAGAAAACATCCCTAACTGCAACAAAAAAGGAAACTATAACTCAGGGACCAAACCAAATCAGAACACAGCCTGACTAATACCCAGTCTTGGTTAACATTGAAACTTCTTTCTTAGCCACTCTGGATTTCTACATGATTCGCTGAAGACACCAACTAAGATAGCATCTGAAATTCAGAAATATTTGGAAAGTCAGCAGGAAAAAATAATCCAATTGTAAAACCTTAAGCAGGTAATGCTATTATTCACATTTTTCACGTTGAGAACCTTTTCTCCCTGGATGTGCATTGTTAATTTTTGCTGCTTCATGTTTCAAAAGAGTTCCAATATTTTCTGTTTTATCCATAAGTAAGTAAAATGCACCTCAGCTGAGCTAAATGGAAAGTTCAGTAGAAAGTCTATCAATTTGCAGAGAGAAATTATAAGTTCCTTCTGCTTCTGCCCTATAGTATGAAAAATTGTTTACTTGATCTATGGAAGTTTCTACATTTTTGTGTGAACTGAAATAAACCTGATTAAAATGTTGTACCTTACTTTAGTTAGTATGCTGCCTAATGTTTTTGGTTCAGTATTTTTCATTTTTGGTGGTGATTATTTTTCCTAATACCAAACTTCTCCCTTTGTGCCAATGGTTGAATCTTGCGAGGAAGATACAAGATACTTAATGATAAAAATGTGTCTAAATAAAATTCAGACAAGCTATTATTTCACTCTGCAGTCCTAATGAAATAGGCCAGTTCTGAGAGATAATTTTCTTCTCAAGAAATATTTTTCAGATTTCTACTTAGGTTTTTAAGTATCCTAAGTGTCTCAAGATTGCTTTCAGTTTCCTCTCTATGAATAGGTGCAAGAGTGACTATGAAGGGCATAAAATCAGGGACACAATACCAGTTAATTGCAGGTGTTCCTATTTCAGGCTGTATACACTTTCATTTGTTTTAACCACAAAACTCCCAAGAAATAATTAAAGGACTGTGTACATCGTCCACAATCTATTTACCTACCTATAAATTCCCCTCTGCAGATTTGTGTATCCCTAGAAAATGAATAACTGAAAAACTGAATATTTTTGCTTACTGAATTTCCCAGGTCCCTTTTTAATGAAGTGTAAGTATGAGCTCCAGGGTCCATGGATACATTTTAATTAGGGATTTTGGCTATTGTTTAACTATGGTAATTTCTCCTGTGATTTTTATTCAGCTGATTTCACTTCTCCCTTCGGCTCTGGCTCAAACCTACTGGATCATCAGTGCTGGGGCTGTGATCGGAGACCATCTAACAAAAGCTGCATTTCAACGTCTTCCTTCTACTTGATTGAGTTTTTTGTATTTCCCAACTTTGTGAAGGAGGTTAAGAATCATACAAATGCAAAGAATTTCCTTTATCTAGATTTAAATATTATTTTATGCTAATTACTGAAGCTATTCTTTAAAGATGAGTAAAATAGACACTCCTGGTTTTTCATGTATGTACCAATAGCAATTAAAATTTGGTGTTCATTCTCCATGACTGCTTTTAGATCTTCTCACACTGGAATTATTGCATAGCTTTTCAAGCTGTTAAAATACATATTTTTGTAGTTATTATAATGAGTAGACTGTACATTCTTCATTTCCTAGGTATCTGAGGCCAAACACTAGTAGAGAAGTAATAAAACTACGCTATCAAGACATGCACTGGTGGTCTTGGCTGTGTTCCCAAAGTCCAAACCATTCTGAATAAATTTCACTTCTCTGCAGCACTGTGAGGGGTGACAGTGAGTGCACCCCTTAAGGAAAGCTGTTTGGAGTGCAGCCTGAAAGAGAAGAGAGCTACCTGGTGTGTGTGTGGCTTATAGCCAATGAGAGGTTGTGGTGTATGTGAAGTGAATTGGTTAACCAATAATGTAGTGGCATGTTGGATGTGAGAGGGTATAAGAAGTGTGGATGTTACCAAGTGAGTTAGATGATGTAATAGGAACTTTTAAGAACTATCTACTACTACGAGCTATGAGGATCTGTTTGTTATCTATCTTGAATAAACTCTCTAAGTTGTGAACCTTCTGATCAAAGCCTTCTGATGTCTGCTGTGACTGAGGTCTTCTGACCGTCAATCCACTCTGCGCCCTTGCTCGGGATTAAGGTACTTACCCCTATATCTGGTGACCCCAATACATGGTGACCCCAGTACAGCACTAACTAAACCTTACTAGTGCTCTGCTTGCTGGCACACCAGCCTGACCCTGCTCTGCACAAAAGTGGATTTTAGCCAGAGTGTATTCAGACCTTTAGCATTTCAAATCTATTTCATTGACCGTGTGTCTTCTTTTATTTCCCTGAGAGCATAATTATGAGATTCTACTATTCTAGTTCGTACTGAAATATCATTTGTATGTTTTTGCTTAACCTTGTATTTTCATTGATTATCTTTGTACTTTGTTCTTTCATGATAACTTTTCCTTACCCTTCAAAGAGACCTGGTGCACATAATGAGATCTGTGGGTGTTTGCTCTGGAGCAGCAATAGATCTAGCAAAACTTTCCTCTCTCCTGGAGAGTAATGGTACTTCATGTTGCAGGTGGAGATGGCATGGAAAAGGAGATGGCACATGATTACCATTCTACATATTGTTAATATTCCTGGCTTCCCACATGGCAAAGTGTCTACACTTGGCTTGCTTAAAATTTTAGTCAGAGTGTGAAACTGTACCTTAAATGTGGCACAGCTCAAATGAGTGATGCACAGAGGCAAATTTCGTATTTTGCCTAGTGGGTTGGTATGTAAGCCTGAGGCATCACATAAAGTATATTAGGGTCTATTAAGCAGTTGGTTTAATTTTTATAATGTGGGGTGAGGTTTGTTTTTCAACTTTTCTTTGCTATGTACTTTCCACCACATAACTTATTCTATTGGTTTTGCCTTTGTGGTAGCAATTTGTAGTAAGAATGGTCTTCAAAACGCAGCATCCCTAACAATCCCGTGTACTACCCTTCACCTTGGATAAGGCTTTTATTTATTTTTTAATAAATTCCACCTAATTTCTGACACATTAAACCTCATTATGGAGTAATTTCCCTTGGTATGAAAAGACCTCATTAATAGTTCCATTCAAAACCCATTATCTCTCAGGATGGATATTATAAGGGAAGTTTAATGGGGTTTTTTCCACATTGTGCTTAAGCATTACTTTTCTCAAGTGATTAGTTTTGCTGTGTCTGTGTTTATTTAAGAACCCGAAGCTAAAATAATTAGTAACAGGTGGCTGAGGTCTTCCTGATAATCTGCCTACTTTTTAGCTGTACTTCTATAAAAGGTTTTCAGTTCCCACATTCTAGTTCTTTCTCATATTTAACAAGCTGTAATGAGAAAGTGATTTTGTATGGGTGGTACTCAGACTTATTGGATTCTAGGAGAGGTTTTATTTTAACAGTTTTAGCTGACTGCATGACACATATTTTACTCTTTAATAATAACAAACCAGGCTTCATTTCTTCCTGTTATATAGGGAGTTTCATGGTAATTATTTTCTATGGCCTAGTTTTCTAGGGATATGTTTGCATTTCTAGCTTATTCTGTGTTTTTGCATGTGTTCTTTCCTGATTCTGTTTTCAGGAATTTTCAGTGGATTTTGCCTTAACAGCTGTTCACTGAATTTTTCAGATCCTTTTCTGCTGACTCTGGTGATGTTTAAAAGACAGGTGTTAAACTTTTAATATTGTTACTATTAGGAGGTCCTGAGAATTATGACTGAGTTCTTTAAATTTATATATAAAGTATGTTTGCCTAAAATGTGGCATCTACAGATCTAAGCTTCTTAGCTATTCAGTCATGGATACAGTGAGAACAAGAACTCACTGAGCTGTGTATGATGGGCTGGATATGGTTTATTGACATTTATGACTGCAGGTAGGAGATTGCTACAGCTATTTGAACACTCAGGCAGGGTGGTCTTGTATCAAGACCAAGATGGAAAGCCAAGATTATGAAACCATCCATGCAGCTACTCCACAGCCAAGTGGTTTTGACATATGCTAGGGATATATGCAGCTATAATTCAAGAGCCCCACTGTGCCCAGCTCATTCCAGGGATTTGAAGTGTAGTTTTCCACATCTCAAGATATAAAAGAAGTTTTGTTTGTATCTTTTACTGAAACCATTTCATTTTCTGTAAATGTGCATTTACTGAGCTATAGTGAAGCTGACATTACATTCTAATGATTGAGTTATTCTTCTGAGATGTTTGAGGACACCAACTTGGGGAGATTGACATTGAAACAGATGATTATTGGAATTATTTTTTTCTGAACCATGAGTAAGTGCCTTAAAAATAAATATTTCAGAGTCTTTGAAAATACTTCAAAGATCTGGAAGCAGCATTTCTTAAAATTTGAAAAAAAAAAAAGAAATCCTTGTTGCTTTTATGTGGAGCACAAGGTAGTTCTTATTTGCTGAGACAATCTTACATGGAATCTCAGCAGGATCTGTACCACAGAGTATATGCAGCTTTACATCTTGTTTGGTTCATTTAGTGTAGACTGCAAACAACTTGACAGGAAAACCAACTGCTAACTAAGAAGTCTTCCCAAAAATCTAGTTGTACACTATGGCGATCACTGGAAAAAAAAAAAAAAAAGTAACCAAATCCCAGTTATCTGTTATCTTGCAACACTGGGAAATACTTATGCTTTATAACAGGCCTTATCTAAGTTTCCACTGAGTTTAACATTATATTTCAATCACATGATTTCAGCACAGAATTCAAGATTTTTGCTCTACACCATTTAGGTAATATATAAGCTGTATTTTTCTGCTCTTCCGTCTCCCTATACACAAATCCTGAGCAAGAACTAAAACACAGAGAGAAGTGGACATCGTGGGATTTGCTTTATGTCCTAATTCCCAAACTGTCTTTATAGCTTTGTTTCCTTAAATAACCATCCTTTTTGGCTATGGTCAATTTTAAAAGGAAATTATTGTAGAAGTTTAAAGGAACAGCTCAGTATGGAAAAGTTAGTAATGGCATGCAAATAATATCTTCCTAGTTCTAGGGTGAGATAAAAACAGTCTGGAGAACTATACAGGAAGAACTGCATCAAGTAAAATGGAGCTTATCTAGAGAGGTAATAGTGGCATATTTCTATTTCTTGATGTAAAATATTATTAAGAAAGATTATAGTGAATTGTCTTTCACAGTTCAGAGAGAAGATACTTACACAGATGCCTAGTTAAATTAAGAATCACATTATCATCCTGCAGTTCATCGTGAAGTAGTCAAAATATTAGTAGATCATGCATTTAATATGAGTGGTTCAGAATAGGAAGAACAAAAACATATTGTACAGGAATGTTTAAATAATTATTATTTAAAGTTTTTATTGGAAAAACAAATACAAAGATCTTCAGAAGTAGAACCTGACAGATGTTGTCAAGCCTGACTGGGAGCAACAAGCAGGAAAGCAGAGGCAACAATTGTGAGAAAATTTCTCTATTTATTGAATTTTACAAAAATAACAAAGTCCATGAAACAAAGAAAAATAACAAGTAGGAAATTTTACTTACAACACGTGTCAGGTACTCTGGTTACGCCCCTGGTCCCAAAAAGCACCCCTCCAGAATCAAAATTCCCTCTCTTAAAGCTTCTAAAGTCCCGCCCCATTCACATAGTAAAAGTGAGGTTCCCTCCTCTCTGATTGGTTAAGTTGTGTTGAGAGGTGGGGCCCCAGCCAGCATGGCAGCCCCATTGGCTGACCACGTGGTGGTGGTGAGGGGTTGCCTTATTTACATTTATTTTACAATCCCCTTATTCCCAGCCACATGGTCCCTGGTACCTGTCCAGACATGTCCAGGTACCTTACAACTCTGCGATATGCCTTTAGATTAGTGAAAAAGAGAAAAAAGGAAATCCCTTATCATGCATCCCCTTATGTTAAACCCTTGTTTAATCCATTTGCTTGTAATAAAACCTTCTATTTATTCCTTATACAATCATAACAGGATCTGGCAGAAATTGCTCCAGTGAGGGGTCCTCCATGGCCTGAAGTGTGGTTATCTCTTCCATTTTGGTCCTCCTTGGGCTGCAGGGGCATAACTGTCTCACAGCTGCCATGCAGAGATTTTACCCTTTCTTAAATTTGTGATCACAGAAACAGCACCAATGTGGGTGATTAGCTCAGCTTTGGCCAGCAACAGTGTTTCAGTTGGAAGTGGCTCTTTCCAGTGTGGGGCAGCCCCATGTCTCTTCTCAGAGACCACATGTGCAGCTCCTCTGCTGCCAATGCCTGGACATGGATACTCAGCACAAACTAGTAGGAGAACCTTGTATTCTAGTAAAGAATAGTGCTGGTGAAGAATCAAGAAGTCCTTATTCACAGGAATAGTGATAAATCTCTATTTTCTCAAAAGATAGAAATATAGCACGGCATCCATTCATCTCTCATATTTAAAGACCTCTGTTTTCATCAGTGGTGTTGAGCTGTCTGATGCCTCTGTGTTGTTTCCAAGTCAGGTTTCAGACTTTTCAGATGTAGAGGTCTGGATCTTCTTTAAGTCAAGGTAATTTATTCCCTCACAACCCAATTACAGAGTACAGCCCCCATGCTTCTGTGCTCTGATCTGAAGCTATACTTCTCTCTTGCTTAAGTTATGTTTTCCATTCCAAGGGGGAAAAAGAAATTATACTCTATTTCTTTGACTCATTTCTTTTCTTTCAGTCTGAAGATTATTAACTGAAATATGGAAGTGCATGTGGGTTGAAGTGTGTGGCCTGAATGTTCATAAACTAGAATGAGTTTCTCTGAAAGCTCTTCATTCATGTCTGAATGGTGACCACTTCTATCATTTTGTGGTGCTGTCAGATGTTCTGCTGTATAATAATCCATGTGCCTTTTTCTGGGGCTGCTATTGAAAGCTGGTTTTAAGAGATATTTCTTAGAGTTTTTCCTGAATGACTTAATTAATCTTCTTTTTTCACCATTATTACTGTTTTTATTTTTATTATTATTATTTTCTGCCAGATGCTAGCACAACTATACTACTAAACAATTAACCTAGTAAGTCAAGAATTTGCTGCTAGTCAGAAACACAAAATTACTGCAGAAACACGTTACATTTAATTGGGGAACTAAAGTAATCCTCTTGATAAACAGTTTGCAGAAGACAGTCACAGGCTTGCAAAAAGTAGTTCCTCCATGACAAGATTCGTGTGTCTTTTCTCTCCTCTGGAAATGCCCTACTAGCTAACTAGAGCTGGTGCAGTAAACAGAAATTGGTTTAGTGCACTTTGAAAAACACAGCTTTAAAAGAAGACACCGGACCATATAGAGCTGTTAGAATTGTAATAATATGTATGTAAGAGAAAAAACATTGCATTAAATATGCAGAAGAAATCCTGAGAAGATGGACCAGAGATGAGCTCCGCACCTTCCAACTTCGTGCTCAGTGGGAGAAGTTATATTGTTTAGACTCTACTTCTGTTCACTCACTCCACTCCAGAATTTTTATTTCTTTGAGAGGAGGCAGAGCTCTTGCTACCAGTGGGGAACATGATGCCCTCCTCAGACAAGCGTGCTACAGTGTGATAAATACAAGCTGGACTGTGACAGAACATAGAAGTTAGTAAACAAGTCTCCCAATTTCTGAACAGGCTTCTGACCACCCTTAGTGACAGCACTGCTTTTACTGCTTAATAACTGCTCTAGAAGTTATTTTAAAAAGAAAGCCACCACATGTATATTTTGTTAGGGACCTGTCCTATTACTTCATGTTCTGCTTGCCCTATAAGCCTCTGTCAGATCAGAACACTCTCTAGTGCTTTGGGACTCCCAATAGGACTCAAGGAAGAGCTGCCTACCTTGCTGCACAGGCCAAGTAGACTTGGCTTAGATATAGAGCTGCAGGTGCCTCCCTTTGAAGTGGGGTTGTGCTGGGGATATTTTGGATGTCAGTTTTGATTCTGAACCTTAACTCCACTTTTGTCTGCCTCTAAGCTTTTCTGTCATTTACAGGGTTTAGCCCACAGGCAGGTCTGAAAATCCCAGCTGCTGTGCTGAACCCCTTCTTTCAATGCCATTGCCTCCAATGTAATAAACTCTTGGAATTGCAGTTTGTTTTCTAGTGCTTTGGTTTTATGTTATGTTTATTTTTATTTTAACTATGAGGAGAAAACAAAATATGATTTATCCAAATGAAAAAAATATATACTGGGAAAAAAACTACTCAGGACCTAGTTCAAACTTCTGTATCAGTCTAATAGGGTGTAAGATGTGATTAGCTATTACAGGGAAAAAGTTGATCTGATGTTTAACAGAGATACTTTCTTTAAGATTGCAGCACATACAGAGAACAGCCTTGTGAATCCCCTGGGTTCACCTTCATCATTTTACTCACAGAGACCATGGCTGCAATTACATCTGAGCATTGTGTTACACTGTGGGGAGAGAGTGGGCACAAGCAGTGGGTGACAAAAGTAAGCTTAAAGGTATTTAGATATTTTTATTACATTTAGTAGTAAGCAGGGAAGAAGGAGGAGGAAAAAAATTATTTTTCCAGTAAGGGACGTAAACATAGCATTCAGTGCCTGGCAAGGTAAGGGCAAAAAGTGTTAAGAGGTTTGCTGAGAGCAAAACATGTTAGGGATAGGCGAAGATGAAGCTGTGAGGAGGCCATCAAACAATAAGATTGATCCTACTTTGGAACACCACTAAATGTCATGGGCAAGAGACAGGCATTTTTTTTCCTCAGTGTCTTCCGATGAGCTGCCTGTTGTGTCCCAGGCTGTCTTGAAGATGGTGTTTCTGCTAGAGCTTGGAATGGAATTTAATTATGTGTGGAAAGCAGTGTACTTTAAAGTACATATCAGATTAAAGAAGTTGTTGTCTTTTATTTCAGCAAAGTCAGAGTTAAAGGTTAAGTCAAATCCATCAGGTTTAATTTTTTTTCTCTTCTTCCTTCTCTGGTTTGCCTGGTGGGATATTCCAAGCCTTCAGTGAAGTAAATGTAAGTGACTTTTCCTTGAATTTCACAATATTGTCACTCATATGAAGTTTTACATTCTGTCCAAGCTGTGATCAAGATAACCAATCCATAAATGAATTCACTTTCATCATCATTATCTATAGCACTCACACTCAATGATGAGCTGTGAGATAAGTCAGAGTGGCAGACATGTCCTACAGACTCCAAAGGCTTTTCCAGTGAGGTCCCTTGTATCCTGCTGACGTCTCAATCTGTTTCTCCCCAAGGGTCATGAAATCAATTTGTTGCCAGGAACCTTGTCAGCCTTGTTCTGCTACTTGACTTTCAAATTTACTGTGACAACTTTTTTAGATGAGATGGCATGACCATAACCACTTTTCATTCTGGGATCTGGTCAAATCACAAACAGACCATGCTGCAAAGAGCAAAATACCTTTAATCACTTCATTAGTGAGCTTTTGTGTGCAGAATCAATTAATACAGAGCAGAGGAGTGAAGACCCTCAAACCAAGGCTGAGGAGTGAAATTTCATTCTTTGCCTGCGATGTCTGAAGAAATCCTGACAGCATGTTTTATTATGCAAGGAAACAGAGAGTTTTCTACACAGAGAAAGCTCTGTGTGCCTTACTGATGCCTCTCTGATCAGTTTTTGAAGGATACACAGGAATTCAGTAGATCTTGCAGCCCACGGGCCATTTCTCCAAGCAACAGTTTAGGGACCAATCACCAAGCTAAATATTTTGATTCTTATGGGTTTGGCCACCCAGGAACTAGAAAGAATATCAGGTGTTATTCCAGTCCAAATATTCTTCTGGACATTTTTGTCTAGATAGCCAGCCAGTACCATTCAGTATAGCCCACTAAATCTATGTAACCTCTACATAACTACTGATAGTTCACAGTTTTTACATGCTGAACTTCTGAATTTTCTTCTCTCCTGTTCAGTAGTTATCTCCTAGTAAGAAAAAAAGTTTCACTGGGAAGCCTACTCAAAGATTGTGCGCTATGCAAAAGCTTTCTTGAACAAGATCAAAGGCTTTTGATATGCTGTGTTGCCCCTTCCCTGAGTTTGTTTGCTATTTCTGAGGCCATACATTAAATTAGGGATATGTATTATATTGAGAAAGCATAAACATCCAGTAACACTAAACACAAGAAGTTTAGTCTTACATTCAGTGCCATATTTTCAGATTGTTAATTTTTAAGTGTTTTTATAAAAAGAAAAAAGACTATGTATCTCATGCAGAATTATTTCAGAAGAGATAAAACTTTTCCTTTTCTAATGTGTTTCAGAAATAAAGAAAATTTTTTTATATACATCTCTATCAATGTACATATGTATGTATATGTGTGTATATATGTGTGCTCTTTTTATTACCTTCTTGATCTCTTAAATTAAAAAAGAAACATAAAGGCAGAAACAGAAGCATATGATAATAAAATCACTATATGTTTAGAAAAGTCTATTAAAAAAAAAAGGAATTCAGAAGCAACAGCAATAAAGACATGGAAAATTTATACCCATTATGATAAGACCTGTCATGGCCTCTAAGCTTACTTTGAGTCTTCCTACATTCTAATATGAACTTTTGTTTTGGAGAAAGCAAAATAAAAAGTCATTCATATAACAGCTTTTAATTTATGGAGATCTCCATCTTCTGAGCAACAAAAAATATAGCTATTATTTTAAGGATGAAAAAAAAGGCATTTATTTTCTGTGAAACTGCTGATTTTAATTTAAAGACAGAGAGACTGGAAGACAACACTCAGTTCACTTTCAGACTCACCTAACTGGAAGTTTATGCTTTCGATTATTCAGTACCCAAACTCTTGAATGGTAATCTGTGCTGCTTTCAATACTATGAAAACAAGCTTGCTCCAATCAAGAAACCTGATGAAGATATAGTCAACTTGAGAATGGAGGGAGGTGAGAAAATAGGTCTGAAAGGGAATATAAGGAAGAAGCCACACACAGGTGTTAGTACAAATGTAAAACACTGTGCTGGTTTAAAGGTAAACTGGCAGTAAAACAAACCCAACACAAAAGAGATTATAAGTCAGAGTTACAATTTAATAAAAATACTACAGTAAATGCAATGATGCAAAGAGAAATTGCTTTTAACCCCCAAACCCAGAAGTATAACCCAGCACCCTGGGGAACAAAACAAATCGTGTTCATTAGCCTCTGTGCTGTTCCTTTCTCCTTTTTCTCAGAGAGAAGCTGACTCTGTTATTGGGCGGTTGGCATTTTGCCAGCTCAACCCAAGACATTTCCCCCCACACACACACCCCGTGGTTCCCCTGAGTCCAAAGTAAAAGGAAGGGAAAAAACTGTTGGTGCAGACGATGATCGCAGTCTGCTCGAGAGTGGTGGTTGCAGTCCTGTCAAGGTTCTGGTCCTCCTCAGGATCCAACCAGTTGTTCCAGAAGTCCCAAAACCCCAAGATCATATACCCTCAGGTTCCGGTGAGAATGCCCAGTACCTCCCCCAGACAGGAGCTCCACAATGGGTGATTTAACTCTGTGAGTCATGGGGTATTTTTGGAATGATTGATGGCCCATTAGCAGATATGCCCCCTCAGGCTGGGTGTGGAGGTGCTAACAGCTCCCCTGAGTGGAGTTATCACAGCTCCTATCTCCAGGCTTCTCTAACACCCAGCTTACATTTTGAGGAGTTGGGTGTGCCCTGGGCAGCTGCTGCAAATGGTCCATTGAGAGCAGTTCATGAGAAATGACTTAGAGGATGGAGAATACACAGCTTTGGTCACACCCACTCAGTGATAAACCAGTCCCAGCTGCTGAACTAGGAGAAATACAAATCTTATTTACTTTGGAATCTGCTGACTGATTTGCTGCCTTAACTATATGCTCTCACTAACATACAAAAATATTTTTTCTTCATAACCAGTCCTTCTGTGGCAGGGCCCCTTTCTGATTCCTTTATAAGCTCACACTTAATTATACATATTGGAATGGTCTCTTGCATCCTAGTGTCCCAGACATACCTCTCTGTGCACATCCAAAGCCATGTGTACTTCAGCCCTGGCAACCTGCAGAAGAAAGAATGCCATCACACAGAACCTGCAGACCTAGATCATAGGAAATCTGGATTTAGGCAAAAATCCACTGAGATCCTGAATACCTCTAGAAATGAGTGGATGAGGATTGCATGCAGACCATATCCTCACTGGAATTTCAGCACATCTAGGGGTATTTATATTTGCAGTATTAAAGAAGAGGACAATTTGTTACTAGAATAGCTTTGTATGTGCCATGTATTTAGAAATACCAAATCTATCTTCTTGCTGACACTGGAGACACCACTTTATATTCTCTTCCTGTGTCTTTATACTTAAATTCTTTGTTCTTCAACAGTGAGACCATGACACCTGCTTTATATTACTCCTTGTAAACTGGTAGGATAAGAATACATTTTTTCAAAGTTTATTTTGCAGCATTTAGCCTGATGAAGTCCCAGCCAGGGATTCCAGGAAGTGTTCTGCATGCATAAATAATGTAAATAAAATGTGGCTAACAGCATCACAAAACAGAAACAACTGAATGACTACCTGCTATGACAATCTTATCTTAAGTGGGATACCTAGCCTAAAAGAGATTCTCCTCACACAAAAGTTTGTGACAGATTAAGCTCATCTTGGGATAAGACTGCTGAAAGGAAAGATGAAGGTGCAACTTCCAGTCTCTTTTTATTATGCTGTGCTGGTATTCTATTCACCTGGGCTGCCAAAGGTGTAGTCTTGTCATGAGTGAGCAGTGTCTGGACATCAAGACAGGATGGGAGGAGAGGAAGGTGTGGATTTGTTCAGGGTATAAAGCTAGACAATTAGTGACCTGAGATATAGGACCGGACTCATGATTTGAGAGAATAAAAATAGGTGAAACCTTGTCAGATGAACAGGAACAACAAAAAGTAGCAGGAGAGCTCACTTCCTGTTAGAGTTATGTACAGAACTCCCATGGATGTGAATGAAAGTCTGAGCACAAAGTAACATATTTGAAGAAAAAAAATCAGAAGGAGGTCGTTGCTTAGCAAATACCTATAAAATGAATTTAAATGCTCTCCTGTTATGATTCATCTAAGGCTTGATCTAAAGTTCATTGATGTCTACAGGAGTCTCTCTACTGACTTTTGTGAACTTTCAAACCAGTCACTAGAAAGGATGATCATTTATTCTGAGAAAGTACCATTTTATCACAAACCAAAAATGGTGCTTTCCTGTAATTTTTGTGAAATGTAAAAACAAAAGAAAACTTTGTCAGTACATTTATAAACCCCACATTTAATCTGTGATCCACAATGCTTATGCCTATGATGGAAAGTGACTGACAGAGTAATTTAGAATACTGCTGTAAAAGCCTGATCTTTCTGTAGGTGATTTTATACATTGGCACCACTAAACTGCAACATGAAGATCTCATATTGTATCTACTGACTTTAATCCGTATTCAGAAACACAGAAATGTCTTAAAGAAACTTCTTTTAAATGTTCTCTGGGTCCAGGGATGGCTAAAATGTAATGTTTTCCATTTGTGTAATATTTTAACTATGGATATATAACTTTAGTTCCTTCCCCTCTTTGTTTGGAAATTAAGATGAAATGTTACTTTTGTAGTCAAAGTGTTTGGGTCAGATTCTCATAGAATTATGCCTTCCTAAAAAAGCACCTTACTCAGCTTTTCTTACAGTATATTTTTATTGTGAAGTTTTTTGTTAAGAGATGTGTGGGTGAGTTGCATTCCTTTATACTCAGTTGCACCTTGAGGTACTGTAGTAAAATTCTTCTGACTTTCTTACACAATTAAGTAGCCCCAGTGGGACTTCCTTTTCCAGGTTAACAGCAGGTTTTTTGTGTGCGAACATGAAGCTTCACCGTTTGACGGTAACTTCAAAAAGTCTCTTTAGAGTATGTTTTTCCTCCTTCTGTTGCAATGAAATGCTTCATTCTGTATATTATCAAAATGTGCTAGAGCAGATGACATGAAAAAAACCTTTTAAACTGAGAAATACAGTTCTATTTTCCTCCTAATACTTGACAAGACATTGAATACATACATGAACTTGAGATTTCCATCAGCACTTGAGAATAGGATGAAGATGATCTTTCATGAATATTCTATGAATGGAAATGTAGATCACTCAAACCAAATAATGAAAAGACAATTTGTTTACAGCTCGTTGCATCAAAAGAATCATGGACAGCAGGAGGAAGGTGATTCTGATCCCCTACTCTGCCCTGATGAGATCTCACCTGGAGTACTGCATCCAGGTGTGGGGTCCTCAGCACAGGAAGGACATTGACCTGTTGGAGTGAGTCTAGAGGAGGGCCGCAAAGGTGGTCAGGGGGCTAGAACACTTCTCCTATGAAGACAGACTGAGAGAGTTGGAGTTGTTCAGCTCGGAGAAGAGAAGGCTCTCAGTAGACGATGAAGCAACCTTCCAGTACCTGAAGAGGGCTACAGGAGAGCTGGAGAGGGACTTTTTACTGGGACATGTAGCAATAAGACAAGGGTTAAAGGTTTTGTACTGAAAGAGGGTAAGTTTAGATTGATTGTTAGGGAGACATTCTTTACTGTGAGGATGGTGAAGCACTGGATCAGGTTGTGCAGAGAAGTTGTAGATCTACCATGTTTGGAAGTGTTCAAGGGCAGGTTGGATGGGCTTCTGAGCAACCTGGTCTAGTGGAAGGTTTCCCTGCCTGTGTCAGAGGTTCTGGAACTAGAAGAGCTCTAAGATCGCTTCCAACGCAAACCCTTCTATGATTTTGTGCTGTCACAACTTGTAGGGAAAACAACATGCATTTTATGCAGCTTCATTCATACTGCTGTTTGAGAACAATCCCTAATAGTGAAGGCTGTCTCGTGAGATGTGCTCAGATATTGTCCTGGCAGTGCTTGCTGTTCCAGACCAAAGCCTTGCTAAGGACAGTACAAACAGTTGTGCACAGTCACAATCCCAATCTTGATCCGTGCCATGTCCCTGGTTCATTCACTCATACAGATCCAGATAAAGACAGTAACAGAAAGAATCAGACTATTCTGCTAATAACCAGTTGTGGTCTGCATTTCCCAAGGGAGTCATTTATCTAAGTAAACATAGAACATTACATAACAGGTTGTTTTTTGTTTTGTTTTGTTTGGGGTTTTTTATGGAAAATTATACTTTTCTAGAATGATTGTGGTTTGTTTGAAAAGATGATGAATTTTATGGTTTACAGAAATTCATTGCACTAACATTACCTTCTAATATCTTTATGTTGACTGAAACAGGTTCTTTTACAGCTAGCATACCACAGAAGCCAACAGTAAATTATCATCTATACAGCTTTATACAGTACCTATACAGTAACACACTTAAGTTTGGGACAGTATAATTTTGTTTTCCTTTTACTGAATTATGGTGTCACTTACGCTTAGCTGAAAGCTAATGTTCTTCTAATATGCACGAAAAAGAAAAACAAGAAGACAACAGCTATTTTGATTTCCCAATTACCCACATTCATCTATATTTTGTTTCAGCAACATTTCATCTGAGTTTTTTAGGCTATGTTTCTTTTACTGCTTAATTAGTAGTCCCAATATGAGGCCGGAGCCACCCTGCCTTGAGAGAAGAGTCCTGTTGGAGCTGTCAAGGGAACTTTCCATCTCAGGAAAAATGGAAGATGTTCTAATGAATCGTCAACAACTTTTAATTAAAGAAATATGCCTAAGAGATAGAACTCTTGAAGTGAATTGTGCAGAGTTCTCTTACTGCCTTGCTATGGTCTCATAATTCCCTGGCCCATCAGGGTATGAGGGTGGCGAGGGATGCAGCCCTGGCTGCTGACAGAAGGCACATGCTGCCTTTAGTCACTGTGCAAGTCATGGTGGCTTCCGCATTCTGCTACATCAGGCACTTTGTCTCAGGCCACAGGGAAAAGACAGTAGCTCCTTTCATACCTGTATCTACATACTGAATTAACATAAAAGGAAGGTTTAATTTTAACTGTGGAACTCTTTAACATTTTTTTTAAGTTGTACTAATTTCTAACTAATTTTCCTCTTCTTTTTTCAGGTATAGGAGTTTGATGTAATGGAATGAGTTTACAAATAATTTTGATCTTATTCAAAGTGAATTTTGTGTGTGTGGAAAATTTACTATTTTGTTAAAAAACCCCTACAAGTTCCTTGAATAACAGTTTTATTTTCTCTGTTACTAAATCTTGCTAGGAAACACAGGAACAATTTGATGTATGTGGAATAGAGAAGGAACATGGCCACATCATTTAATGCACTTATTTATTTCTGTACATACAAAATAAAGTGAAATAATATGGTTTGTGCACAACAGGAAGACAGAAGTGCTTTTCTTCTCTATTAACTGAATGGAAGTCTGAAAATTCATAATCAAGAACTGAACTAAAGTCTTCTGCTGCTTAAGGTTGCTTCCTCCCCTTCTAGAATACTTTTGAAAATTATACGGTTCATATCAGAGTGGATCCCTGTGAGCTAGTAAGAATATATAATTGGATAAGGGAATATCAACTGTCTCGGCAAATCCCACTCATTTAAAAAATGCTTACCTTGTCTCATTAAGTGGATTAATACTCTGAGAATATAATAGTTTTCAGGAACCATGCAAATGATAAAACTTGAGTACAGAAATTGCACTACTACAGCCACATAATATTCAATCATGAAATTGGGACTTCCATTCACAGTCTGGAATATTTCAGACTCATGGAGGTCATTACTGCAAACTAATGCTTTTAAGGTGACTTTTTGATCAAATCAATATTATTCAGATCTGTGTTGAATGTAGCCATGGAGATGGAATCTTGTCTTGAAAAGCAAAGAAAATAATATGCACTGCATGCCCTCAGCTCATGATTGCCTCAGGCACTCCAAGAAAAATGCAAACTCCCTCTTCTCCAAACCCAGCCTTAAAATTCAGGTTGAGAAAAAAAAGTGAAGAGCTGATAACTAAGACTGTTTTTTATTTATATTTATGGGCTACTTTAAAGTTCAGGGCAAGAAGACAGAATGAAGACCTAGGAACAAGAAGTATTTATTTACTTATTTTTATGTACATTTGTTCTCGCATATCAGTGTCAGGTGCTGCAAACTGCAGTTGTAAGGTCAGTATTTCCCCAGCTTTTGAACCTCAGAGAGCAACATGCTACCGGTATCTCTATTCTCATTCTTCAAGTTCTGAATCAGTTTTTCTTTAAAAAAGGGCGTCCTTCATAGGACATGAGTGGCCTTGAATGAGAGTTCAGTTGGATCTGAGTTAAATTAGGTTTTAATTCCCTATCATAGAAATAAAGGAGTCAAAGCAGGGAAGAAAAACAAGGTTTTGAAATGTGCCTTGCATTTTTCAAGAAGCTATAGGGACCACATTGAGAAGGTGATCTTTAGTCTCACAACCAGGGCCAGTAAATCTGTCTTTTGTTTAGTAGGAATGAATAACTGTAGGATTCCTGGAAAAAAACAAAGCAATGTGCTTTAGTTTTAGTAAGGGTACAAATCCTCAAGTTGATACAAAAGACCACTCAGTGTGTACTCTGACCACTAGAGCCACTGGTTCATGCTTGTTTGGATACCAGGACGTATTTTCAGTAGAGGAAAGCAGACTCACCCAGCCAACACAGTAGCCCAGCAACCTGACAACAATGCTTTAGGAGATTCTAACTCAAGGGAGGGTACCATAGGTTTGATCACCGATTTATTCTTTTGTGTCAAACAACTGGTTTTTTTTTCATGTCAGTCTCCATGGTGACAAGTTTGACCATTTACCCCTGGGACATCACTGAGAGTGGTTTTACAAAGCTCACCTTAGCAGATTTACCATCAGTGCTGTGTATCACAGAAACCAGTGACAGCAAACTATTGATTCACTGAACTGCAGTAAGTCACTTCCTATTTGAGGTATATAAAAACCCCATTTCCTCATCTGGTAGGTCATTTGAACTGCTAATTACTGACAAAAATGTTTCCTTATCAGATGTTAGCTAGACAAGTAGGGAATACAAGTCAGTCTTACTTTTTAACAAGACAATTAAAAGGTAGATGACCTAGAACATATCTAAAATTGTAAACCAGGATTTGCTGCTCTTTTTGCCTAATAAAATACCTCAATTTCTGCCTTTCCTTTCTCCTCATTTTCCAAATTATAAAGTGCAACACAGAGAGAGAGGTCAACTGAACTAGATTAAATTACAAAGCAGATGTGGGAGGGAGGGTGAAAACAATGTCAGTTTGACTGTCAGAGCTGATACTATTTCATATCCTGGTAGAATACAATGTTCTGTAAGAGTGTGTGGCAGTAAAACATCAGGAAAAGAATTTACTTAATTAAATAATTATCAATGTAGGTAGTTTAAAATCACAGTAATTTTCATTCTACTTTAGGTAGGATGTGTTTTCTTCTGTGAATCAGGTTTTTCACCCAGCTGAGATTCTCAGAGAAGAGTAAAATATTTTATACCTTTTGCTGATGCAGTTGAAAAGCAGAGCCAAATTTGCCACCATGCCAGGCCTTTCTGCAGAACTGAGAAAAAAGTAGTAACTGTGTAACATTTGCTTGGCCAGAGTAATCTGAATCCATAGCTTTTATAGCAGTTTGGGGCCAGAATTTGTAGGTGACCATGAAGATCTCAGAGATCTTATCTTCCCCACCAGACCGTTAGGGTAATCTGCTATTACTAAGTTGCTCTATTAATGATAGACTTATATATGCACCTTTGGATTATGAATAATATATATATTTCATGCATTTATGATTTTACATGAGCATACTGAAATACAAAACCGTAGTGACAACACAAACGAATCTAAATGCGTATATGATAACAGTCCTAAAATTCAACAATTGATATTGGTATGTGAGGGATTTCTGAAACCATTGATTCCTCCTAAATTTTAGATTGTAAGCACAGACTCTGCTAACTGTGTAGGTTTTAGTTGCATGCGATTTGTTTGGATTCCAGAGGTAGATGTGTATGGTTAAACATCCCTGTACTTTTCAAACCTTAAAAGCATATTGAGAAATCAGTGTATGGATTCCTACACTATTCAATTAATAGAAATGCTTGTGGTGTCAGGGAATTCAATAAAGCTTTGCAAAATGTGCTGTTGTGTTTGTGACTTTTTTGAGTATGATTTGCACACACCTACCCCAATATGAAGATGGATTATATACTTATACCACTCACATTTTCTTCTACCCAAATATTTGAAATACCTTCTTGTATAATATAGTTTCTTCATATTTTCAATGTAGGTAGAAAATACAAGCTTTTAGACTTTGAGCAGATGTGCTCAGTCAGTTGAGTTCCATATAATTACTGAAACCACTAATGCTGGGAGAGGTGATCATAGTCAGATGTGAACTATTTTATGCGTGCAAATGGATTTGAAAAATTACTTTTTCTGATTACAATGAAATTTGCGTAAGCATGCGTCACAGAGCACATCAGGCATAAATTAAGATGTGTTGCAGTAGTGACAGATTTTCAATTTTATCTGACACTGTGGAAATGCTTTTATACCACACAATCTTCCATCATATAGAACAGAATTTGTTTCATCTGACATTGCAGTGTTTAACTTCTGGAGTGTGCACAAATGTGACGTCTGTATTTGTCACAACACAACATATAACAGGCAAAAAATATACACATGCCTCTTTTGCGGAAGTTTATGCATGAAGCTCTTCTCAGGCTTCTTGGATGGGATTTGGCTCTGGATTAAAATATCTAGTTAGAGGTGTCCATATGTGTTAGGTGTCTAAACCGCTACTACAGGCTGTGGAGACAGTGAGCTCAGTTTATTCACTCACTCTCAGCTGACTGGTGTCATGTGCATGGGGCTAGGATTTGCCCATCTGGCCTGCAACATTAGCACAGATCTCTCACAGATCTGCCACCCCTGGGTGTTATTAGGGACATGTGAGAAATGTCACACAGCCACCTTTATCTGGCACCTGAGTTCAGAGTCCTACATCTCCACTGACTGCAGTGACTTACGGAACCAACTCATAAGAATAAAATTTTCTTTAGTTACCCTCATTTAGATATCTTCATCTTCAAATGAACTCTATCTCCAGGATTTCAGTCTTTTGAAACAATGGAAAAGAAATATATGAAAAAAAATATTCATGTTCAGTCCTGTTGTAACATAGCTCAGTTTTTTAAAGAGATATAGTATGTTTTCTTACAGTCAGTAATGTTTATGGCAAAAATCTCCTTATTCCTTTAAAATCATTTTTTCCTACTGAATTTCTCTAATTTGTGCACTACATGAACTTAATAAGTTCAAATTTCATCTAAAATGCTTGCAACAGAGAGGAAAACCAGAAAAAAAAGCTTTTTCTTGTTTTCTGTCATTATTTTACTATATGTAGCATTGCACTTCAAAATGGATTCCTGTAATGAAAAAAAAGTCAGTAGTATAAATCTTATTGTCAGCAAATATCGTTCTTGCAATAATGACAATTTTCTGTGAATTTTAAAACAATACTTTGTAACCTAATGTTCAGTAAAATTTACTATTAACCTGAAAGGGCAAGAGTTAGAAAAGGCACATGGAGCTGCCTTAGAAAGAGTTCTTCTTTATGCTCCATGCCAGCTTATTTCTGCTACAATGTTAACTCTTTGCTGGTCAAAGGGAGGTGCTTCTTCAAAATAACATTTTAAATCGTATTACAGCTCCTGGGTGTTGCCAGATATCTTCTCAAAATATGATTTTCCTTTTTGATTATGTAAATACATTTACTGTTCCGCTAGTTGTCCTTAATGATATTTACTGAGGTAAAGGTCCCATAAAGGCAAACAGCCAGTTCATCATGAGGAATGGTACCTTGTGGTTGCCATGCTATCTACCAGGATCAACAAAGAAAGAGTATTTCCAATTCAAATACAAAATCAATATGCAAGATTAATGTTCCTCACTAATAAAACTCTGTATTTTCTAATCTTTCTTGCTTTAGGGTAACTTAAAGGAGACAAACGTATTTCTAGTAAATGCCAAACTTAAAGTAATGGAGAAACCTAAATTTTTTGTATATCCTAGTATAAGCAATGTATTATTGTAATTAAAAGGATTGATAAAGCTCTTGAGTCCCAAAGAATACATAAAAATTACACTTGACAATCTTTGAAAATGGTGGAAAAACTCATTTGAATTTTAGTATCTTCTGTTGCAGAACAGAAGAATCCTGTTGCATGAGATTCGAAAGCAAGCGCTCCAGTAAGAGATAAATATCAGAGTTAAATCTGTAATATGCCATAATATCTGCTGCAGGGAAGAAATCAAGTTTAAATCAGACTGTTATTAGAGACAAAGAAATGTAGGAGGTGGATGGATAACTTCAATCAGTGCAGGGGATGTGATTTACTAAATAGAAAGATTCACCAACATGAATGAAACACTTCAGCATATACCACCTGCTGTCACTGTAGGCTCCCAAAGAAAACTTCCACTGATGTTAACAAGAGCTTTCTCTAACAATCAGCTCATAGAAGGTAACTCCACTGAGTATATTGAAATAGGAAGTTCATACCACAACTTTGCTTCTGTTTTGAACTACAGACACAGAGGTAAAATTTAACCCAGTGAGCTGTACTTGAGAATAGATCAGAAAGTCATCAAATAAGTATTTGTTGGCTTAATAAATAGTATGGATAAACTGACAATACCCAGTGAATGTTAGCATTTTGAAATTTTCCTGATTGTCTTTCTGCATACTCCTCTTCTGAAGCTTCTGGCCCCACCCTCACTCCAGAGCCTGGGCTGCCTCAGGATCTTCTCTGAGCTGGTGCAGATGTACTGCCTTGGAGCTGACTGCCATGAAAGCAGAAAGCAGCTCTGTTGTAAGAAGGAGCCAGGAGAAGTATGACTCTCACCCTCCATGTGAGCACCCTTTGCCCATGAATCAGGAAGTGCATTAACATCCTGCGGTGACTGCCTGAACTTCTTGCAGGTATGCTGTGACCAGCCTTGTGCCTGGTATGTCTTGCCTGGCTGATAGGACGTCAGACCTGTTGTGCAACTGCCAGTGTCCCTGACTATGCCTGGTCTATACCAGCCCCACTCTGCTCTCAGTTTTCAGGGAAGCTGAGACTGGGCCCCATCCACAAGAGAGCACTGCCCTGCTTGCTTTGGTATAGCCATGGCTCTGGGATTGCTGTCATTTGCAGTGAAGCTCACCCTTAAATCTCCCTAACATGAAGATCACAGGTTGTATTGTTAGTTATCTTGATTGTGGGAAGTGTTCTTGCTTTTCAGATGCTCAGAATATAGGTGTTTGATCAATACTATAGAAATCACAGGGCATTTGCAAACAGATTTACAATGTTCCTGTCTCATTACAGGCAGTGTTTGATCATTGGTGTCAGTAATCTTTACCTGCATTTATTCTTATTAACTAGGCAGTAAAAGCTCAAACAGTACTAAGTGATAACCACCTCTCTAGAAGAAATGGTCTACAATGTCAAAAGAATATCCATTAAAAATTTCACAAAAAACAATCTTTTACTGAGTGCTCTGAAATTGTTAGTGTCATTGTAAAGGAGGAGGGAGAGCTTCTTAACATTTAAATTACCATCTAAATATGACAGCTGTAGTGTTAACTGTAGTACCACACTGACAGCAAGTTGAGAGAGGCGATGCATCTCCCCTACTTGGCACTGAGAAGATACACCTGGAATGCTCAGACCAGTGCCGGGCTCCCCAGTACTACAGAGATATAGACATACTGGTGACAGTCCAGTAAAAAGGTATGAAAAGGACTGGAACATCTGTCATATGAGGAGAGGTTGAGAGAGCTGAAACTGTTCAACCTGGAGAAGGTAAGGCTCTGGGGAGATCTTACCAATGTGTACAAATATCTGATGTGGGAGTTACAGATCTCCTGTCTGTTGGTACTCAGAGAAAGGTGAGGGATACAACCTGAAATACAGGGAATTCATTTAAACAGATCAAAAACATTTCTTCTTGTGAGGGTAGTCATTAGACAGAATCAGGAGTTATGGAGTCTCCATTCTTGGAGATAGCCAACCCCCAAATGGACACAGTCCTGAGCAACCTGCTCCTAGTTGCCCTGGCTCTGAGCAGTGGGGTTTGACTTCCTGCACCTCCAATTCTCTGCTTCATCACACCTGGCCAGGCTCCTTCCAAAATTCCTTAATTCATAACAACTGAGCTTCCTTAACAGGCTCAATTTATAGGGGTATTGATTTTTTTTTTTACCCATCTCTTCTTTTACTAAAGATCATGCAGAGCTGCACCTGTATATATGTGCCTTTCAATAGCAAATGGATTTTTCTTGCCCTTTCTTCTGAAGGAATTCGTCTGTGTGGGTGTTAGCCTGAAACTACTTATGTTCCAATATTCCTCTCTGCTTGCCACAGCCATAACATTCCTTCTAACGACTTTCATTAAAATTATTTTCTCCACAGCAATTTAATTTTTTTCACTTATATTTCCCTTCATTCCATTTATATGGGACTGGATACTTTGGTTTCTCATTCTTTCTGTTCTCTGCAATACTACAAAACACCCAAGCTCAGATCCAGCCTTGGCAGCTCTGACTGGTTAGCTTTACCAGATAATTGTAAGACCAAGTAATGAAAACTTGATCTGGCATATTCCTTCTTGAGCTATAAAACAGTATTTATGTGTTTTCTAATGGCTGAAACTATTGTAGGAAAACAGATAGAGTCAGAATGAACATCAGGGAGGTTCCTGCTAATTGAATTAAAATGTCTTTTCTCTGAAGACACAAAGGTCACTACATTTTCCTAAATTCAGTATTACCATTTCTTCATGGTGCTGTTAAGTATTGGCACACAGGCATTTTTTTTCCTAATGTTTTTGCAATTTTGCATCTTGAAGCTAGAAAAGGCATCATTTCCAAGGTGGCAGCAATGTTGACAGTTAAAAACCTAATTTTTGCATCTTTATCAGCCAACAACATCTGGTACAATAATCATACAAAGTACAAAGCAATTTCTAATTGTTACTGTGTTCCAGAAAGAGTGGCCTAATTGAGTACAAGCTAAAATGAAAATCATTAGTTTTGCATGACTCAGGAAATCAGAAATGAAACTTGGTGCTGACAGCTGATTTTTTTTCACCAATGATATCCATTCAAAATGAGACAGACTCTGCTTCATTTATATTTCCATTTCAATAGCTGATAGTAAGAATAAAGATGGACCTGCTAATTCTTCCAATAAAAAGTTATTGTTCTCCCTGAAGTCATGTCCTAGACACAACTGTGAAAGAAATGAAGCCAAATTGTCTTGAAAGATATTAATTACTCTCTTACATTGGAAGCCAAACTGGAGAGGGGATCCTTTCTCCAGGCAGTATGTGTGGAACCAGAATGTAATGCATGAGAGGAGGTCCTGGCTTCTCACATCCCACAGCATTGGCATTTTGGATAACATCTGTTGAGCAATTGCTCTGAGCTGCAATTGAGTGAAGGTGGAACCTGATTCATCTATATGTTTCATCCTCTCCCTGCTTTCCCTCACACAGCTTCTTCCTTCTCAGCGTCCTTGGCATGAAGTAATCTAAATGTGAAGGGCAAGCTGAATTTGCCAGCTCCTGCAAAGACATACACCAGTCTCAAAGGGAAAAGTAAATCGTATTTTGCTCCAGACTGCAGATTTGTGCTGTGAAAACAAACATGTTTGTGTCAGTCTCACCACTGACCTTAAATGCATTTACAAGTGTAAGACATTTTCCACTTATAAGGGATTAAAGAAAGGAAATGTAAGTAAGAAAATGAAATGGAATAAATTTCCTAGAGAATAAATCTGGTAAAGTATGTTGCATTCTGGAAGCATTACAACTTTTCTTTAAAAACTCTATTATATGATTATGCAAAAAGTTTAGAGAAAAACTTAAAGGTGTTACAAAATAACCCCTGTCAATTATGCTCTAGTACATATGTTGAAAACTCTGAAATGTGGGTCAAAAATATATAAAATGCGTGGAACAATATCCTGTGGGATTGTAAAGTCCTGCTTGCCTGGCAAATTAGATACAACTTTAATAGTGTTCTCATGGCTACCACTGTGCTGTGTTTGATAATAAATCTGAGGAATCTGAAAAAATAATAATAGGAAAGGGTCATATACTTTTGCATATGAGTAGAAAAGGGAATTTCACTGATTTGCATACTCAGCTTTATTCACTGTCACTCGTGTTTTCTTTCCCTTGTGTTCTCTTAAGTTCAGTTTAAATACTACCTCATTTGTTCACTGCAACATAATGACCCAAAAAGCAGTGCCTCTGACCTCTTTTACCCTGCACAAAGTGAAATACATCCTCCCGTTTCTTCTGTCCACTGAGGAAATAATCAAGCTGCCTGGTATTCTCATGAATAGGAAAAAAATGTGTCAGACCTTTCCTTTGTCCCTGAACATTCTAAGAAAAAGCAGGAATTGTAATTACATTCCATTTTGCATTTTATTTTCTTACTTTTATTTGTCAAGGTCTGGCAATAGGCTTGGATTTATGCAAGGCAGAGGAAAAAAACCCTGCTGTCTTAGGGAGATCAAATATGTATAAATACTGGGTATCTATTAATTTGACCACAAAGCTCACAACTCACAAAGAGAAATACATTGCAATGGCTCAGCCCTAAAGACTCCTGGTGTTTTTCTTGAAAGCACAGATGAGTCCCAGAGGCACATTAGAGAGATATGGATGTGCAGGCACCCTAACAATTTAAGAGAGGTCAAGTTTCATAAAAAAGGGGCAGGTGGAGAACAAAATATACAAGCAATTTTGTTACTTTATACATAGATTAAGAGATGTTGAACTGGAATCAGCAGGAATAGCAGCATGATATCAACAGGCCTAAAGAGAATATGAAAAGAAAAGCAGGAGAAAGTGGAAGGAATGGAAAAATTGAAAATGAGCAACTACAGAAATGTTACAGCAGCATCCTAGAGGAAGGTACAAGGTGAAAGGACGTTGTGGCACTTTAAGTAAGATGCTGCCATGCTGAGATATCCAGGTGTTTTTGGTAGGGAACATCAGAAGAGAAGATCTCACCCATGAGTCTGTTTAAAAACTTAGAAGGGTATAACAAGGGCTAGAAATATTTCTGAATTTTTGAAGCCCCATCTGATAATGGGGAGAATAAAGGAGACTGAAGGATGAATGCAGGGAAAGAGAGGGAGATCTCACTTTTCAATGTGTAGTTAGAACAACACTGCATATATATATGCATGCAAATGTTGACATGAAATCAAGCACAACAAAGATGAGGATAGAGAGTCTGATTTTTTTTAACTATGTCATCCAGGATCAGAAGGGAAAGAGAAATAGAATTATTCTAAGTGAAGCCCTATGAGGCTTCAGTGTTATGTGAAAGAAGAAAAGGGAGGAGAAGGCAATAGTAAGCTGCAAATCTATGGGCCTGATGGTATTCATCCAAGAATCATCAAAATGCTACCTGATGTAATTGCAAAACCTTACTCAATGACTTCTGAGCAGTCTTGGGAACCCAGAGAGGTCCCAGCTGACTGGAAGCTGGCGAATGTTGTACCAGTTTTCAAGAAGGACAAGAAGGAGGACTCTGGAGTCTACAGGCATGTCAGTCTTATTTCAGTGTCTACTAAAGTTATGGAGAAAATTATTCTGGGACGTATTGAAAAACACCTGAAAGACAGTGCAGTCATTGGTCACAGCCAAAATGACTTCATGAGAGGAAAGTTCTGCTCATCAAATCTGATTTCCTTTTATGACCTTTTATGACAAGGTAACCCACCTCGTTGATCAAGGGAAGCCAGCTGATATAATCATTTTGGATTTCAGTAAAGCTTTCAACACTATCTCTAACAGGATCCTTCTGGACAAAATGTCCAGCACACAGCTGGATAAACACATAGTATGATGGGTGAGCAATTGGCTCATGGGTCGAGCACAGAGGGTAATAGATAATGGGTAACATCAGACTGGTGACCTGTCACTAGTGGGGTTCTACAGGGTTCCATCCTGAGCCCTGAGCTCTTCAACATCTTCAAAAATGACTTAGATATTGGACCAGAAGGGATGCTAACAAGTTTGCAGATGACACAAAATTGGGAGGAGCTGTTGACTCCCTCAAAGGCAGAGAGGCCCTACGGAGAGACCTCAACAAATTAGAGGGCTGAACACCAACCATATGAATTTCTACAAGGGAACGTGCCAGATACTGCACTTGGAATGGGTCAACTCTGAATGTACATAAAGACTGGGGAATGAGATGCTGCAAAGCAATGCCATGGAAAGGGGCCTGGAGGTCCTGGTCAATGGCAAGTTGACTATGAGTCAGCAGTGCCCTGGCAACCAGGAGGGCCAACCGTGTCCTGGGGGGCATCAGGCAAAGCATGGCCAGCCAGTTGAGGGAGGGGATTGTCCCACTCTGCTCTGCACTGGGGCGGCCTCACCTTGGGTGTTATGTGCAGTTTTTGGCACTGCAGTATAATAAAGCCATTAAGCTCTTAGAGAACATCCAAAGGAGTGCAACAAAGATGGTGAAGGGCCTTGAGAGAACCCATATGAGAAGTAGCTGAGGTCACTTTGTCCGTTCAGGCTGGAGGAGACTGAGGGGAGACCTCACTGCAATTACAACTTCCTCATGAGGAGAAGAGGAGGGGCAGGCACTGATCTCTTCTCTGTGGTGACCAGTGACAGACCTGAGAGGTGGCGTGAAGTGTGTGAGGGGTAGTTTAGGTCGGATATTAGAAACAGGTTCTTCACTCAGAGAGTGACTGGGTGCTGGAATAGGCTCCCCAGGGAAGTGGTCACAGCACCAAGCTTCACAGAGTTCAAGAAGTGTTTGGATTATACTCTCAGGCTCATGATGTGACTTCTGCAGATGGTCCTGTGCAGGTCCAGGAGTTGGACTTGGTGATCCTTGTGGGTCCCTTCCAAGTTGTCATATTCTGCAGTTCTATGACTCTCTAAGATACAACTGAAGGGCATTTAGAGAGGAGCTACAAAACCAAAGTGCCATGCAGGATTAAGGCAGAGAAAATGATAGGTTTTGCTGAATGTAGCCAATAGACTGAGATGGATGAGAGTAGAAAGGGGGTCTGAAGAGAATAGAGGTCACAGTTCACCTTGGTAATGGCTGTTTCAGTGGATTGGAAATAGCAGAGAGCAGCGTGGGGGAATCTGAGAGGTCGTGGAATGCGAAGGGAGCCAGAGCACCTGAGGCAGGCAGCATGTGAAGGGACTGTGACAACCAGGAGGAAGCTGCTGAAAGACAAAGGGCAACATGTCAGGAACCTAACCACACAATGTCATATGAAAAAAAGGAAAATGAAAAAAAAAAAAAGAAAAAGAAAAATAAGGAAGAGGAAAACATAAATGAAGGCTAGTTTCAATTAAAACTCATGGGTGGCTGGAACTGAAGAGAAACTGGGAGGGTGGAATTAAGTGGGAGGAGAAAAATGGTAACAGAGATTAAAAGGATTCCCATGCCAGGGATTCTGGCAGAGGACAGACAGAATGTGATATGTGTGTGTGGGAGGGAAACTGGAGCTGAGAAGAAGGGAGATAGCATACCAATTCACCAGAAGCTGAATGATATCTGGTTGTGATATTCTAAGATTGAACAGAGTTTAACACAGCAGAAAAAGATGAAGTTTAAAATATTTTGATGCAATTTATGAGTAAAAAGTCTACTAGTTCATCTAGGCTGCCTTCCAAGACATTAGTGTTCTAAAGACCATTCAAATTCAGCTAGGTATCTCTGTACAGAGCACAGTTTAAACAGACAAAGGCGTCTGGAGAGATGAAAGTGGCAGTTGTCTCAAGAACTCATCAAGAAATACTTGCCTTTATCATTAAGCTTTTCCAGTTTCAGTGTTTCCTGTTCTATACCCAGATGAAAACAAAGTGTATTGAGCTTCTTTCTTATGAATGAAACAGAAAAACTCAGATCAGAAGTAGACTTTATTCCCTCTCTATCCACATGACAGATTCAAGCTCAAATCTCTGTGTATACACACAAAAGTTCTGTGTACATTTGACAATCTGATTTAATCATCTAAAAGACAAAATAATAAGGTAATATATCATCTATTGGAAGATGACATGTCTTTTTCAATATTTTTTGTAATTTTTTTAAGAATTTTAGAACCTACCCTACAGATAAGATGGCTAGCTAGCAGTTGGACTAGCTGCCTTCTGCTGTTAGAACACCAAGGTTTGTATTTTTTCTATCCCAAAAAAGCACTGAGGATTCAGTCTGCAATTCCTTGTGAACCAGTACTGCTCTCAGGACAGAAATGTAGTTACTGACTTCACAGAAAGAGGGTGAGGCCCTAACTAACTATGAACAGAAGCAATAATATGAAGCAATGTGCTTGACTGGAGAAAAAATATATTAGCATATTTAGGTTTTATATGGCTTTTCTGATTGAATAAATGCACATAAGTTTCACGCTTTTACAGCAGCTCTTTACAAAGCATTCTTTCTACCTAATGCCTCAGGTTTTACAGTTTTGCTTTCAAATTAGTTTAACAGAGCCTTTTTACAGAAGCATGGAAATCAGGTATAGGCCAAGCAATGTATTCCTTGTTGCTTGAGCCTGTCCAGCAGTCGGAACATCTCCCTGTTTCAAAACTTTAATTAGAGTAATGGTTAACTGCATAGACTTACTGTCAACCTATTTGTCATTCCAAACTTACAAGAAAATCAAAAATTTGTATTAGTTTTAAAGTCTTATCACCAGTCAGAATTTCTTACTTGTTTGTAAAGTCTTCTTCTATTAGTTATAATATTGATTATACTGCCACAAATTTCCCTAAAGATTTTATCTGTGAGTTTTAAATTGCTGAAATAAGAAAACCATAGAGAAAAACAAGAGCAAATCTGCTTGTTAGTTGGAAGTATTGCACATCTATTGCAGTATGCCTTATGTTCTCTCTTTCATGAGGTTTAATACATTAGTACATCAGAAAATCAGAACCAGTTAGGCCCTTTCAAATATTAAGCAAATGTCTCAGAATCTATACTGTACCTTAAGTAAAGATTACTTTTGCATCCAAGGCCGGGGTGGGGGTGGTCGTATTGTGTTTTTATCTCCCGTGAACATTTTCACAGTAAACAGTGGAAGTGAGGAAAGGAAAGTTCCTCTGCTCCCTTCCTCATAAAAACATTCCTGATTGAATGCTATTTTCTTTTACAGTGTACAGATGCATTGTGAAACAGTTTAAATCTGGAATTTTAACTTATGCAGTTCAGATCCACAAATGAGTGATGAGTTCAGCTTCTCTCATCTCTGCTCTGAAAAGGAAAATGTTGTCCTAATTCTAGTAAAGATTGTGAAAGTCCCATGTGAGGCACAACCTTGCAAATTGCAAAGAGATTAAGATCATGCTTAGCCTGAGTTTCTCACAAATCTCTCAACACCATGGGAATGAGTAGCATCTAAAGGAAAAGGGGAACTTTCCAAAAGGCAAATAAAATATTGAACTGCTACTACAGAGCTCAGTAGAAACCACTCCTTTGTGTTAATCATCCAAGTGATGGAAATACACTAACCATTCCCTTGAAGCTTTGGAGAGTGCCTTATTAATTCACTCCTGAGATCCCAAAGTAACAGTCAATTAAGAGTTTGGCATGCCTGCTGCAGATCTAGCTGAGCTACACTTGGAAAGAGTTAATTTTAGATCAAGACAAAATGGGACAAACTAAAGTAGTAAACACAGAAGAATGACTGAAGATGGACTCGATTAACAAAAACAGATCGATCCTCCCGTGCATATGCTTGCATAATCCCTCTTACTGAAAACTACATGCATGATACATCAATTAGAAACATAACCTGAACTTCATATTTTTCAGTGATAAGACAATCACTGTTTGAAGGTTATAATGCTGCAAAGTTAGTCACTGATTTTTACTTGTGATTCAAGAAGTGGAATGTGGATTTGAAAAGGAGTACTACATTTGATTTAAAGAAAATCCAGATATTGACAGTAAAGCACCATTTTATTATGGCCTGGCCATCGCCAGAGTCATGCAGGGGGCCCAGGGCTCCAAGTACGTGTCCACCGGGTATACAAAAATTCAGACCTTTTAAGCAGTTATCTCTAAATATTATCTATTACAGGCAGTCTGTAGATTTATGTTGTGGAATTATACATTTTATTGTTTATGTATTATGTTGTTTACTATTCTTCACAGCACACACACACATACACACACACACAGACACACACACGCACGCACACCACACCGGCGCACTCTGTGATAGAAAGCACTTCTCATGTGCTTCAAGCTACTTCTCCATTCAAGCAAGTCCTCTTATCTTGGTTACACATTCTCAAGTTAGCTCCAATTCTCTTTTTATCTTAACTGCCCACTGCTTGGGCTGGCCCTACTTGCAAACAATTATATTACATTACATTTTGCAAAGTCTCAGCAAATTCAAAAGCTAGCAATAATATAGTTAAATTTTAAGCCATATTATTTTGTATTTGTTTCACATTTAGTAAGGGTTTTTTTGGGGGGAATGGGGGAGGAGTTGATTAAAACTGCTACGGAAAATATATACTTAACAGTTTAGGTAGAAAAGGCATGCTAATACATTCTTAGAGATTTAACTAAAGTTGAGATTGAACAAGTGACACTAAACTAGGGGATACTACATTTAGATCTAAATTGTATAGTGTTAAAAATTAACAGCATATTATTTACAAGTTATTAATATTTTAAATCAGTGCATCTAAGTACAGATTTGTAATTAAATATAAGGTTATACAGACAATATTCCCTGAGCTCTAATAAAGGTGCTCAAAGACAAGAAATTGATATGCATGCTTATGGAGCATATAGTGTAACACTGGTGTATAATTCTGTGAAGATAATAAAATTTAAGATTTAAAGGCTGGGATTAACATATGGAACAAATAATGATTAGGCTTTTAAACAGTCACGATGGTTGACGATCTGCCCCCCGCCACACCTATAATGGTGATGAAACATCCAGAAGGAATAACCAACAAGAAGTGCCACCTGAGTAGAAATACAGAATGTGGCTGTTCAGAGCTGCGAGTATGGAGAGCTGATTTAAAGCCTAGGAGATCCATTCATGGATCCTTCACTTCCCTCAGCAATGTTTTGTATATTTACTGCCATATCAAGAAAAAATTATCAAAAGCCAAACTGCCAGTTGCTGTGGTATCTCACTGGAAATATCACATCCAACAACAATTCCACATTAAGAACAATTTTCTGAGATATGTCAGTCCTCCATGTTTAAATCAATGTTAACACATTTTATTGATGTTGTGTAGTAGTAATTAATCAGAATATTAGACAGTACATGCAAAATCTATTATGGTTATGGAGTTACTTTTCAAAAGCAAACTAGCAGCAATATCAGAAAATTAAATATTTGCTAAGATATGGTTCTTTGGAAAACTACCGCACTGTTGGCAGTAATTTTTATTAACTTGAGCTCTTATCTAAAATATTGCCAGATCTTACTTTTAGTCATTAAGTACTCTACATTTACAGTAATCATTAGACTTGCCTCATTAATATTAGCAAAAAAATTCCAGAGTTTTCCAATACACTATATTTTATCTTGAAAATCTTCATATTATGAAACCAGAGGTCTCAGACATATATTATAAGACTCCTGGGTACAAAACATCTCTACTAATGCTAAAAAATAAAAGTGTGATTCTAGAAGTCGTTGTTTAACATCCTCTGAAGTGATCAGTGAAGAGCAAAATTCTTATGAGGATGATCTGAGTATTTTATTCCTTATTTTCCTGAGCATAAAGCCATCATTAATAATTTTATTATCTCCATATAGTAGTTGGCACATAGCACTGGATTTTTTTAAAGATATCTCTTTACTTGATACCTCTCATATCAAGTACAAAATGATTGCACATAACTATTCTCACTGAACAAGAACCAAATCCAGAGGTTGTTTTGTTGTTTGTGTCTTTGCTTTCAAGTTAAACCCATTATTTTGGAGAGACCAGAACATTTATAAGTATTTAACTCTCCTAGTGAGTTGCTGGTAGAATGGATTGACAGTTTTGTTGCCACAAGTCTCCATTTATTGAGCATAAAAATAGGTAGTTCAAATTGCTAAAACTATGCTTGCCATAATAAGCTTGTGCCAGTGGTGCAGTTTCTGGCAGTCTAGAGCTCCTTTAAGGATGTTATAATGAGCATTTGAGCTCAGTGTGAAATTTCCACTGATGTCCAGACCTCCCAGTGATACACATTGTTTCTGTGGATTGGCTGCACTCAGACTCAAATCAGCTGACTCCCCTTAGCAAGAAAATTTCAGTCCTTATCAAGAAGGTAGATACAGCTATAACCTAATGTAGTCTAAATCTCAATGTGAACAGATCCAGACTGACTGTCAGCATCCCCATGCTCTGATACCTTCTGACTAGCTTTTTGAATTTACAAATTAGAACTGGAGTTAGAATTGGAGGGCAAAAGAAAATTCTTGGACAACAGCTTTAATCTGCTTGGAAAAAAAAAAGAAAATATCTGATTGATTGAGCTAAAAAAATACCAACAAAATTGAGTACTTTAAGGAGACTTCATGGACTTGAAATATGGTGTGATTCTGTAAAAGTCTATTAAAATGGAAAAGAACACAATTAAGAAATTTGACCAGCCAACTGATTGGTTTATATTTGATAAGTCACTCATGGCATTTTAGGCATGAAAGACACAAAATTAGACCCCTCATTTAAATTGAATTCTTGCATATGTATGAGTCATGCAAAGAATATTAGTACAATTTAATAAACTCTGTACCTCTGCACCTATTATAATGTAATTCATATACTCAGGAGAGTAAGATAATACCTGTGGAGAAAATCTACTTGAAAAATGTATATTCCAGATCAGAGGCAGTTTACAAATTAAAACAAAACAGAGAAATTAAGTAAAGGATGATGCATAGCTGAACAGTGCCTGGAGGCAGCTTTAGCTTTAATGCCAACAAATCATGCAGTTTTACATAGTTATTCACTCCAGTATTCAATAAAAAATGAGGTCACTGTAACAATATCAAACATATCCTTAAAGAAATACACTCAGCAATAATTCGTGAGAACTTTACACTGTAGTGAAGAGGATAAATACATTATACATTTAAATAATGCATATTTTCTCAGGGTATAAGTTGGTAGGAGTTCTGAAGTAGCACTGGAAAGCTAAAGTCAATGAATGGAATTAGGTCTTACTGTATGACAGGACAAAACTGTCATGTCTTTTTCACTATATTAGGAGAGTTGTGACATGAACTCAATGAAATATATATGGTCATATTATCTTAAATATTTTTAATGAAAAAAATCATTCTTACCTAAAATAATCCTTTCTTTTCTAATAAACAAATGTTTATGATTTTTCTGTTTTCGTTTCACTTTTATATAAGGTGAAAATTGAATAATGAAAACATACTGAAGATTTAAGAAAGAAAGGAAGATAAAAGGAAGAAAGAAATGAAGAAAAGACAAAGATAAATGGGGGAGTAATGACAATGCTCCACTTAGCAACCTCAAGTGTTAAACCCCCACTTTTTGCTTATTTAGGAGGAAAACAAATGCTCAAAATACCATTAATACATAATTTTTTGTTCTCCTTTCCCATGTAATAAGCACTACCACTCCCAAACTCAGATTTTCTCTAGAATTTCATAATTAAAAATTTTCTAAACAACAGAATTTTGGGATGGATTTTTATAAAATAATCAGTAACTTCAAAAAATATTTGCCACAGGAAAAATATTTGATCGCCGTTATTAGTGTCAGTTCTGTTTTTACTTTTGTTATTCTAACCAATGTATATTATAATATTCATGAAACTCTCTTTTTTCTAGCAAAAGTCTTAGCATTAAAAAGACCTCTACATTTTTAATCAGGTAATCACTTTCCTTGCTATTCTAAGATGTGTGTGTATTCCATTGCTTTAGGAAGTGAAGAAGAAACAACAAAATGAAAAATACTGTGCCTATGCTATCCTCCTTGTCCAAGCAATTTGAATTTAAATGTCAAATTGAATGAATAACTCTCAATAATTTAAGATTACAATCCTCACAATTATTCACACAAATGTCTGATTTTACTTTAATATTTCAGCAGTACTTAATTTCTTATGGCAAGGAACAGAGAATTTTAAATGGCAATATGAGAGAAAGGACAGGAAAGAAATAATTTCTTGGTTTTATTTTCACCTTAATGTAAAGAACTGCCTAGTGATTCTGTGCTTGGGCAGAGTCAGGGCCAGCTGAAATTAACTTCTCTATTGCCTCTTTACTAGAATAATTGTTTTGTATTAGAATTATCCTAGGTTTTCTGTAATAGGTACAACTGCAAACCCCTCCCTCAGAAGACCTCTGTGACATCTGGAAACCCTAGATATTTGTTGAAAAAAGAGGGTGGGCCCTTTCCAGAACAGAAAAATGCTGCAGATGACATTAGAAAGAGTATAGGTAAGACTTTCATTTAGATGGGGTATTTATAACCAGACTGCCTAAACAAGAAGAAAAGGAAGGTCTTTAGAGACAGGGACAGGCCTGATCTGTTAGGGTAATGTGTTGACTCTCTGATTTTGTCAGCCCTGTGTGAACGATAATGTGTGCTTCAGAACAGTGCAAGAACCCAGACTTACACAACTTTGAAGTACAGTGTTCAGGATGGGCGTATGGGCTTGACTGCTCTTATTCAGGGTCTATGGTATGTGCTGGAGCAGGACAAAGCCACATGTCTTTCCTTTTTTCTGCTGAGGGCTACTCCTCCTGTGGCCAACAGAGAAGCACATTGAAACCAAGGTGCTTTCTGGTCACCAAGGACACAGTGAAATTGTAGTAGTAGCTTGAGATGGACTTTTGAAAAATCTTACCACTTCTTACAGCATGTAGATTTTGGAAGCTAGTGGGATGGGTACCATCTCTGACAGATATCCACATTGCGATGAGAGCACAAGAGCAGGTGGGACATGGTACAGTCAGTCTGCCTGACCCATTGCATCAGAGACTGGATACATTCAGGACAGCTTCCAAGAGAATTTTGCTTACTGGTAGGCTCAAGGATAATCTTTGTGTACATGACTCTTTTGGGTTTGAAACATTATATAGATGTCTTGGTTGAAATCATGCTGAGCAAATGGAATACAATATACAAGTTGGGGTGGAAAGGTAAGACTGTTGAAGTATTGTTGCTAAGGAATAACAGTGTATTTTATTCAGTACGGTTCATGTCTCAATGTGCACAGAATTATGCAGTCTCTGCAGGGAAGATTATCCTTGGCAGTGCAAGGATTAAATAAGCATTCCTGTGTTAGATACATGTTATATCTGTTTGAAAACAAACAAACAAAAAAACAAAAAACAAACAAACAAACAAACAAAAAAAAGAAGAATCAGTTAGGATCAAGACCAGGTCAAGACATGAGCGTTAAAAGATCTAGGCACACAATATACATCTGAAGGGAATGTAATTCCTCTCTCTCGGTAGTTTTGTGTAATCATTAATGTCCAGACTTAGAGCTGGGGGGACCAGTTTTGCAATCCATCTGTTGAAAGGTGTACTGTAGCTCAGGAAGAAACAGAAGTTTCTGAAATTGGAAACAGAGCAAAAACTGGTCCATACCCAATTACTGGACTCTGATACTACTCCCATGGCAATTTTACACATTTCACACAAAGATTCTTTTAGTGTGAAATACAGAAACAGTCTTGGCAGCAAATACCAGAATAAATGTGAAGTGGCCCAGCCACATGCTATAGAATACATGAAAGGTACCATAACATGGAAATTATGCCAACTACAGGTTACAGACTTCTGCTCATTTTGTCTAAATGAAGTTAAAATTCTTGCTTGCATTGGGTTTTTTCCTTAAAAACAGGAATTTAGAGTCTTTTCAGCAGTCAGCACTTTTTCTGTCATGAAGATGTACACTTTCTTGCAAGAACCTACAGATTACTGGACCACACAGAGCTGTGGAGCATTTTGGGCTGTTCTCCAGTTTCCTGAATAAACAATCCAATTATTGGTTATTAGGTAAGAAGCAGACGTCTTTTTTAGGGGCTTTGATTCTTTAGATGTGCATAAGACACACTGAGAGGTCATTTATCAGATCCAATTCCTTAGGGGAATTCAGCCAAAAACTAATTTGGCAAGATTAATCTAATCTATTTTATATGTCTACAGTGCAAACAGCAAGTTTGGCACATCAAGGCTGTGATTCATCTTCTGATACAGACATTGAAAACAGACCAACTGAATACTGCAACAGAAATAGATATTTCTTTCCATTAATCCTGAGGAGATTATAAAATCTGTCCTTTTATAAAGCATTCTTTCCACTGTTTTGCACAGATACAGGTGTCTGAAAATTAAAGTCATCTAAACTTAGAGGACAGGAATTTTATCCCTACTTAAACTATGCTCAGATGAGGGTCAAGTCCTGAGTTGATCAGAATTTTAGTGTCTGGTTTCAGACAATTTGATGAGCAGTTTGAAGGGCCTTTTGCTTTTTAAAATAGATAAGTACCCACCTCTGAGATGAGGTAACAGCGAGTATGGTTTTCAGATCATCATCCAGGCCATGGGCAAAATGAAACTTTCTGCTTTCAGAATGCAAACTTTTAATAGACTTACCTTTGTATTCACATTTTCGTGTAAATTACATTTTTCTTTTTTTAGAAGCTGTTTCTAAACCTGAGTACTGAATATTCTGCACTGGCAAATTTGTCAACATTTAGTTAATGTATTTGGCAGCTGCCAATTTACTTGCCTCTGCGTGCGTTTCTTTTAACAGCTGGCCACAATATGCATCGCTATTTTAGGAAAGGCCTAGAAAGAATTTTGACTAAGAAGATAGTTTATGAGTTGCAATGGCCAAATAGTGCTTTTCCTATCACATCCCTTCCACAGAAGTCAGAATCAGCTGGTACTGTCATCTATAGATCATAAGCAGATCTTGCTAGAGGTCAAATTATAATTTAATTTAGCAACAGCTACACCCTTTGTTATTATCATACATGGAAAAATATGTCAGAAAAAATAATCAAAATACCGGAATAGATGTAACTCCAACTCATATTAGAGTCTAAGGAGGCACATTGTAATATTGCACTTACATGCAGATAACACAAATACAGCGGAATCATTCTAATATCCTTTATATAATTGACTGTGTCTTTGTATCTTGTTTCTCACTAATTTTCTTTGTCTTGCGTTTCAGGCTGATATGAGTGCATCTTCTGTTACTTGAATGGATGAGACTGAACTGTGTCCCACACACTGACATTCCTCCTTATCACTAGCCACAAGGATGTGTTATTTTTTTTCTGTTCTGATAGCAACACAAAAGGTTTCCTAGCTTCTCACTGAGTTTGCAGCACCATGAGTTCCACCTACCAGAACTCCTTGGTCACATTTGACATATGTGCTCTATGACAGCTTTCTGGACAGTATGATTGAAATCACAGCATTAAACATCTTCCACAACTAAGTCTCAAATCAACAGCTGCTTTCCCATAAGCTAACAATGCAAGACTGCTGCCTGCACCTTCTTTTAAAATACACTGCCTTGTGTTGATCAGCTTCTGAAAGTATTCCTTCTCATATTATTAGATCAATCACATCTTGCTGTTCAAAATCACACTTCTGGAATTTGTGTTTAAGCAGAGGACCCTTTCCTCCTTCCAAATTAAACTTTCAATCATTAAGGATCATTTTATTTTATATAGGGATTAATTAAAAAGTGTGATTCACTCTTAGAATTAGCATTACCTAATGACACTTAGTTGAACCCCTCTGATTTGTTTGTTTGTTAAACATCTGTTATTTTAGGTAGACCTCAAGAGAAAAATAGAATATTTTCTAGAACTAGATAATGTAGTCATTAATATAAGTAAAGACCAGCTCCTTGTGTTGGTGACCCCGAAAGCAGAAATTTATCCATGGAAAACAAAATCAGTCACTGGGAAGTTCTGAGGTCCTTTAAGAAACCACCTCAATCACAGTGTCACCATTCTCACAGTTTACTAGTAATTCTGAATTACTGGGTAAGTATACCACACTATTAATAATCTTATAGTCAGATTCAGAGAATGCTGTGGAAAGATGATGTAAAACAGCAAAATTCAACTGGTGATGACATCAAGCAGATCCATGCACACAGACTGGGCTCTATGTCTGAGTATAGGTTGTCAATGTCTCAATTATATCAGGCAGCTTTATGAAAAAGTTTGGAGCTTGGTTTATTCTAGATTCGTGAAAGCAGGTTGTTTATTTTGGTGTTCTGCATTGGTTTCAAGCTCTGTTGTGCAATTTCAAAGTATGTTATTGAGAATCAAGATCAAAATAATTCAAATTTTAAAAAATTCACTGTATTTTCCTCCTTGCATTAAAATAACTAAATACAACTGGAAGCAAGAGCTCTCAAAAACTTCAGTAAGAAATGATAAGCACACACACAGACAAGGTACTAATAAATATTATGTAATGGCCTGACTTTAATCACTGTGGTGTCTGTTTTATTTCAGGGCTTCTTACTTTTGTCTCCTGTGTCCCTGCCTAACAAGTGGGTTGAGTGTTATCCTGGGTTTCAATGCCTGATTTTCACTCAAATCTTGAGGAAAAAACTTACCATAACCAGCAGAAACCTCTGTTACCTTTAACTTAGTCAACTTAATATTTGCTGAAGATTAGAATTTTGGTTGAAGAACTTTGGCCAGCTCTACTGATTTTGGGTAGCCTCTAGATCTGGTCTGTTCAGGTGTCTCGATTGATATCTGTATCAGAGCATCTGTGTATTCTGAACATCCCTTGAAACACGTGCCGTGCCCTCCACTACAGTTAAGCATAGACTGTTTGATCAAAGTTTCAGCACTGCCGAGGAAAAATGAAGAGAAAATGCAGAGTATTCTGCTGATGAGGTGCATTTTGAATAAGAACCACATGAATTTGTACTCCTAATGACTTGCTGCAGAGGTACATTGAGTTAGTACACAGCAATGTAAACAGGAAAAACAGGTGAATATTTGACAATTAAATTTTTTTAAAGTGATGGTAAAAAAATGCTCAACTATTATTGACATAAAGAATAATGAAACGGCCAATAATTATGACTCATAAAACATCTGCTATGATTGAAATTGTTATTATATGACTCAGTTACACTAAGTATTCTCTTTCTGCACAGTTGAGCCAGCTGAAAACTGTGGATGTGCTTTATGTACAACATGATAGTAAAAGGATAATTGAAGAGAGTGGAATAAAAAAAGGAGGAGGGTTAATACATTGGATTAATTTTCATTTGAGTTTTTTATTTGCTTTTTAATTCACACATGGTTAGATGTGCATTATCTGTTGAGATTTCATAATACTTTATTGTAGTAAAGCTGTTTACCTTGATAATTGCATATATTTGGAAAATTATTACTTTTAAACAAAAATTCATTCTATATTCCTGATCTGTTTCTCAGATTTTTTTTTCTTACAAACACTTCATATTATTTTTAAATTCTCCAACCTCTCACTTACTAAAAACTCTGCATTTATTTAACTCTGTACACATTGGAGCTTCGACAACAAATTAGGGCCTCAGAGCAAGGTATAGAGAGCATAGTTCATACAGTGTATGTGGACATCTGTCTGCATTATTGATTGATCTTAATTCTTCTTTACTAATGAGCTCTTCAATCAAACATTTTTATCCCAAAGGAAAATTAAAAAAAAAAAAAAAAAACAAACAAACAACACCAAAACCCCACAAAAACCTTGAAAGCAACAGAACACAGAAATAAAGCGAACTTGTTTCCTTGTGCCAAAATAGGAGTAGATACTAAATATAATGTCACATTTAACAGTGCAGTAATAAAAAGAGTTTCACAGTAATAAGCCTGGTTTTTATTTCTCTTTCAAATAGAAATATTTTGATTGTTTCAAAGGAGAGTATGCATTGTGAAAGCACTCTAGATGCTGAGGAAAGTGTTCTTTTGTATTACAGAAACTGGTTTTAACACTTAAGTTTGCTAAAAATAGCGTAAAATGCTTTACCACTCTCACCTTCACTGATCACATGAAGAGCAACATTGCCCCCTAGCGGTAAAAGAAATATTTACGAAGGATGATTCCTGCATGGATGTATTCAGTGAATTTACAGACACTCCACAGCAAATAAGGGTAGCGCTAAAATCACATAGGGTTCAAGTATCCTGGTTCTCTCAAAAAGCTGAATTTCATTTTAATATCAAGTAGAATATTCAAACGGCACAGAAATTTAATTAAACTAATCTAGTCTTCAAACAGAAGTGCTATTTGTATGATGATCAAGCTGATATACACACACATTGTACAAGCATATATATAAGATGCATTGAAAGAACACCTTTTTCAGGCAAAAGACAGTCTGCAAAATGATTAAGGGGGAATGAAGGTGTCACGTGAAAGGGAGAAGGGAGACAGAAATACAAAGATTTCTAGTCTTAACTGTATTAATCACAAGTTATTAGCTGTAAGCGCTCCCAGACAAATCAGATCCTTATGTACCCCAACACTGTCTGCCAATTACCAGGCAGCCCACAGGT